>JAAGVU020000043.1:1255602-1320258 GCA_011763525.2 Mormyrus iriodes | reverse complement strand
TAACTAATAACTCAGAGTTGTTAAAATCTTATCTAGCTCTGATTTAAAGGAACCCAGGGTTTTAGCTTGCGCTACACACAGAGGCTTAGCCTGCTGAGCTACACGCTGCCCCCATGATCACTGCAAACCATTAAGATCATTTTATTTGAAATATTATAATGTATAATATATCTTAAATTTGGCCGATCATTCCTCCAGCACAATAGGACACTCCCGCCCCCAACCTGATTGGCAAGTTACCGCTGGCATCCAGCACTTCGATTAGCATGTTATTGGTGTTCCATCATTACTAATTCCATTTCTTGTTTCTCTTTCTGCTCAAAAAAAATAGCTCAAATGGCCCACTTAGGGGGAGTTAGTCCTCCCCTGCAGCAGAGGTCATGTGACTGGACTGTACATTCAGCAGAGGTCATGTGACTGGACCGTAGATCCAGCACAGGTCACGTGACTGGGACGGGCATTCAGCAGAGGTCACGTGACTGGACCGGATATCCAGCAGAGGTCACGTGACTGGACCGGATATCCAGCAGAGGTCACGTGACTGGGACGGGCATTCAGCAGAGGTCACGTGACTGGGACGGATATCCAGCAGAGGTCACGTGACTGGACCGGATATCCAGCAGAGGTCATGTGACTGGGAAGTGTATTCAATAACTGGTTTCACTGACAGTGGGGTTTCCTGAGTTTGACAAGTTAAGTGATAACATGTTATGCTATCTGATCAGGTTCCCCGTCACCGTAAGCTTGTCCAGGTGACAGTGCTATGACACCCCCACGGCACAGCGACTGTGAGTACCGAGCACTCTGCCCTTTGCTTAATTTCCGTCTGACAATATGACAGACACTCAGATCCTTATTTGTTTCCTTCTCATTCGATCTGCCTCGCTACCCTGAAACCTCATTTACTTCATTTGAATTCTGCTGCCGATATGAATTCACACGCCACACGTGGTGGAGAGACCCACTGCTGAAGCCTCCTGGTAGATCTTTGCGAACTCCAGCACGTGACAGGTTTTATGCATGGTAATGTCTATAATGAAGCCCTCGACTGAAGCCCCCATCGATCCCTCTTAGCTAATTCTCTGACAGTGTGATGCCGTCTGCGGAGCAGTGGGTTTGACCGTTCTGGAGTGAAAAAATCCCCAGACTGGGATGTGAGGTTCAGATCTGGGGTGTGATCTGCAGCTCAGGCGATTTCTGACTGCATCACCGCGGCCTGCGAGGTCACAGGACAGGAGGAGGAGTCCCAGTCAGCTCACATGGAAGACACCAGAGCTCTTGACACCTTGAACACAGCAAATAGTGACCAGTGTGTCCTGGTACCCGATGTGGAAAATAATGACCATATGGGGTGCTCAGTGCTCAGTCTTAGTGCTCAATGAGCTTTTATCTACAGGAGGCACCAAACCCTGTCTCATCAAAGCAAGAACTAACAGAAGGTTTAAGTCAGCCAATCGCTTTGGGATAAGTACCTCAGAAGGCTGACCAGGTCTGGGCACCTTCCTTTCCCTGTTTGTGAGCAGCTCCTCTCTGCCCCAACTGTCTCCGGGTCCTGGTTAGCACAAACCTTCTGGAAGTGACCTGCAGGCACCCTGCGGAGTGCAAGTCCGGTTTTCAGTGTGCCAGCCGCCCCAGGCTCATTGTCACTCAACTGCAGCTCGAGCGAAGGCAAGGAACAGAGCAGAGCTTGGAAGAGGACATATGGAGCATGCCGCTGGAGCAGACGCACACACGGGAGGGGGTTCAATGTGGTCCCGAGGGTCCAGCACGGCCCCATGGTTGTGACGTCGCCTGCTCTGCAGGGTACTAATTGTGGGTGGAAGCCAGGAAATTCCCACACTGGAACATTTGATAATGCGGTGCTGTGTTATTCTTTCCACGGATTGGACTAACATTTCCAAGAAATCTAATACATTGGAAAGCGACCAATACTGTGTGTTAATTAAATTTTCAGTATTTCTCTTCACGTCAGCTTGCCTCACAAAGTTAATCCTTCTGCAATGTGCACAGTGACCTGACATTAAGCCTTATTCAGTCAAAATCTGCTCCAGCTAATTTAACTTTAGCTTAATTTTCATGTAACCCCCCCCCACACACACACAGAGAATTTCCCGTACCATTTCAGCCTCCGCGTTTTCGCTCGTCTTTGGGGGGGGGGGGCGTCCCACCATGTGAACACGGTTTTCTTTGGGTGTCCAAACCATGAGAATGAGCGAAGTGCTCGCGGAAGTGTTATGCCAGCCAGAACGTGGTATTTGGAAATAGTGTGTATTTCATTGGTTGTTTTATTTGAATATTTAAATGTTATACCGTATAAATATATATATAGCAATTTCGAGAATATATTTTACAAAATATGTCATGGTCCCAGGACGCACTGGAGACAGACAATCCGACTGGCATCAGGCACCCTGCCCCCCCGCGCTGCTTCCCTCTGCCCGTGTATGGCCGTAACAGCCGCCCGCCGCCTCTCTCGCGGCTCCCCGGACCGGAGTCTGACCATTCACTGACCCCACCGTTTCTGCAAAATGCAGTGCAAAACAAATATTTAAGGATGACTGGTAATTCACATTTGGGCTAAAAATGCAGAGACTTCGGTAACTCTGTAAGCCACAGGATTGCAGATTAAAGCGCGTCTCCTAAAGGCGCACGGTAACGCGAAGCCGTCTAAAGCCGGCATTTCGGCTCTTCTTATTCGGATATACAGTGTTACGATGTGGCAGCGTGACGTTTGCACCTCTGCGCGGCCCTTTGAATTATGTAGCCGTTCACAGCTTCGCAGAATTCGGAAATGCATAAAAGCACGGCGCCATAAAGCAGGTTTTGCGGTGAACGGGCGTGATTTCGGCGTTTCGGCCAGCGCAGACCCCGCATGCCAGCATCTTACCGCGGTCCCGGTGCAGCTCCAGCGGCCGCTGGCTCCGTGTGCTCCTCACGGGCTCTGAGAAGGAAAGCCCCGGCAAAGCCGGAGCCGGTCCTGCGGGCTGTCCGCTTTCCGAGCACCGGCGGCGGGATTCAGGGCGAACGACGGGAGCGTGGCCGAAGCGGCTCTGCGGGAGACACCGGCTTTCACTCGGGAAACAGCCCCAAGCCCGGGCGCCATGTGACGGCGGCTCCTGCAGGCTCTGCCTTCCTATTTAAATACATCGCCTGCATTACATATTAAATTATTACCCTGCTGCACGCGCATGCTGGTACTTGCATTTTTACTTAAACGCAACGCTACGAAATCCCACGCTTTTGGAAAGGCAGGGTCCTTATTCTTTAAGTGAATGAATTATTTTTGTAAACGGTAAAAACAGAAAGGGGGACTCCGCTTCCCTCTGCCGGCGCCTATGCAGCGTCCCCGGCGGAGCGTCTTCCCGGTGCGGCCCCGGCCCCGGCTCTCGCGGACAGCGCCTGCTGCTGAACGGAACCGGTCGGAAGCGCTGCACGCTGTTTGCTGCCCGAAGAAGGATGGAAAGAGAAAAGATCGGGAGGAGGACCAATCGTGTGTATTCCCTGGAAATGATATTGGAAAAAAGGCTAAATTAATTACTTTGTTTTGATTATGTAATTTGCGATACTTAAGCCTGCAGGAGTAGTCTTATGAAAATAGTATTGTATACGCCCCGGCGTGCCCAGCCCGCACACTGGAACACCCTGCTGACTGAGCTGACATGCATATTGACAGGGCTCTCCTGACAGCCATCTGCCATGACAGCGTGTGCTCCCCCCCCACTCTGCCATGGCCTGTGAAGCTGGGGGGGGGGCTTATTACAGACCACCCCCCCAACATCTAAGCAACAATACTTTGTACAGCCCCCGGGGGGTGTGGGGGGGGCGTCTATAAAGTGTTGTTGTCATGATGTTGGGGGGGGTGGGGGGGTGCTGCACATCAAAAACAGAGACTTCCCTCCGTTTCCACCACAGTGCCGATTATCACATGACACGCCACTGCCGAGTGATCTGTGTGTGCCCCCACAATAAAAGCCACACCGTGACCACATGATGGGCTGCTGCGGGTGGGCCGGGGGCCTACATGGCCGCCCTGCATGTGAGAGCCTGCGGCTGGAGGACTCTTAGACAGCACACAGGCTGGCTGGTGCTGGCGTCTGTGCGTGCTGTGACAGCCCCCCCGTCGTGGCGTGGCCTGCTAGCGTTTGTTAGAAGCTTAGTCTTCCGTCCTTCCTGTTTCCTGTCACCGGTTTTGATGACATCATCCCAAAGCAGACCGTATAGCCAGTGTCCCTGTGATGGATATGCGTTGGCGTGTGGGGACTGGATCATACTTGCTGGGTGACTCTGAGAATCGGTTCTCTCATGCTTTGTAAACAATGAGGGACATGCAGGTCTTGAGGTACAGAAAGAGTTCATTCTGAACAAAACAGAAATTACAAGGGGGGGAATTATATGAGGTGTGACGCCCCAGACTCTGAGAGGGACCTCTTAGTGATCCTGACTCTGCAGGACTCTGCAGGACTCTGCGAAGTACCTTAGCCTCAGGTTCATTGAGTTCTGAATGTGGGCTGAATCTCGCATGTCACCTTGGTTCTGACCATCTTCTCAGAGGACCGGTTTGGCTCACATTGTGAACCCCTCCTCCTTTCTCTGTCCTCTGTCTCTCAGAGTGAATTCAGACTCCGCTTTGAACACATCACTTTATTGCCAGAGCACATAGTTAAATGGTTACTAATGCGGAATAAAGAAACACTCCGTTCACCAGTAACCAACATACAGAAGAAAAGTACAGAATGAAAGTGTAGCAGTCCCCCCCACATGCTAACCGATCTCTCACTCATGTGCCTCCTTCTCCCCATCGAGTGTTTGTGTGTCTGCCCGCTGCGCCCCGTTCTGTCTTGTCTCCTCTTCCTCTCACCCCCCTGACACACTCCCCAGTTGCCAGTCATCTGGCACATTGTGGCTGGATAAATATAATTTACCCCCCCTCGTCTGCCTGCTATTCACTGTTTATTTTAAGCCCGACACTGAATGCTGTGCTAAGATGGATGTGCACGAGGCTCTCAGAAAGTGGGATGAAGTGCCCAGGCCCTCCTTTGTGCTGGTTTGCCTGCATCTGCAACCTCCATCAAATCCATCCATCCATTCTCTGTAACCACTTGTCCTACTCAGGGTCACAGGGGGTTCAGAGCTTATGGGCGCAAGACAGGGAACAACCCAGGATGGGGCTCCAAATCATCGCAGGGCACACTCACACCCCATTCACTCACACAAACACACCTATCAGCATGTTTTAGACTGTGGGGGGGACATTGGGGTATCCAGAGGAAAGCCCACAGGGAGAACATGCAAACTCCACACATGTGGAGTCATGGCGGAGACTCAAACCCTGGTTCTGGAGGCAGCAGTGTTAACCACTGCATCAGCATGTCGCCTCTTACCATCAAACCAAAGATCAGACTATAGCCCAGAGATATCTGAAGGCCATTCTATTCCTTCACATGCCTTGTCATTGACACAGCATTCAAAGCTATGTCTTTATATATTACTTACGTGTTGGTCCTGGTGGTGTCATGTGACCACCTGGTTACGGCTGGAGTTTGTCCTCAAACGGGCCTAGATGACACTCGTATCGTGCCACTTCACTGCTCACTTTTAGCGTTCTCCTTTTTTTAATGTCATTTGTGCATCACAAAACGTCCCACTCTGTTAATTCAGGCCCCGTTTGTAGGGGTAGCGAGTCATTTCTCCGGTGTGCAGCATTTTAAATGCTTTCCATATACACTATCTGGACAAAAGTATTGGCCATTACACCCACAGGAACTTCTATGGCATCCCATTCTAAATCCGTAGGCACCAATATGGAGCTAGTACTTTTGTCCATATAGTGTATTTTACTACAGAAATCCGTAATATTAGCAACACAAAAGCACAAGTCCACGGGGACAGAGTGACCCCAGCGTACTGCAGGGCTCTGGTGACGCTTTGGAGCTGAATGAGATCTTCAAAGTCAATCACATCCCCAGAACTGTCCTTATAAAATAAAAATAATGCAACACAAGAGCATAGCATAGCTGTGGGGGACTCTCACTGTCAGCCGTGTAGCAAGACAGCTCTTGGGGGTGGGGGGGGTGTGGAGAAGTGAGGGATTATGGGTCGTCTAGATCAGAAGGCTGCTTGAACTTCCGCCGGGCAATGATGTCTGGAACATCAGAGGAAGGTCTAAAAGAAGCAGAGAATTCGCTTTTGAGTAGCGCTGATGTGTGCCAGATTATTTTTAAAGGGGCTCTAGAACTGAGGGAGAGAAGTTTAATCAGTTACCTGACATCCTTCCTTAATGTGTGTCTAAAACCACACTTTATGAGGCTGTGTGTGCGTGTCGGTGTGCGGGGGGCGGTGTGGTGTCGCAGTGGCTTTTCAGCGACAGGTCGCAATAGACTCGTCAGACCACCCTGAATAAGAGAGGTGGGCTTGGTAACCACAGCAACAGCATCAGCAGCAGATGATTGGATGGTTGCAATGAGCAGGATGCAGAACTGATCGTAATCTATACAGATGTACTTTCATGTGGAAATATTGCTTAGTTTAGGGTGACCTTAAAAATGAGTCTTCTTAAGTTAAGCTAGAGTTTGTTATTGTTAATAAAATGTAAGATGTTAGATGTAAACCATAAATGAAGTTATTTCATTTAATTTATAGGGAAATTGAAAGTAAAATTGAAACATCACATTGATGTATTTAAAACATGTACACACTTAGTTATAATATTAATAAACTGAACTGCTTTAATTTTACTGCATGATTTTGCTTCTGGCATCTGAAATCATTCAAGTTAGTACATGATAGATGTAGTTTTTATCCTACATCCTTTTTACACCATGGAAGGGACTTTCATGGTGAAAACTGACAAGAAGCCAGCTGCTGCGGGTGTTTTTCGGATTGAGGTTGGTTTCCGACCCCTGGCAAATGTTACACGAATGACATCAGAGCCATAACCTGCACTAGGAGGTGCAGTGAAGCCGTGCAGACTAGTAACTGTGGTTTGCAGGTATTTTGGATGATCTGCTTTACTCAAATACTGCACAGATTGCTGCTGATGCTCATTTGAATGTGCTGATGTAAACAGAGAGGAAACAAAAAGGTCTGCCACCAGGGAAGGCAGGAGCATCACGTCATGAAGCTGAAATCCTGGCCACTGGAGACAGCGAGCCTACCATACTGCAACCAGCAGAGGGGAAGGTCAGATCCTAACCTGATTACACTCAGACTAATGCTTGTGCCATAAACACTGAATGGGACATGATTCGGTATTCCTGGCTGCGTTACAGGGTTCATGACCCTCTATATTGCTTCCTACCTCCGTTCCGGAGAAAACAGCCCCTCAGAGCACAGCTTGTTTGCGCAAAGCAAACTGACAAGTGAGCTAAGCTGTTGCATTAATAATAAATGCCAGTGGAAATGTGCACCATTCCAAAAGCCTCCTGTGAAAGGTGTACACTGGCTGTTCGCCGTCGACACTATGCGGCTGATGGTCTGGACCACACAGCCAAAGCTGGGTGGGGGGTGCAGGAACTGATCGGACGTTAGGGAGACATCAGAATCTCAGAGGGGTCAAGGATAGGGGTTCCTGCGTCCAACAAATTAGTTTTCAAGCAATAGTATATATATGCGGAATATCAGGGCTGCAGGCTGCAGGTTTGTGTCTGTGAAGAGGAGGAGGTCAGGATTGTGTCCGTGAAGAGGAGGAGGTCAGGATTGTGTCCGTGAAGAGGAGGAGGTCAGGTTTGTGTCCGTGAAGAGGAGGAGGTCAGGATTGTGTCCGTGAAGAGGAGGAGGTCAGGATTGTGTCCGTGAAGAGGAGGAGGTCAGGTTTGTGTCTGTGAAGAGGAGGAGGTCAGGTTTGTGTCCATGAAGAGGAGGAGGTCAGGTTTGTGTCTGTGAAGAAGAGGAGGTCAGGAAGTTGAATGGCTTCAAGCAAACAAATAACTCAGGGGTGCGGAACCCAGTCCATGGAGGGCCGGTGCGGGTTTTTTTGGGTGACTCTCAATCAGCCAGTAATAAAGCAGTGGTTCTCAACTCCAGTCCTGGGGAGCCACTGTTACTGGCTGATTGAGAGGCCATCCCAAAAAGTCACACCCACAGCAGCTCTCCAAGGAACAGGTTCCCCACCCCTGATCTAACTGCTCGTATGAGGTGGCAGGAAGCTCTGGAGATCAAGAGAACTTAGAAATTCACAGCTTTGGGTTCAGGTTCACCAGCATCTTAATTCTTTGTTGACTGCCCTCTTGCAGTGTTTTTAATATATAGCAGCTTGGAGATGATAGCGGTCCCTGTACATGGTAATAAAATATGAACCATTACACAGAGGTAAGAAGCTGCCATCTCCAGCCACGTTAGAGACTATACGCATCTCTCTGTAAGCATCAGCTAGTGCGGACAGTTGACACCCAGAGCGCTGGGGGACCCGCTTACCCCTCCTCTGGCCGGGCTTCAGCTGCTGGCGTTTCCGGGAATGTTCCCAGTCGGCCTTTAGATCGCTCCTGGTTCAGCTGGCTTTGGGTTGCTGGGGAAAAACGACAGTCATTGGATCAGGGCACGCAGGTCATGAGCTCGGGCGGGCTGACGGTGCCCCCTGTTACCCTAAAGCAGCCCCAGAGAGCTTATAGCTCTTACCACAGCCCTCTAATGAGCTGGCACTACTTTGAAGCATCACCAAGTTGGGGATAACCTCTTTTCTGGAAATTACTATCGCTATACACCAGTGTAGGTCAGTGATTCAACAGGTTTCAGGCCATGGCTAGAGGCCTCTGCCCAGCTTAATTACTGCACCTGAACCTCTGTGATCAATAAAGTCGCCACCTAAGGACGGCATGACTCACTGCCGACCCCGCGCCAGACGCACACTTTAATCCTCCTCACAGCCCTGCGTTCAGATGCAGGAGGCTTGGGCAAAACTCTGGCTGCCGCCTGTCCAGGGCCCACCAGCAGCCCGGGGGTTAACAGCAGAGCGCCTTGAATCCACACACGTTTCCTTTGCCATCACCGGCGACCAGGTAGCCTGTAATCTCCTCAGCATTTGTTTATCCACACCGTTTGTTCTGTCTCAGCCCCAGAAGGAGCACAGCTAACAGTGAGCGACGTGGTGAGTGCTGGCGGCACATACAGAGGTGGCCTTCCTGAACACGAACACCAAGCGTGGTGTAAACCTGTCAGACCTTAGGCTTAATAACCACGGTTACCCCCACCCCGCACACTCACCCTCCCGCTTCATGGCCTCTACTGGCTGCTCAGTTGCTGGGGTCGGTGCCATGGGGTGGACTCTGAGGTGCCCTGGGGGAGATGCTGCTGGTGAGGCATTATGGGTAAAATATCAGCTAATGTTCAACATTGGCATAGAATAGGGGGCATCAAACCTGCAACCACATATGACAAATGATGTTAATTTTCATGTTTTCCGTGGGATCAGCCATCTCCTCATTAATGGCTATTGTCTCAGATGTATAAATCTGTAAAGATCTGTAAAAAAAGATCTTTGGATACTCTGTCAGACATTCATATTACTTGTCAGTAAGTTCATAATAATCCAGCGTCTGTAGCTAGGAGCCCCCAGCCTCTTTAGAGAGGATGAATAGCGTCAGGCTGGACAGGAGCTCAGGGTGGAGGCACTCGTCACCTTCACTCACTTTTCTGTGCCCCGGGGGAGTCAGACATGCACTGAGTCACTGTACTGCGCCCTGGGGAGTCAGACATGCACTGAGTCATTGTGCTGCGCACTGGGGAGTCAGACAGGCACTGTGTCACTGTGCTGCCCACGCGGACTCAATTCCATAGCAAATGCCGAAAGTGACTTAGGTTCAGGGTCTGTGCACTTTCATAATCTGCACTCAGTTGAAAAGATTCCCCTCTGCAGTTTGACGATTTGGAGTGAATCAAAGCTGGATAATCCATTAAAGCCCTCAGGTCCTTAGGGTGTCCTCAGGACTGTAGTGCTCTAACTCTCTTTTTCTGATGCCCTGTCTCTTTGATTATCCTGTAAATTTGAAAGAGGTGCTTAGAGGTGCTTGTTTGTCAGAGTACCGCGGTGCGTCAGACCTGCAGCCAGGTGAAAGCACTCCTGGGGAGACCTGCAGCCAATCCCTGAGGAAGGTCCAAGCGGTGCGTAGACCTGTGCCGGGTTGCTATGGCAACATGCTGGGCTGTACGTCACAGAGGCCAGAGACCTTGAGAAACCAGCATGCGAGGTTTTGGGGGTGGGGTGCTCTTATTTCCCTGCCCCCATGTCTGACCCCACACTTATATTTTCTACATGACCCCATGGACTGAAAAGCCTGCGGTTGATTCGCATTTCAGACACACTGAGATCAACGCATTTACTGTGGAGGATCGTCCACTGCAAACGTCGACTCAAAAGCCCTCTTCAGACAGCGGTATTGGGGAAATGCATTCCCTTTGTAATCTGTGTGTTGGTGAGGTGACTCTGTCCAGCTCCCCTCCAGAACCGTCGCACTAACATCGTGATTTTGCCATAGTATTTATTCTCAGTAAATGATTTATGTAGCAGCTGTATTATAACAGGATTCGCGTCCCACACATCTGGCTGTATCTGGACATGTCTGATGGTTCATTATCTCCTGACGGCTAATAAATCACGCTGAGACTTCGTTTGCCGCCTTCCTGTTCGCATCTTTCCCTCTGTCAGTTTTGACGGCATTTTTCCTCATTATGCCGAATCTGTAATCAGTGTCAACAGTGAACGAAGGCAAAGAGATGCTATAAAATCTGAGGAAATTCACTGCGCTAAAATGAAGCCACAGCCCAGCTCCCCCCCCGCCCCCCCCCGATGGACTCCATAGATTTCACAGATGGGAAGTCTGAAGCAAATTTCGAGGGAGGTTCAAACCTGGACCCAGAGGAGGGTGTGCCGGGAAGGGGGGGGGTGCTTACCAAGAGAAGGCAAAATGTGGTGGAAGTTGAGCCAGGCACGGATGAAGGGGTAGACGGAGATCAGGAGGCCTGGGGGAGAAACATCCGAGCAAGTTCATGTTAAACATGGAGCAGAGCAGCTGTCAGACTCAGCAGAGCTTAAACCATACCCGCTCTGCCCCGCCCTCCTCGACAAGTCATGTGACCAAACCATACCCGCTCTGCCCCGCCCTCCTCGACGAGTCATGTGACCAAACCGTACCTGCTCTGCCCCACCCTCCTCACGTGAGTCATGTGACCAAACCATACCCGCTCTGCCCCGCCGTCCTCGACGAGTCATGTGACCAAACCGTACCCGTTCTGCCCCGCCCTCCTCGACAAGTCATGTGACCAAACCGTACCTGCTCTGCCCTGCCCTCCTCGACGAGTCATGTGACCAAACCATACCTGCTCTGCCCCACCCTCCTCATGTGAGTCATGTGACCAAACCATACCCGCTCTGCCCCGCCCTCCTCACGTGAGTCATGTGACCAAACCGTACCCGCTCTGCCCCGCCCTCCTCACGTGAGTCATGTGACCAAACCATACCCGCTCTGCCCCGCCCTCCTCACGTGAGTCATGTGACCAAACCGTACCCGCTCTGCCCCGCCCTTCTCACGTGAGTCATCTCCCTTTCTCATTTTTCCTCGGGCTCAGACGTTGTTAAACCGCATAAATCATCTGCCCACACAGGACAGAAATGCTAGGGTCTTGTTTGTTTTTTTAAATGAGAAGCTCGTTAAGGCTGCATATCCGGTGATTTGCCTAACTGTGTTTCGGTTTAGGGCGGGATATGTGGGGTTGAGGCTCAAGAGAGCCCCATCGCCTACAGATCAGCTTTGTGTTGCTTCTCTGAGGCCTAAGACAATATCCTGACGGTCTTTGTTTCAGGTCTGTGTTTTAATGGAAGCAGTCACAGAATCACCTGCTGTTTTCCACCCAGAAGGTGGCAGTTTCAAGTCCCAGCCAGGGAAAGGGAAGTTATATTGCACATAACTGATCTGTTCCAAGTTTAATATCTTTCACTTAGTCTGCAGTTTATTCATCAGCCTGAGTGTCACTGTATTAATCAATCTCTAGAGAAGGGCAATGGATCATTCAACCTCACAAACCAAGTTTGATATGAAGTCTCGGTATGAGTTTAATTAAAAATCATCTGTAAATTCAGCCGTGGTGGTTAATAACTGCTGCTGGGACACATTAGCATTCCTCCCCTTGTATTTGCCCTGTCTTGAGGATCTCTCCTTTCCAGACATGCTTACCAAAGTGATATACTTTATTTGCACAAGTACGGTGGATTTTTGTCTGTTACATGTCGCATCATGCTCTCATTTCAGACACACAAACGAGGGTGATAGCACAGTTCGAGCTTTGAGTGCAGGGTCAGCCGTTTATATGGGGGGGGTTAAGGGCGCAGGTACACAGAGAATCCGCCTGGCTTTTTATCTGGAGTATTTTTCAGTAAGATACTTCTTGCCATATCATACAGTCTAGAAAATATGATTATTTGAATAATTACGTGATGATTTCCAAAGTGATACCATGACTCAGGTGGATGTAATGAGCCTCGATGGGCTTGAGCCTCCTACCTGCGGCAGGCTGGCTATCATGTTCTGACTCTTGGTGCCTGGTTTACATGACCGGATACGCTAGCCGCTGATGTCCTAAGATTACAAGGGGGGATCAAATGATCAGGCAGATTGTAAGACACCTGTATGGAAAAGGGCACGGACCGCGAGCCGCTCTCATTAGGCCAGGCAACCAGACAGGGCCGTGCTCACTGGAGGCAGACTCTCACTGTCACTGGAAGCAGACTCTCACTGTCACTGGAAGCAGACTCTCACTGTCACTGGAGGCAGACTCTGTACATGCTTCTTTCCCATTCAAATTTCCAGCAGACTCACCAGTGTCGTGATTTTTCCTGCAGTCAGAGAATATTTTATATTCACTTATCTGAAGAGCGATGGCAATCAAAACCATCCGAATCCTTAATGACTGCGCCACCTACTGCCCTAAGGTAGTACTATGAGTACGTCATCTTTATTTTCTTTACATGGTTTACACGGTATGGCCCCTGGCCAGTATCCTTCCTCCTTGCCCCTGTACATCATGCCCTTAGCTCCTCAGACATGTTTTTGCTAGATGCACCTAGATCTACACTTAAGCTGAGAGGTGATTGTGCCTTTTCTGTAGCTGCACCCCAAAGCTGGAACAGTTTGCCTCTACACGTTTGGTCAGCCTCGATGCTTTTAAAGGCAGGTTAATAAAACACAAGCCTTTTCTTCTGCCTCTGGCTAGAGACAGTTGTCTCCTGCATGTTTATCTTTCTGAATCGATGCTGTTGAGTTGTCTTTTCTTGGCTTCGTGTAGCACTGCGTCTTGACTTGTCTCGTCTGAAATGTGCTCTATAAATAAGTTTCACTTGACTATGAGCAAAAAAATAAGTGTGGCTATCAGTACCGTCACCTTACAGTGCAAACGGCGGCTTGTATGCGCGCCTTGGACTCTGTTTGACTCCATCTGTTATACTGGACAGCCCCCCCCCATAAGCCCCATGCTGTGCGCCTCCCCCCCGGCCCGCCCCTGCACTCACCCAATCCCCCAGCGCCCAGGAAGATGCCCCCCACAGCATCGGCGTCGCACTCGCGGGACACGCCGATGATGATGCACCCCGCCACGATGCTGAGCAGGGCTGAGCCCACCCGCAGGCCGTGGAACTCCCCGATGCTGACAGCGTTCATCCGCCAGGAGCCTCCCTCCCCGAGCCCTCGCCTCCAACACTGAACCTGGCTCTCGCTCCACAGCACCTCCACTCCTCCTCATACATCTTTAAACATGCAGGTCTGATGACGGGGGCTCTGGATTCTGGACTCTCAGCCCCGCCCACCCCTCTCTCCCATTGTCAACCACCAGGTGAAGATTGCGGATGGATCCAGGACCTCCAAATCCACAAAGCTTTGGCCTACTAGCCAAATTTGTTTTCAGGCCAGGTCTGTAATTCGCTCATTTGTTAGCCTGATATGCAATTGGCCTGTTTGCCAGCCTACATTTTGATTGGCTCCAGCCCGATTCTTTCCTCCAGTCAAATCCCACGCTTTGGCAGCTGGGCTTGTAACCGGCACATCATTGGCTGCCATCCAAGCCACTCATACACTGCAGCTCTCTGTCATCTGGCCAGGAGGCCCCCACAGACACTGTCATCCGGATGCATGGGATGTGACGGCAAACAGATAAATGGGAGAGGTGAGCTATATATTGAGCTATGCACTAACCCGACATTAATTAAATGATCACCTTGCTGTGGCCCTCATGACGCACCTGGCCTCAAATGAGATAAAGAACTATGATTAACTATATTTGTACCCAAAGGCCAGAAATCTGATATGAAAGTTCAAACATTTGTTTTACCCTCTGCTGGCTGTTTGTAATGTTCAGTTCAGCTTGACGTGTACGTTACGTCTTGCTACCCGGAGGAAAAACCAGGGGCAGATGTGTAACTGCTGCAGTGCACTGAGGTCTGGTAAGAAACCAGGGGCAGATGTGTGACTGCTGCAGTGAACTGAGGTCTGGTAAGAAACCAGGGGCAGATGTGTAACTGCTGCAGTGCACTGAGGTCTGGTAAGAAACCAGGGGCAGATGTGTAACTGCTGCAGTGCACTGAGGTCTGGTAAGAAACCAGAGGCAGATGTGTGACTGCTGCAGTGCAGCACAGTGAAAAGCAGGAAGCTGCTTTGCAAAGGCCACGTAGCTCAGCACCCAAAATGTCCAGTGCATTTAGCTTTTCGGTAAATAGAAACAGCAAACGTCACTTACTGTAGGGTCCTGGGAAACCTCTTTGTCACGCTCGCGGCCGTGTTTGCTGTAGAACACAGCACGACGTGTAAATCCTCCCTATTTGATCAGGAGGACCGGCCATGTTTCCCCCCGGACCATGAGGTCTTATCTGACATTTCTGCAGCACCTCTGGGAACGCCGACTCCGCGGCCATGTTTAGCGGCTGGCCTGAGAGGAGAAGCGATCAGCGACATGATGGGCTTTCAGGTCTTCCTTCTGCTGGGCTTATTGCAGTCGAGAAAAGGTTCTTAGTTGCTATAGGGATGGTGTATCCATGGCAACTGCCTGGGATGCGGGTGAATGAGATTTACGCTAGAGGCAGGTAACAAATGAAGTAAAAAGCAGAGAAAATAAGTAGCACGTCATCCAGTGGCTCTGCTGCGGCGTAGATGGGTTACATTTGAATGGTGCCTTATGTAAGTCTCATCGAGGTCATTCCAGTGTCCGGAAGGGGAAATTTACTGTGCCTCAGATCAGGAAGGGGTCACCTTTGCATTGGGAACCCAGCTACCCAAAAAATCTGTGTCTTTCTGTATCTATATCTAAATGTGAAATGAGGGTTTATTTGCCATTTGCACACACACGTAGGGATGCTATGCAGTTTGTATATTTCATCTTCTTTTAAACAAACATATGTGTACAGTCCTGTGCAAAGTCTTAGGCAGACAAAGGAAATGTTAAAGGCTGCTTACCTGGGTAGAAAGTGCATATTTGCTTAAAAACACAATTTAGCAGAAGAACATTTGAAAGCTAACAACATCACAATAAATAAAGTTACAAGAATTTCTTTTGTTCACAAAAAAGCTCTGATATCTTGTTGGATGGCTGGATGAACACGGCTATGGTTCCCAAACTTCTCCTCGGGGCACTGCAGCTCTTCCATGTACTCATGGGGGTCTTATTTAAACAAAAATGTTCTGAGGGTGGAACAAAACATCATCGGTGCAGTGACAGGGACACTGTGCTGTGAAAATGGTACCATCCCTCAGATGAGATGTAAAACTGAGGTCCTGACTCTCTGAAGTCATGAAAGACCCCTGGGCATCTTTTGACAGCGTAGGGGAGGTGCCCTGATATCCTGGCTAAATTTCCCACTGTGGCCCTATCAGATCTGGACTCCTAATCATCCCCAATATATAACTGGTGGATTCTCTCCTGCCCCATCACCAAATGAATTGAAATTGCTAAGCTGACACACTTTGACAGACATAATATCAGTTTTCCGCCAGCATGAAGATCATTTAAACATCATTTTCTTTGACTGCCTAAGGCTTTTGCACAGTCCTGTATATAGCAGTGAGAGTGACACTTGGGGCAGGAGCACAGGGCAAGCCATTTATCCAGCAGCCCTGGACCATTTCAGGGGGTAAATGCCTCACTTAAGGGCCCAGTGCTGAAGAGGACAAGATTCAAAGTAGTAACCTTTGGCTTATAGGCTTGGAGGCCTAATCCACTGTGCCATCCTCTCCATAGCCACTCGTGCACTGTGCAAATATACATGTGTGTCCATTCATAGCCATAATCGGCACCCATGTGTTTTTATCAGTCAAACTTTTTTCCATGTTATAAATACATAAGTAAGAAATTAGACTTATTTATTAAATAAATTAAAATGACACATATTTATTAAGATATTCTGCCCTGTGTGCATGCTGCACTACATTAACAGCATGAATGATGACCGAGTCTGCTACCCAAACTGCTATCGTACTGTGTAACGTATACCGCCTGAGACCATCTGCTGGACCTTCCACAGATATAAAGAGAGAATCCAATCTATCCACCTACAATTACAACAGGGAGACCTACAATTGTCTGTGTAAATCGTACAGAAGGGAAATGGCAGCTGTCTTATCACCAAATCACATTCCCGCAACACCGACAGCAAATGATCTCAGAGGCTGAGCAAATGGCAAATTCTCATTTGTGTGCAGAGGAAGCTGAGCTGGGCTTCTCCTACCTCCTGGACTAGAATGTGGGCTGGAGTCGTCACCTACAATATTACTGATAGTTATTTATTTAACAGACGCTCCTATCCAAAGCAATGTGCCAGTGAGAGAAACATTGGTATCAGCAGGTTGCTCTGGAGCAGTTGGGCTCCGGGGCTCCGTTTGTGGGCCCAGTGATGATGCGGTTACACTGGATTTGAACCTACAACCTTCCAGATACCTAAGCTACTAAGCCACACACCTCCCTACATTAACTATGATACGTATGGGGTTTGTAAGACCAAGCACAGACCGGAAATCTCCGACGGCGTTACACTAGCGTCCCAGGTGTGTCTGCTGAACTGGCTCCTATCCTCGTGTTTATTTTGTGCAGATTCATGGCAGCTTTGTAGAAATGGTGGCACGCGTTTGTTAATGTTTGTAGTGCTTTGAGCTGACTGCGTCTGGGTACCATTACGTGTTGCTTAGCATTAGCTTGTATAAGTACAGCTAAATCGGATCATGCAATCAGTACCGGCGATCTGCTCCCTGATGGGAGGCTCTCTGACGTCTCAGATGTGCGGATGGAAGCGGAGCGGCCTGGCACACTGCCGTCTCTGCACTGCACGTTACCCACTAGCCCTCCTGCTCAGGGGCTTCCCTGAGAGATAATCAGTCAGATTGTGCTAATGACCCACATTTCCGCCTACTCCAGCCTGTGGGGGGTGCTGTGTGCAAGCACGCCACTGGTGTGAGCACCTCTCTGCCTCCCGTGCATGTGAGGTCCTCGCAGCTGCAGACTCAGTCTGAGCTGGTTATGCCAGCAATGAGAGCCTATCGAGGGGGTGATTATGCTGTGTTTTTAAATTTCATTAACCGGCAATACACAGCAACCCCCCCCTTTTTTCTGTGTACATGGTTGGATCCACCACATCCTATGGTTTCACTGGGAGATTAATTTCTTACATTACAACACATCACATGACATGTTCCTGGCGCTTTGTGAGTGTGGGAGTCCCTCTGCCGTGGTCTTATTCACGGTTTGTTTTATTTCACCCATTTCTCTGGTCTACAGCTACACCCCCCCCCCCCCCCCCAGCCCCCATGTAAGGACTGTCACAGGTTTTCATTGGCTGTCTGCCTGGTACGATTGTGAATTATTGGCAGGTTTGTGAAGCTTATTGCCAGAGTGGAAATAAACATTCACAGGATAAACAGTTGTTTTTAGTGGGTGGGATAAACAGTTTTCATGTCTGAGTTTGTGATTGACTAGCTAGCCCTTAAATAACGCCTCGCTTGGCATTGATTAATGTCTTAATTAATTCTGTTTATTAAATTTACCGCACTCCCTTCCATATAACTTTGCCCCCAAATAACTTGTGAGCCTACAGCAGCATTTAGGGACCCCCCAGCAAAGCCTCTTCTATAATTATTATGTATATTTTGTATTTGAGGTCTCCCCCACCAATTATCGTAACTGATTAATAACTAAAACTTCCTTCCACAAAAGGTGCAAGTATTAATATATACAAAACCAAACAAACAGGCAAAACCATGTGAATACATGAACTTCAACATACTGCCATCGTGTTACGCCAGGGGGCATTCTGGAACCTTCTACAGAGTACATCTGCTGGGTTCAGGCCGCTAGCTCTTGGATATTCTGTGTTGCTTCAGCTGATCTGAAGCTGTCTGGAAGGTCAGCTTCACCACTGATAACAAACATTTCGCTGCTTACTCATAGGGGTTCTGATTACACCGCGTTGCATCATGTTTAATGTCAGCGCCCAGCAGTTCGCACCAGAGTCCATCAGGAGGACAGGAGTATGTGCAGGCTTGTGCTGGGTAACTCAGATCAATCCTGGATTCCACTTTATGTTCTGGTGGGTGTTTGTCCCACAAAGACGAGCCACAGTGCGGAGGGTGTGTCTCTGTCTCGCCGCCCTTGGCTGTGTGCCAGCACACACTCGCGGTGACCCACATCGGCGCGTTGCCACGGTAACGGCTCTCTGGCCAGGAGGTCGGCAGACCGGAACCGTGTGAAACAGGTTTCATGGGGTGTTAGGCTGGCATGGACTGGACTCGATTAATTCTGCCAGTTAGCAGGGGGTTGGTTTGAACAGCAAGTCTCCTGACCTGGTCTTCCAGGTGACAACTGGCCAAAGAGAATAAGCAGAGTAATAATAGCAAACGGCTGAGGGGTAACGCTGAACCCTAACCCTAACCCTAACGCTCCTGGACCAGCCCTCCCCTGCTTTACGTGACGTGCACGTCATACAGATCCAAACTTCTGCAGGGGTCCCTGCAGGTTAAGCTCCGCCCTGCAGACAAACCAACGCCTCAAGGATGATGACGATGATGACGACGCTCATGATGGTCATGATGATGACCAGCTTCTGAGGCTCTATATCACTTGTCTGAGCTCCTTGGCTCCTCCACAATTCTTATGATTTTGGAATACTTGACTTTGTCAGTGTCAAATATCTCATTGCCGATTTTCACGCTCTGCCAGTCTCCTCCTGAATTCAAAGTGCCTCGTTTGATTACAGATTTCCTCACTGCTCTGGGGTTGATGGAGAGGAGCTCTCGGCGTTGGACAGCCCCGAAACACATGAGAAATACACACCGTGGCTAATTTGCATCAGATATTTTAGCAGTTTGCATTTCTGTCCCTGACTGGAACATCTGCCATGCAAGAGATGTAAGAGATGCATCTGGATTCATGATTCCACATGGGACGCTCCCCAGGACAGAGTCCAGCCCCCAGGGCAATTTCAAACGGCTGTTGCTCATTACCGGGACAGCGTCCAGCAGGGTCGTTCACATGCAAGCAGTGAACAGAGCTTCACTCCTAATGGGGCTCTCGTGGAGTCCAGCTGTAGTCATCTCCCTTAGGTCACACTGAGCCTGACTACACCCTAATCTGACCGTGCCTGCACGACTTAAAGCAGGTTTAGACGCCTGGTGTGTTCTGCTACAAAGGGATCAGCTGGATGCCTTGTGAGAAGCCCGTCAGACGCCTGCAGGTAAAGGTACCAGCGAGTGCATCTGCCATCATATGGCCCTGTGTGCACCTGCCAAATGTGCCCCCAGAGGTCGGGGGTGCCTTGAGCTTCCTCACACTGTAAACAGAGTCTGTCTGACCTACATATGGAAAAACACAGAACAGTAAAACTGCAAAGGATTTATTACATGAGACGGGAGACCAAACAGCTTCTGTGTCACATTCGTCTCCTTCGTTCATGAGCGAACGTGGCCCCATAGCACATCGCTGCTGGCTCAAACCATCGTCATCGGCACTCGTTTTCAAGCATTTAATACCGCCGGTCAGGGTCGCCACCTCAGTCCCGTAAAATTCCTGAGCATCCAATCATTTTTCAGTGACCCATGGCAGTGCAATCACTAGTGTTTTGAACACACAATTGATTATTTACACTATAATCTGATGGCTTATTCTGTATTGCTTATGACCTACCCTGCGCCTTCAGTTTTTCCATACAGTAATAGTTTTAAAATGTGTTGCAATAAGTATCCTGCACTTGTGTACTTAAGCCATCATAGTTAATACAAAAACTATAACAACAGTTTAGTCTGCAATAATACTTTTGCTAATACAGTATCCATCAGTCACTGTTCCCACATGTAATTCTGTTCCTGTCCTTTATTGTGTGATGTGAGACATTTCAGTCTTTGGCTGGATTTTTATTTTGTAGCCGGTCATTGTCTGCCTCATCTCTCTTACCACCATTTTATAATGTGACTTCAATTTTTTTTACTAACCTAACCTTTAAATATGGCGGCAATTCTCAATGTGCTGTGATCATCGCTGACAGCACAGTGCGTGTGTGGAGTGTGTCTCATCATAAATTAGCTTGATTGCCTAAAGACAGACATTCTTTGAGCACATTTCATTGTCTGAAATACCGAATATAGTTTCATTCTATTAATCGACTATAGCTATGACTGTACGTGATTATGTTATTCACCCACGTATGCATAGGGCGCAGATTCCGGGACATTCCTGGCCCTAAAATGAAATTAGTCTTTTCCAAGACTGATGACAAAATCTGGGATGGTCCCGAAAAGTCCTCGATGGGTGGCAACCCTATCGCTGCTGCTTACATCACCTTTATTTGGGCCATGAAATCAATTGACTGAATATGAATAATTAAACATTATTTAAAGTGAATGCATTTTCATTGGATATTCATCTTGGATTCTCACCACTTAGACAAGGCAAACTTTCAATGACATCCCTTGTGTAGGCAATGGTGGGGGGGGGGGGGTCATTGAGTTTGTTTGGGGGAGAGGAGTTCCTAGTCAATATGCAGGCTAAAGACAGCCAGCTTCACAGCACATGTATAAATCAAAGCTGTATAAATAAGGCTTTCAGTGAAGATCCGGGACAGACGCTTTTACACCTTGTCTGTGCTGCCCATTATACATAGAAGTATTAATATATCCCATAATGCTCCGCTGTCTGCTTTCAGCTGGTTTATGTTCCCACTTCATGTCCTAATGAGTTATTAGCCGTCTTTCCCCAGCAGGCAGGTGCAAACCCTCCAGCAGACCACGAGCCAGAAGATATGAGTCGACACTTGCCCCAAACAGTCCCCAGCGAAGCGACTTCAGGTTGGGCCTCTGGGACGTGGGCCTCTGGAGCTGATGTTCATCATGAATGTGTCGTTGCGAGGTTGGGCTCATATACAGACAGCGTCGTGTTTTCTCTCTCTGAACAGGACCCAGTCTGCAAACCCTGATGCATGAGCTGTGTGGTTGTTCAGTTCACCCCAGACCCGTGTCAGAAATGAGAGGGCAAAGATGCCCCAGGGAGTCTCAGAATTGCCCCCCAGTTTACGTTAAAATCCCAATCCTACATGAAGGCATCATTTTATTTTTATTCATTTAATTTCATTTCCATTTCTGTTGTTCACACTCCGTATGCACAAAACCTTATGTACTTGTAGCTCCATACTCCTATATAATTCTGTTACTATACCTGTCAGAGGCTGATTTTATTTTTCAATAAAGGCATTCGTCCAAAAACAAATAAGTCAGTCTCTGTTGAGGCCTTGGCTACAGTCTGTCCGCTTCCCTATAGCTTCACCTCCCATCCATCAACAGCTGTCAGGATGGGTCCCTGTCCTGCCCCTTCTGCATGTCAGCTCCCTGGTTTGGCCATCCCATTCCCCGTGTACTCCCCTGTTCCCCAGCCGCTGAGTAGCTTAACGGACCAAGCGGCCTGTTGGGTATCCAGGCTCCCCTTTTTAATTAATGGTTTTATGGTTCTTTCATGGGGTGGCATGGTGGTGCAGTGGTTAGTACTGTTACCTTACACATCTGGGATCAGGGTTCACGTCTCCACCTGGGTTCTGTGTGTGGAGTTTGCATGTTCTCTCCATGTCGTCATGGGGTTTCCTCTGGGTACTCCAGTTTCCCCCCACAGTTTGAAAACATGCTGAGGTTGATTGGAGTTGCCAAATTGCTTGTAGGTATGCGTGAATGGTGTGTGAGTGTGCCCAGTGGTGGGTTGGCACCCTATCCTGGGTTGTTCCCTGCCTTGCACTCGCAGCCTCTGGGATAGGCTCTGGACCCCCCGTGACCCATATGGAATAAGTGTTGTAGAAAATGGATGGGTGGTTCTTGGGTTAATCCTGTGGTGGTGATTCTCTCTCTTTCACTATTTGTAGTCATGTTTAGTTGCCCTTGTTGTTCTAGTCTCCCTGCTTGACCCTTTTATCTGTTGATTGCCCTCACCTGTGCTCGTGTTCCATGAGCTTGATAATAGCCCGCACCTGCCCCTTGTTAGCCTCATATACTTGTTACCCATATATATATATATATATATATGTGCTTGTCCTGCCCTGTTTCCTCAGTTGCTAATTGTGGTTGTTTGCTCTGTTGTTTGTCACTGGTTTGTTATGATAGTTCCCATGGTTTCCCCACCCCCCCTTCTTAGTTTTGTCATTTTTTTGTTTTGTTTCGACGCCTCATGGTCCTCTGGTTTTGTTTTTTTTTTTTTTTTAGTTTAATAAAGTCTTTGTTGGAGCCACTATGTAGATCATAAGAAAGAAAGTAAAATAGTTCATTTGAAAATCTGTGATGAGATTTTCACTTTATCTATAATTTAATGCATCATAAATACAGAGGCTATTAAGAGCTAGATAGCTAGTCTGCTGCTTTCTCTGACACACAGGTGATATCCTACATACATACAGATGGTGGCACCATCTCTTTGGAACAGCAGTAGTTTGCTTTATATTTACCCATGTTGGCACAGGCTGGTCCTCACTCTATGCATTTGCATCGGGACTCATTTTGCATTCAAATCAGAAACTTTATGCATTGATTACTATTTTTAAAAAGTACCCCCAAAATTTTGTAAATGCCCCCATTTTTAGACAGTGGGGGCATAAATTGCCCCCTAAATATTTTTTAAATTTCCTACACTGCCCCAGACCCAAATGTTGCTGTTGTCAGGGAAACCAAAACCATCACAGGAAAGGGTTCAGAGACTTGGCAAGGGACCAAAGCGCTAATTCTGTTCAAACGAAATGGCTCCCTTACGCAGAGCATGGTGTGCGGTGTGTTTCCTCCGCAAGCTAGCAGCTCACACATTTAGACGCTCAGAAACAAGGGAAAGAGTGTCAGAAAGAGTTTAAACCACTCTGACTGTGTCCTGTTTCCATTGGGAAGAACCCAGGTTTCATCATTCCGTTTGTGAAACCCAGGGAATTCTAGCATATAGCAAGTCTCAGAATGTAATATTAGTGCTTTTTATAGCCTGCCGGACTTTGTGGGATTGTGAGAACCTGGCCTGCATGAAAGAGATGCTTTTTGCCGAGTCAAGCTAAGCCCCCCCCCCTTTAATAATTCAGCACCTGCCACCGAGCTCTAAGGCTAAGGTGACCAGGCGTCTCTTTAGTGTCTGTTTACGCCGCCTGAGACAGACGGATGATGGCTTCTACATAATAAACCAAATCCCTAATTACATTTCGCTGTGTAGCGTATATGACAAATCCAATCACCAAAGAGATGGGTGATTTAGACACCCCCTTAGACACCCCCCTGCAGCATGATCATTGCTTTTAATTTCTCTCCTCCGTTTGGACACACTGTAACGGCAGCCGTCGTCTGGCACAGGTATGATGTGCTGTCAGTACAGTGAGTCCCTTCAAATGTCAGCCTTAATGATTAACTCTCATTCGACCCAGGTGGGGGAATTCATGGAGGGTGGAGAAGGAACAGAGGAAGACACAGGAATGAGGGACAATCATAACTAGGAGAATCGGGATAACCAGGTCAGTCAGGTTAACCAGGACACCCAGGAAGGACAGTCAGGTTAACCAGGACACCCAGGAGGGACAGTCAGGTTGACCGGGACAACCAGGAGGGACAGTCAGGTTGACCGGGACACCCAGGAGGGACAGTCAGGTTAAGCAGGACACCCAGGAGGAACAGTCAGGACACAGAGCTAGTAAGTCATTAACAGTGACAGCTTTCTGGATGGTGGGTCTCCTCTGTCAGACTGTCTGGCTCACTTCTCACACTCTTCCTGATGTCTTATACTGATCATCACAACAGTGAATCTACAATCAGCTGCAGGTGTCGGTTTCGATAGGACTGAGTGGGCTTGCTCTTCACGCTGATGTTATGTTTCCTTACCCAGTAACTAGTCATGCTGTTTGACTTGATGGGGTGTGATCGTGCTGCACAATTGCTGCTACTTCATGCAAATTGCTTCACTGATGCAGAATGATTAAAGTGTCTCCCTTAATTATACTTTTTATATAATGGAAAAGGTGCATTTTCTGTCGTGCCGTTTATGTAGAAGAGAACGAGACATCGGCCTGTGATGCTAAAGACGCTGCAGTTTATATCTGTGGGGGGCCAGCCGCAAGTCAGCTCTATGAAAACACGCACATCTCCTTTAAATGAAGGCACTTTGTGTGTGCACTGCCCCCTACAGGACACCTGGCGAATGACGTGGGCTGCATTCACCTATGTTGAGTTCTTATTGTTTTAGCTATGAGGTGGGCAGACATTGTTCATGTGAACGTACTCCTTCCATGCCGTGACATTTTAGCACCATTGAAGGGTGAATCTCCTTTGGAACTGTTTTATATCGGGTGACCGGTGTCGGGTCTCGCTGGGGATGTGGGTGAAGTTCAGCACCCTCCCCTCATGCTCTCCTGGGGAGGGGACAGAAGAAGGGGGGGCTGGACTTGACAAGGGCTCAACAGAGCCAGAACTTAGATTTTATTCTCAGCAAAAAGGGGGTTTGAAGGGGACTTTTACAGTCAGTTTATTCACAAGCGAAGACTGACCCAGAAGACAAGCTTTGGCAGGGAGACAGAACTGCTTAAGCCAGACACCATGAGCCCTGAGAAGCTGGGGGGGGGGCGGAGGGGGAAGGGGAGCCAAACCAATTTAAAGATTTGGCATGAGGAAAAAGAAAAGGGAAGATTAAAAGCAATTCCTAATTAGCATGCAAGGCTAAGACCAAATGATGTACTGGATTTGCGTTGCTTCGCTTACTGAACTGTGTCGTCCGATTTCCATATTCTAAATCCAATTAAAGAACTGAGGGACAATTGCACTGCGTAAACAATACAAAAAAGCTGCCCAATGTCCTGCTTCATGTAAATACCCAGGTCCCATCGGGTCGAAGTCTTACATCAACAAGACTGACAGGAGCACAAAATGGGGAGCGTTTGTCTATTAGTGAGACTCAGTTTTAAAGTTCTTACAGTCTAAAAATAACAGAAAGCTGTCAGTTTCTCTTTGAAAGCAGAACACCGTCGACCTGGCAGGCTGATGCACAGACGCATGACGCAGCTTGAGAAGCGGGCAGACAGCAGTGTGAGATGTCTCACACACACACACATGTCCACCATCAATACACCGTGTGCTTGTTATGTGTCCGCACAGGCCTGATCTGGCAGGCTCGATTTCATGTCCTACAGCCTCTCTCAGGTCCACCACAATCTCTGAGACGCGCTCGGAGCTGAATCTAGAGGTGGAGCCCCCCCCCCCCCCCTCCCGATCGCCCACCTGCTTCTCCGTCATTTACCATCATTTGCCAGGTCCTGCATTTAAATTAAAATCATTAGTTTGTTTCCCCAAACAGCTAAATCATATGGCCTCAATTATTGCATCAAAGGCTGAGCTTCTGTGGAGAATCGCTGTTCTTACATCCGTCTGTCAGTAAGTAGAGACTTGCTTATGGGCTGGACGTCCTTATAACACACACACACATAAACACGAACACACACACATAAACACAAACACACACACATAAACACAAACACACACACATAAACACAAACACACAGTACCAGTGAAAAGCTTGGGAAAGCCGAGCCACCTACAGAGGTGTATTTGACAGTGTTGCACCACATGACCTGACCACATGACCTAAACACAGTAGCAATGTTTTTGGAGAAGTTTGACCAGAGAGTGAAGGAAAAGCAACTAATGACATCTCAGAATATATGTGGGACCTCCTTCAGGACGGCTGGAAAAGCCTCCCAGGAGGCCAATTCATGAAACTGGCACAGAGCAGACAGTAGGCTCAGCCAGTCCCTGGAGCAATTGGGGTTGAGGGTCTTGCTCAGGGGCCCAGTTGTGGGATTACTCTGCTGACCACAGGATTTGTACTGGCAAACTTCTGAGCCCCAACCCACAGAGCTGTCCCCCCTCCCAACAAATAACTATTTTTGTGTAATCCTTTTTTGGTCAGAGCGTAACTCCACAAATGATATTTTACATTTTGATGTCTCCATAATTACTCTAAAACGTAGAACAAGTACATCTTTCTATGTCCAAACTTTTGACTGGTACTGTACATAGATACAAACATTCACATAAACATGTACACACATAAATGCACACATATGCAGACACAGATACAAACACACAGATAAACACACACATAAATACATACAGAAATATAAAGACTCACACTGTATGTTCTTCAGAGGCCATGTCAGCACATGTAGCTTGTGGAGTCGTATTCCACTGGGGGGAAATCCGGGGGGGGGTGCCCAGAGGATAGGCTGTGCCCTGTCACCCTGCCCTCCGTCTGAGGCCTTACCAGCATTTCACGATGCTGCACCGGAAGAGATGCAGCTCTGAGACAACTGATATCCTTGGGTGACCTGGAGGAGATCGAATCTGCTCCGAGTGACAGCCACAGCCAGCAAGAGCCTCAGAACAACACTGTGGCCCTTTAAGGTCCAAGCTGGAGATGCACCGAGGCCTGTGAGGCACATGAGAGCCTCGCTCGCTAAAGGGTGAACTGCTTGCTGACGATAAGATCAGGGCTGAAGCAGCGCGCCAATCCTCCAGTGAAATCACATCAACACAAAAGGGCAAATTGCAAACAATGTGCATGCAAATCGACGACCTTCCTGAGGCTGCAATGCTGAGTGAACTCTACCTTTTAACCAGTCCCTATGCGGTCAATGTCTGAGCCACCACACGAAGGAATCTTATGTTACGAACTGAAATTCACAATATGGAACCATCTGCTGGCACTGACTAACCTCAGACTATGGTTCAGTACACAAAACAATTGCACACTGCACTATAACATGCAAGGATTATGGTACTTAAACATATGCACACTGTATAGCAAGGTATATTATTGCTTAAACATATGCACACTGTATAGCAAGGTATATTATTGCTTAAACATATGCAAGGTACAGGTACATTTCACTACATGTTGTGCTTGTATAACTATGAATGTGACAAATAACAGTTCGACACAGAAAACAACCCAAACAACCCAAACTAGCTCTCATAACCCAGATCTAGGACCAGCTCCGCGCTGGTCGAAGTCCCTCTTGTTTATGGTTCAATTTTAAGCCGCCTGAAGGAGGTCTGTGCAATGCTGCCCCCCAGTGGTTAAAACTATAAGTAACAGAAAATCTGCCATGAGGATTATAATGGCGAAAATGCGGGGAATTAAGCCCCAGCTGATATGTTTAAGAAGGATTCTGAATAACACGTTTGAAATTCTGTCTCGACGGGAACCATTCAAAAGCCTTTTTTATTTTTGAGGCTTGTAGTTTCATTATTTTATAATATCTTCCACTATATTAGAATTTTCTTTACCCGCACACTTTATGTTTCAGGTCCTTGGCATGACTCAGAGTAATGACAGAGTCCGGCTAATGAGCCGCCAGCTTCTAGCCCGGCCGCTGATACCTCAACAGCCTAAACGGCTTTTTATGGAATTCCTGCAATCACGGCTATGTTGTAAATCCAAATCTTGGCTGTTCACCAGCGAAAACAACAGTAGAACTTTTACAACGCCGGCATGAAATGTAATATTTTTATTACCCTGTTCCCTGTTGTGAAACATCCTTTATAAAATAAAAGAAATACAGAATTTCCGCCAAGTGCTGAAAATCGCTTTCCATTACGGCCACCAGATATAATTTAATAACATCAAGTATTTATTTGCATCGACCTTCAGTCATTTTTATATGACAATATATTGGTATCTCTTTTTCAGAAATTAAATTATACTCTACAGCGAACAGAGAAACATTTCACTTGAAGATTTAATACTTGATACCAAAATAACGAACTATCAAATCCTTCACCCTACAGGTAGCTGTAGGAATTGCAACTATTCGTCGGATTATTTTTCCAGTTCCTGTTTGGAAAGAATTATCTCAGTTTCCAGCGGTCTGAGAATTTCACAACCACAAAGCAGCATTTCCTGCTAGACTTTAAGCTTGGCATGCGTAAGAAAGGAACCACTTCCTATATTTACGAATATAATGTGCAAATTACTGATTGGCCCACAGAGACCTGCCATGGTAAAATGACACACACCTATTAAACTGGAGTTTTATATTATATTATATTATATTATATTATATTATATTATAACATGCCATATGTGGTGACTGGCAGATGAAAGCATCTCTTTGACCATATCTCTTTTGACCATTTGACCATAATGACAGCCCTCTTTAGTAGGCTGTTTATACTCAAACAAAAACTATGAGTTTAATGTTTTATTTCTGCTGTGAATGGGAGACACTCATATAAGCTTGGCCCCAATATAAACTTACACATCAAATTAATCTGAATTCATTTTTGCTTATACATAGAGAATGGAGCCATAGCCCACTTTGGCAAGTCGTCAACAAGTTCCTTACTGCATCAGTGAAATGCCCAGTGTCAAACAAGAGATTAATTCCTAAACAATGTATCAGCACTGTGCTCTCACAGCACCACTGGGGATCACAGCTGTTTGTTATTAACAGTGGCCTTCCCTCCACCAGTGAAAAGAGCTTTTATAGGGAGATGTTTGGCCTGTAGGGTCTAACCTGTCCCACAGGACTGTCACTTTGGTCAGTGCATGTGCCAGTGGACACTCAGTGGCTGTTATGTTCTGACTTTCTACTCATTTCCTGTTGTGGAAGAGAAACAGTACATTTCATCACACGTCTTCTGTTTTTTTTCCTAAGGTTTAATTAATTACTGATCCCCTTGGGGGAATTCTCTTTTACACCTCTCCCAACTTGCTCTCTGGAGGTGAGAGCAAGCTGGCTGTGAAGGGCAGCCACCAGGGAGCTGGGGGTTAAGGGCTTTGCTTAAGGGCACACAGACATGCCGAGGCTGGAGTGGAACCAGCAACCTTCTGCTCACAAGCACAGAGGCTTAACCCACTGAGCCATACTGCCCCCTAATCAGTCTGACCAATACTGCTGTGGATGACGGAACTAGTGCTGACTTGGCAGATCTCTGGCCTAATGTCATACGTAGTAATGGATGAAATACATCCAGATGATAGAAACGAAATGAGGTTTTTGTATGTATACAGTTAGGCATCAACCTCCACCGTAACCTTCTACTGGAATCCATATTTTCAGATTTCGTTACGGCCTGAAAAGGGGTGTATACAGACTGGAATTCTCCTGTATACGCCCTGATACTCCAGAGATAATTGTGTGTTTCTGGAAGTTTGCTGTCCTGTTATGCAGGCCCAGGTCCTCCTGGACATGTACCAGGTTTGGGGGCCTGCACCCTGGTGTTTGCAGGCAAACATTTGCATTTTACACCCTGGGACACCACGCATTCTTCAGTTGGTCAAAAGTCTTATCTTGATTGGTGGCACAATGTCTTGCCCCTCCTCTAAAGTCCCTCCCCATTGGTCCATTCTGCGTCCTCAGACACGATTACTATTCATATGTGTATTATATAGTCTGACAAACACTGAATGAATTACACAATACATTTATTATAAGCAGATGAAAAACAATGTAAATGATGAGGCAACATAAACACTGTATAGCAGAATATATTAGAACACATAATATTATACAATAGGATAGAAATGCTTTTCAGGAGCATAAATTACAAAGGAATTGCTGTGCATTCCCAGGAACAAACCAGCTTCTGCGTAGCAATTCCAAACACATTTTTTGTCTGTGTCAAGTCTGTTCTGTAGCACCCCCACACAGTGCAAGCAACTCTGTACTCCAGGCTGGAGACAGGCGTCCCACACTGGCCATCCACCCAGCACGGCGTCCTCCTCTTCAGACATCGTGTCTGATGTTGTGGTCTTCCACATGGAAGCCTCTTCCTCGGTTTGCAGGACACTAACTCCGGCCTTATGCAGCTGCAAAACACAGGAAAGAGACATCAGGCCACTGAAATGATCACATTGGGGAATAGTTTAAGAACTACAGTAGAAATTATTATGGTTTAGCTTAATCTTCTCTCCCTTTTCTGCTGGCCCTCCTCATTCGTCTTTGCATTCTCTTTTTGGGTCATCCTGTAACTCCACAATAGGTCTCGTGGGACACAAGCGCGAGAAAAACATTTTGCTTATTAGTAAATGCAGCCTATACAGTATTACAGTAATTTATCTGAAGTTTAGCACATTAGACATCCTCCCTGACAAGGACAGGCCTGACTGTCTGGACATCATGACTCACATTTTAAAACTTCAGGATGCATGTCATGGACATGACATTGAAGGTGTGTTGTTATCTCCAGGTTATGTGGGGAAGATGGACTGTGGAGATGACAGGTGGATTGATCAGAAGGTCATTCAGAAGGTACAATTATGAAACACTCTTGCTGATATACCAGCAAAAGCCTTCAGCTCACTCTGTCTGTAGATCATATCTGAGCGTGTTGCTCCCAGCTGCCCCGGGAGAGCCAGCCGCGTGCCTCCGCACAGCTTCCTGTAAAAAGCAAAATGAATATAAGGGTTAAATTAACTCACATTACGGGATAAAAGAAACAAAGAAAGGCGAAAACGTCATAATATGCTGCAGTCATACAATCACAGAAACTTCCGCTGCATCCAACCACCAAATAACATTCTCCGTTAATAATTCATGCTGTTTAAAAATGCGTTTCACATGCACACCAGGGGCCTTCATCACCAAACCAGACTCCTTGCTCCGGCGTGTGGCTTGGCAGGCTAAGCCTCTGTGCCGGGAATCGGAAGGTTGTCGGTTTGAGCTCTGGCCTCAGCGGAAGAGTCACATGTCTGTGGGCTCTTACCCAGCAGCTCCAGGGGTGCCGCACGTTGGCTGACCCTGCGCTATGACACCCCCCAATCACCGTGGTAATTCATGCTACAAAGTCATACTACAGGTTAATTTTCAGGATCACCGACCAATCAGATTAGGAGTTTTTGTCTAATGTAATTAACGGGATTTCCCAAACTCTCCGGAGTGTCCAAGGGAGTGTTTTCCCTGGCGGGATTCCAGGAAAACAGGCGATCTGCGCTGCAGTGGGATGTTGTCTCAGCATTTGGAGTTGACAGCGACTCTTGCACACCCTTTGATTTTCCAGACTCACGTGCGAATTTTAATATTTGAATGTTCGCATGTGCGCTTCACATTCAGAGCCGTTGCTTAAGCCAGACTTTACTGGACTTCCATTTACCTTTGATAGTTGTCAGTCCATTTATTCGACCCCTTGCTCTTTGAATAGTGTAATTATAAACGAACACGGAAATCGCTCTCCTCATAACCTCCCCGGACACATACCCACTGATAAAGGAATATTCAATGGGCTTTGAAGGGTGACAAGATTATTTAATACTTTGGACATGGATAAAAAGACTGACTACTCAACATACGCAATATATTTGTTTAAACTAATGCATGTGTTAAATAATGGCATGAATGCAGAAATCAGTTAGACTATCTTAAGCCTGGATTAAGCGCTATGTCCAAAGCCACTGCAATCGCACGGCTGCCAGTCGCTATAATGCCGTCAAAGGCTGCTCTGTTTACGGGTGTGATTCACCGAAATCTGCAGGCTACAGAAACCTGGCAGCCGCCCGTAACTTTGTGAAGGTGATGCCTCCGACACCTTCCATGCGCGGCTTTTATGACTGCGCCGACCCGCCTCCGCGCGCCCGTACGCCTCGGAATGGGGGCGTCCCGGAGGTGGGAGGAGGCTGCGCATCAGAAAAAGCCGCCGGGCTCGGCGCTAGTTCCTCTTCGGGCTGCCCTGCCGTGCGTGCGCCATTCAGGTGGGTGTCCCGCTTCCGCTTTCTCCCCCTTAAAGCATGAATTGTGACGCCGAAGTTGCCCGAGGAGCTTCTCCTATTTTGGTGCGGGAGCCGCGAGCCCCAAAATGGAGCGCGTGCTGCGCCCCTAAACAGGCCGGCGCGCGGAACCCCCCCCCCCACCGCGGTCCTTCTTCCGGACTTGTGTGTTTTGTTTAAACCTGCTTCATTATGTAAATTCAGTCACTTGGGGCTGACAAAAGTTTTTTTTTTATTCCTCCCGTCAACTTTAAGATCTTTATTTGGCAGTCAATATGCAAAAATGAATGTAGTTTCGCCTTTTAATTGCATTTTTAAATGTTATGTCCCCCAGCAGCGGAAAGCTGTTATCTCCAGCTCCGCGTTCCGGCGCCGCGCGTCTCCGCACTCGGTGTCTGAAGCCGCCGCGCATCTCCGCACTTTTCTCCCTTTTAGGTGCAGCTGCGCTTTCCGGGTCTTTCCCGGTCCGGCATTTTGCCTGGCACAACTGTGTTCATGAACTAATACGACTCCTTAAAACCGACCTTGACTTGCTTGCTTTTGTCGTTTTGCACGGATTTTAACGTCCACTGAACTTTACCAGTTTAAATAACAAACGGGGGGCGCGCGTGTACAAATGCGCTGCGTTTATTTTTAATAGTAATGCTGATCTGCAGGCAATGCATCTCAGTTCAGCTTACCCCCCTTTCACCAAAAATTCAAAATACTGTCTAGACGAGGGTTCTGCCAAATAAAACTTGCCTACTGGAACACATAAATTGTTAAACTCCCTAGAGTGGAGGCCTTCAGATGAACAGGGCTGCCCTGGGAGAGCCGGCTGCGTGCCTGCCGAGCTCCGCCTGGCAGGCCTCTCCGCGCAGGGGCTGCCCTGGGAGAGCCGGCCGCGTGCCTGCCGAGCTCTGCCTGGCAGGCCTCTCCGCGCAGGGGCTGCCCTGGGAGAGCCGGCCGCGTGCCTGCCGAGCTCCGCCTGGCAGGCCTCTCCAGGCTGGGGCTGCCCTGGGAGAGCCGGCCGCGTGCCTGCTGGGCTCCGTCTGGCAGGCCTCTCCGCACAGGGGCTGCCCTGGGAGAGCCGGCCGCGTGCCTGCCGAGCTCCGCCTGGCAGGCCTCTCCACGCAGGGGCTTGCAGAGGAGCGGGATATCTTGGGGCTTGTCTGCTCTGTGCTACTTTGGTTTCCTTTCTCCAGCTACAGCAGCTGTTCCTGGTGCCGTTCATCTTTGATTAGAAATGACCTCAGTGTCGCTTACACTTTCAGTTCCTGGTTACTTTATGTACCGGCTTACATGGCGTCCTGTCAGCGCAGAAGATTGATGGCTGCAAGGTTCTGGCTGTGGATCCATTAGGCCATAGTGGAACTCCTGTTTGTAACACCTGTCCTTGGCCTGGAACAGTGAAACCTCCCCAACCATAAGGTGGCGCACTTGCACGTCAGATGTGGTTGGCATAACATGCATACCCTCCTGTTAAGCGTTTCTGAATTGTCAGCTAGTGCAGTCTTTGGCTGAGCATTTTAAATTGACACTGAAGATTTTGAACTATTATGAAATGGGCTCCACCCAGCTCCACAGTTGCATGTACGTGCAATCGGCTGCCTGTTTTGGTTACTTGATACTTTGGTCTGAAGGGGTTAATTTGTGTTAACTTGTGACCCATGTATGGTGACACTTGTCGCTGTGGTGCATTTAGCAAGATGTGTGGTATGTTGCATAAGGCCCCTGTCCCCCTAGTGAAAGTGAGGCGTGACACTGGAGTGTAAACACTGCCACCATCTCAGTGAACCATTTGGCAGAGTATGTGGTACCCACCCCAGATCTATAAATAAGGTAGTCTGTGTGAGTCCTGACTGTCTGGTATTCTAATGAATGGTGTCCAGGACAGTTACAGCCCACTGTTATCGGGCCGAATCCGAGGCCTGTGTGTTTACATGGAAGTCATCTCACTTCAGTGTTTTAGCGTTAAGCTAATGCAAAGTGTATCTAGGGATTCTTATGCCTCCCACTGCATTTCGACGCCTGTCAGCAGGGTTACAGACACCAAGAATCTTTTGTCTTCCTACTGCCCCGTTTTGGGGGGGCAGGCTGCGTCCACACAGCGAGATGCATGGTTATTCCAAATGCCCCTTTAATTAAAAAAAAAAAAAAAAAAAAAAAAGAGGGGGGGGCATAAATGAACACTTTGTTTCCCCCGGACGGCTCCAATGGTATTCCGTGAAAGGGCCCTCAGTGCGTGGGGGCTTATGGTGCTCTGCAGGCCAGCACTGACCCGCCCAGCTTACGGGCCAAACACGCTGCTGTGTTGGGTATGTGAGTACTGTACGGCTAAACACGACGGCTGTGTTCGTTAATGCTTTTACACTAAGTGAATGTAGGGTTATCTAATTAGTGGCATTGTGTGGGACAATGCAGAGAATTTCCTGAATGTGACGACCTGGCAGTCCGTTTGTCTGGAGCTGAACGGCCTCCGGTGCTGTCAGATGGTCGGCTGTCCGGTCCATGGCGGGCATGGATGTTTCCCAGCCCGCGCTGTGGGATCTCCCATGCTTTCATTTAGCTGCGTCTGGACATAGGGAAATTAGATCAGCTGGATTTGTGTGGTCATGATGTCCACATTTCAGCTCCCAGTTCCCCCAGTTTTCACACTAAACAGGAATGGAGATGGATTTACTTATTTAATTTAGTTAGAAACCACATCGGCCAGCCCTTTTAAACCTGTGATGGAACAGGCTGCTCCCTGTAAAAGCGAGATGCTGGAAGCTATGGGCACTATCCACGCTCTCAGCCTGACTAGAATATAGCGTCTTTGTACTAGCAAGCTTGCAGCCCATGGGGGGGGTTGGTGCAGGCTGCCCCAATGCAGGACAGGCTGGTGTCCCTGGGCTGGGGATTGGCATACGGCAGGCTGTGCTCTGCCAGTGATGGCTGAGCTCGTGGTTGAAGTTCTGGGGAACTTGTTGAAGAACAAGATTTTCAAAACCTGTGGGTCTCCACAGCTTGTCACCGCTGTTTGACTCCAATCTCTATATGAAGAGTATCTGAATTCTTAGGCTATTGCTGCATATTTGTGCGTCCGTCCGTCTGTCCACCACGGGGGTGAGGGTTGTGACCGGGTTGTTGCTGTAGGTTGAACAAGGCTCTGTGCTTGAAGACGGAACTTTGAAACGATTGGTATGTTGACATCTAATGCAAACGTGTGGAAATGTTAGAAAGGGGAGAAAATGAAATCTTTGAAGTAGCGGTGGGTCACAGTGTATGACCCTGTGGTAGAGTTTGACTTGCAGTTTTGGTAAGTGTGACACGCTTTCTTTTGGGGTCTGTGCGGTGCAGACAGCTGGCTGGTCACACCTGTGTCGATCCGGTTCGGTGTCTGTGACTGTTTTACCGCACACAGTTTACTCATTGAAATCTGACCCGGAGCTGTCCATTCCTAGCTCACTAACGAGTCAGTTGATTAATAATTCCACTCTTTTCACATGCTGGTGGGTGCTGGATTGGAATTGGGAACACTGGTTTTGGTGTTTTCCTAGAGGCTGCACTGCTGCATTCTGGGTATTTGTGTGGAGGGGGTCACAGTGCTGTAAGTGTTGTTTATGGTAACTTGGATCTCGGCATCTCTTCCCCGTTACCTTCAAGTCCTCTGCTGGAAAATGGGTGCATCTGGTGCGAGACTGAAGGATTAGGCTGGCTGCATTGTGAGCGCCCTCTACATGCTGCAGGTTGCTAGTCAGCTGTGCAGTTTAGTGCTGGGTGGCCCTGCTTTTGTGCCCTTTGACTGGTGTAGTGCGTAAGGAAGTATGTTTTCTGTGCGGTAGGCGGGTGAGTCAGACCGGCTCCACCCTGCCTTCCAGTTATCCAGGAATGCTGTACAGAGCCACCTGGGATAGTCTTACGAGGCTCTTGTATTTTTTTTGGGTCAAAATTTGCATGGGGGAGACTATAATCATCCTGGAACACAAAGGCTGTGGTAACTGGAGAGCGTGTTCAGTCTTTGTGCTCCAGCACCTGTGTGTTGGGGTCGGGCTGGACCCTAAAACCTCCATGGCGTGAAAGGCAAGGAACCCCCAGGAGGTCCTATGGGTGGGGCCCTCTGGTGGGGCGGGGCCCTCTGGCAGGGCCAGGCACCTCAGCTGTTCAGGCTTCTCCCAGGGTGTGACCCCCATATGCTCAGGTGTGTTTGTGGGGGTGGGGGGCATGAATTCTCATCTGATAGAAGGGTCTCAGGAAGCAGCAGGGTGTAGCTGGAACCCGGGCCGCGGTATTCAGTGGAGCAGCCGGTCTATTCTGGGCGGTTTTGTTTGGGGAACGGTTCCCTCTGCTTCCAGCTGCTGCCCCCCCCCCCCCCCCGTGTGTGGGAGGGTTTGAGGGACCAGCCCAGCAGCATTCCTGCCCCTCCAGGGGTACCTCCGTGTAACTGGGAGCGGCTTGGGGTTCTGGAGATGAATTGCCTGTCAGGTGTCCCACCATAAAGTGTTGAGAATGAAGTTTGCTTATCTGGGAGGAAGCCCTGAACTGTAGGAGAGTGTAGGGGGCCCACTATATGCTGCCTGTGTTTCTACCAGATGGAAATTCCAGCATGTGACGTGGGGGGGCCTCGACAGGTTACCATGCTGAGTGTGGGTAGCTGGCACAGTTGGTCTGTCCTGTTCTCCTCCCTCTGGATCGAAGAGTATGTGTGAATGTTTATGTAAGGGCTGGTTTTGTGTCCTGCAGGCCACCGCCAGTGACAGCAGTCAGTAAAGCTGCTGTCAGTGTCCATCCCTGCTTAATGTTTCCAGGGGCTTCATAGCTGCTCATCCCAGCCTGGACTCATGCTAGCGATCGCACAAATGTACCATGTGCTGCCCTCGTACCTGGCACCTCTGTCCTCCCGGAGCCCAGGGCTGCTGTCCCCACATGAGCAGGTTACCTGGTCAGGTACATGCCCCTAAATCAGGGGTGGTCAGTCGTATACGCAAAGGGCTGGTGTGTATGCAGCTTTTTGGGGTAACCTTTAGGTCAGCTGTTCAAACCCAGGTGTGAGGACTCTTCAGCCAATCAGCCCTCTAATTAGTCATCTAATTAGGGAGTTGCAGCAAAAACTCGCATACACACCGGCCCTTTGCGGATAAGACTGCCCTACTCTAAAGGCTAGTGCTGACTCTGACAGACAGGAGTTAATGCAAGGCTCAGACACACTGCGCTTAAGTGAGACGCCTGCTTTGTGGCCTAAACCAGCCTGAGCTGCCTTTCAGTGATTTGCTGAAGGTTTTATGGCAGATTTATCATGCTGTCGTGTTGGGGGGGCCCTTCTGCACAAGTGCGAATCCAACTTTTTTGAAGTCCTAGCAAGTTTTAATTAACAACCCAGGCTGAGAGCCACTCGTGCTGTTCTTGAGGTTGTCGAAATATTTCTCCGTTGAAATAAACGGCATGTTTCTAATTTGAGAAATGGTGTGTAGGTGTTCTGTCAGGTAGAACAGCACAGCTGTTAAAGTATGCGATCAGTCATTAGCAGACTGAAATGTCTCGGGGGCCATTACTGTAGCAGTGTGAACAGGCCTGAGCCCTGCCCCCCCCCGCTTCTCTTTGGTCAGGTCCCCATGCTGGTATGGGGGGGCCCTTCTCTGCCACCCCATGGATTGCTGCTGTTCCTGCTCCGGGCTTTCCTGCGCTCCAGAGGCGGGACTGCGTCATTCCGAGCCTCTACGGTTCGCCCTCTGGTTATGCGGGAGCGTCCGGTAAGACCGGTCCTGCCAGGTTCTAGTGAAACCCATCTTCTGTTGCGATGTCTCCCGCCCGTGCCCCTGCTAGCTCTGCGGAGCTCCTTGCGCTGCACGATGGCTGACTTCTCTTTGGTGGCGATTTTAAACCGAAGCAGACGGGCGTGGTGAGCATATCTGGACATCTGTGCTGAGTGTTAATGTTTAAGTATTTAGTTAATTGTCGGGTGTCTGTCTACAGCCCTGAACTCTGTCAGTAATACTAAACAGCAGTCTTCTGAACGACGGGTAATTATGAACGTTTGTGTTGCTCTCTCTGGCCCCTCCTCCATGAATCCGGCCAATCCCGAACAATGGACCTCTTCATGATAACGTTCTTGCTTTTCGCTGCTGAGTTGTTCCCCTCCCATTTCTGAAAGCCAAGTGGGCTGCACACTCTACCTATATAAGCATAAGCCAATCTCTGGTGGGGGGTGGACTTTCAGCAATGGGGTGGGGCTTGAGCTCTCTAGACCAGGCGGTGGAGTGGGCGGGGTCAGTCTTTCCGCTCTGCGTTCATGTTTAAATTGGGGAGGGTGCGATGGGCTTTTTCTTCGGTACGCCCTCTCCACCACTCGCACACATTCTCTTGCACTCCTTCCCCCCCCTCTCTCCCTCTCTCTCCCCCTCTCTCCCTGTCTGTGAGCTAGTTATTCATCCACTTTGAGTTAGGCAGGGTGGAGGCTCAGAGGGTGACCGGTACCAGCCAGAGTCACTCTCTCTTTCTCTGCGAACAGGCGGGACAGGAGAGCAGCCTCTCACAGCACTGGGGCTCTAGAGGAGAGGGGAACACCAAGGTGAGTGACTTTGGAGAGTTGCCTTCCTTGGTATCTCCTCCTGGATCTTTGGAAGACCCTTTCTCGCTGGTTCTGAGGGTCAGGTTTCTGAAGCAGCTTCTGCTTTGTGTTCCTTCCTGATTTGTAAGGCCGCCGGCCTGCGTTTCTGGAATATATGTCGCTAGTGATTCATTGACAGTCTTTCTGCCGTGGAGATGTGTAAACTTGTCGGATGGGTTCACCGGCCGTGTCACTGAAAGCCGGCATTCTGTGCAGCCGGTTGTCCTGGGCGCCGACCGGCTCGGGTGGTGCCTGAGTGGGTTCCTGTTAGCTCAGTGAGTCATTTTTGTGTGTTACTAAGGAAACATCCTGTGCGGTGCTGTAAACTCGGAAACCCTCCTAAAGTACATTTACCACGTGGCAGAGCCGTCTGCTCTGTTCTGCGCTTTTATATTGGTGACCCTGAGCTGAGCAGGTTAGCCTCTTTCTGCGAGCCGTCCTCTCACACTGCCGCTCGGGACCTGGGCCTGTGGCTTGGGCGGGAGCACCTCCCAGTGGGGCGTGCTGCACTCTCGGGCCTCTAATGAGAGCCGTGTGAGGGTCAGCTGATTAGCGGCCACTCCTCGGATTCCTACATAATGACGGCGTTTTCCTGGCGAGGCCAGCTGTGCATAGTTACGGCCGCGGTGGCGACCCAGCCCACGCACACTCGCGCTGCCTTTTCCCTGCCCAGCTCGTAGTTTGTGTAAGTGCAGGATCAGCTTCAGATGGTGCTGCTGGAGGAGTCAGACCAGCAGGACTGGATGTGACTTGGAGGAGTCTGACAGGATCTACAGGAGGCAGCATCACTGATGGCAGTGAATTCCATGGCAGACTGTTACTGGTACTGTAAAGCCACAGTGTTGTCTCATGCACGACAGACCATTAGCCTGCATATCAATGTTAACAAGTCTACCCGTTTGCTGGGCTAGTGCTCTTGGAACTTCTGGTTTTTGCCCAACCTTTTGCCTCCAGGCCTGTTGGTGGCGCTGTGATCGTCAGCTTAAAGTTCTGCCCCGTCTCGTTGCATCTGCATCACCTGCTCCGGTGCGTCCAATGTCGTCACTGTAGATACCGGCCCTGGAGACACTTTGACTGGTCCATTGGGTGGGGCGATGGCACGACCTCCCCCCACTCCCCCATCCTCCCTATTAAGTCGGGCGTCGGGGTGGACAAGGCAGGCTGCTATTCCCCAGACACAAAGCTACTCAGTGTCCCAGGACCTGCTCTCCAGTCCATTTGAATGGTTAAACTGCTGATCCATTGCAGGCTTTGTGGACCTGCCCACTATTTGGGGGGTCAGCATATGCCAGGCAGCACCATCTCTCCACGTGTATTGGTATGTATTGCCCTCCTTAATGCCACCATTTCTCGGAAGGGGGGGGCAAGTGATGTCTGGTGCCAGGATGATGAGTCTGGGGCGAGTATGAGCTCGGTTTGGGTAGGTGGGGTTTCCCCAGGGTAGGTGTCTGCTGTGACCCGCCCCTTCCTCTTCCGTTGCACACTCAGTGACGCATGGCTTCTGCAGGCAGAACGTGCTGCCATAGCCGCCCAGCAGGGGGCCCTACCTCTGGCACTGTGTCTCCTTGCCCTGCGACTGCTTTCCGAGTGCGCTGCCACTCCCGTTTTACCCTGGGCGGCTTCCCCACTGCGCTTCTGCCTGGACTCTCTGATCTGTGGCCACCCGTCTGTTGCCTGACGCTTTGTTTAAATCTGGCCCCCGCAAAATGGGAAGTGACTTAGTTTAGTAAACTGGTCCAGCTTTTCCACAATCAAGGACTCTGTTTAGAATTTTTTTTTTTCCAGCAGTTTGCCGTGTTTGTCGGTGAACTCGTCTGTCAACTTATGGAGTTGCCCGGTTACTCTGGTGTGGGCGAGAGGCGGCCGGCCAGGCCTGTTGAGTCGCAGTGGTACGTCTTGACTGCTCTCTGCCATTTTGGGCCAGGATCATTGATTGCCTGGAATATTCCAGTGCATTACCAGTTGGCCTCTGGAACTGCAGTTTGGGGCGCTTAAGCGGTCTTCCCATAATCCTGGCTTTGCATGTTACGAGCCCTAGCCTGCGAGCTTAGCTGCGTTTAAAACCACCACAGTGAACCGGACACACCTACATGCCTGCCTCCCTTTGAAGACTGCCCTCTGGGATGGGTTAGGTCGCTCTCTGATCCCATTACATGGGGACAGTATTTGTTTTACTTTGGTAACAGCTGTGCTGATGTACAGTTTTGACACATGTCTAACTTTGCCTATTGGGAGCCAACTGATCTGATAAGGTATCAGTCTGATAAATTTAACTGCTTTTAATTTCTGTTGGGTTGTGGCCTTTGTTATTCAGTCTTGAGTGATTATCAAATAATGGATGTAAGATTTAGCTTAATTACAGTTGCATGCTAGCTGGTATGCCTTGCCCACTGCGTTCATTGATTGGCCAGGCTGCTGCTAAGGCGTTACTCCTCGTTCAGCCAGCATTATCCTGTGGGTTCTCCTGGGAGCAGGTTTGCCTGTGCTTCCATGATGACCTCTTTTCTTTGACTTCTCATTTCGGTATCTGGTGCCGCACGGAGGCCTTTGATCCATCCCGCTGTCGTTGTAGGAAGTGTCCAAGGGGCTCGCTCTGTGCCAAACCCAGGAAAAGGGCTTGGTCTGCCCCAGCTTTGTGTACAGAATCTGATACCTGTAACTGTAACTGATGCCCGTTTACCCTATTTTTGACACACTACTTGTGGACTTGATAGAAGTCTCCTTGCTTGTGAATGTGGTTTTAATGCTCTGGCTACATCCTCTACTGAAGTATTAACTAGACCTCTCCTCACTCCTCGTGTCAGGGTTTTGGACTGTCCTGTGTCTCTAGACTGCCTTCAAAATGCTACTTGAAGTGGGATCCAACATCATGAAGTTCTATGAGTACCTCCTAAGGCGAACTGGTATGACTCCCGTTCTCGTCAACTGGTTACTGTTTCTCTCTGGTAGATGCTGATTATTTTAACTCTCCCGCTCCCAGATGGCCGGGTTAAGGATTACCCCCTGATGCAGAGCCCCATACAGATGACAGTCATCCTCTTGGGGTACCTGTTTGTCGTGCTCTATGCTGGACCTCGCTTGATGGCTAACCGCAAGCCATTCCAGCTCACATCAGCCATGATCATCTACAACTTTTCCATGGTGGCCCTCAACGCGTTTATTGTGTACGAGGTGAGACCATAAACAAACGCAGCTGCAGGAACACTGCCTCCTACTGGCCGAAATAGTGCCCCTGTTACTGTGCTGCAGTTTGACACTTAGAAAATGGCTGAAATGTAAAGATCCTCATTTTTGCAGAAAATTTTTGTGACCTACACACTCCAAATCTGCAATCTGTAATGAACATGACGACTATTTTTTTGTGTGTGTTGCGTGTGAAAAGAGACAGGCATCACTACAATTAAACGTCTGAGTGTGATAACATCCTGTACATCATAGCCATTTGGCTTCAGTGAGTCAGCAGCACAGACACGCGCATGATTGTTTCCCTTCCTAGTTCATGATGTCTGGATGGGCAACCAGCTACACCTGGAGATGTGACCTTTGTGATTACTCAGACAGTCCTGAAGCGCTCAGAGTAAGTGGAACGTATGTCATTTTGCGTTTATGATGCACCTTCTCCAGCGTTTGGTTCTGCCTGTAAAAAGCTCCCTTTGCTTTCTCCCCCCATGCAGATGGTTCGAGTGGCCTGGTTATTTTATTTTTCAAAATTCATTGAACTTATGGACACGGTATGTATTAATCTTAAAGCATAATTTTTATGTCCTTCAGAGATTGTATGTTCACATCCAGTGTTTGGGTGTTGCCAAGTGCTGCCCCCTTGTGGTGACAATTCTGCTTGCATTTCCTCAGGTGTTCTTTGTGCTGCGCAAGAAGCATGGCCAGATCACATTCCTGCACATCTTTCATCATTCCTTTATGCCCTGGACCTGGTGGTGGGGGGTCACTTTGGCACCTGGTAAGTTTTAGTATGGTTAACTTGCGTGGTTGGGAAGTGCCAGTTAGTTGAGTGGTTTGGGAATGGGCTTGGAACCTACAAAATGCTGGATCTCAAGCGAGGCACTGCTAGAAAAACCCAAAGTTCTCCAGGAAAATAACTATTAATGTGAGTCAGAGTGGTACAGTGGTGCAGTGGCTGGCACTGTTGTCTCGCACCTCTGGGACGAGGGTTCACGTCTCAGCCGCGGCTCCGTGTGTGGAGTTTGCATGTTCTGCCTGTGTTGCTGTGGAGTATCCTCTGGGTACTCTGCCCCCCCCCCCGTAGTCTAAAAATATGCTTTTAACTACAGTTACTATATCGTGTGTGTTTGTGTGCACGTGCATGCGCCCTGTGATGGGTTGGCGTCCCATCCTGGGTTGTTCCCTGCCTTGTGCCTGTAGCCTCTGGGATAAGCTCCGGACCCCCGCAACCCTGAATAGGATAAGCAGTTGCAGAAGATGGATGGATGGAAAATGTCAATCGCTTGGATAAAAGCATTAGTCATGTTGCGCAAACGGCATGTCTGAAACGGCTGTACGGTTTTTGCTTCTGTGCCCCATGTATCCACGTTTTGCAAGACTGCTCCATTAATTACTGTGACTATATGTTAAGAATCAGGGTTGTAATGAAGTGGCTCTTTGTGAGGTAAGCAAAGACTATTAGCAAAGGGTAGATGCCGACTGCTGTTCCAAATTTTAAATCTGATTTCCAACTGAGTAACTTATGGCATAAAACCTGACCGTAACAGCGTTGGAATCTACCACACCGTATCCTTGGAGACGGTCCTGTTTGGGTTTGTGTTAACTGGCTAAACTTTAGTGAGTTTAGAAGGCAGAGCAGCTTTGGACTTCCTAAACCCCACACCCCCTCCCCTGTAATCACTTTGCCCACCAATGAGACACTAACACCATCCCCTTGCCTGCGATTGGGTTCCACCTCTCCCACCCCTCCCAAGAGGCCTGGTCTTTATTCATCCTGCAGCTTACAATGGGTAGAAATTTTCCAAATTCCCTTCCAGGAATGATTTGACACAGTACTCTGCTGGCTGAAGTCCAGGCCTCTGTCCTTCAGCCCTGGGGCCCTGTAGGTCCCCGACCACCTCTTTTCCTGCTGTCCCCCCAGAAGGCCAGAGACAGTCAGGGCTGCTCATCCGAATGTGAGAACTATACTATTTGCATGTTCTTGATACTTACTGCAGGGGGAATGGGCTCCTTCCATGCTATGGTAAATGCCGCCGTCCACGTCATCATGTACTTCTACTACGGCCTGTCTGCCGCTGGTCCCCGCTTCCAGAAATTCCTCTGGTGGAAGAAGTACATGACAGCAATTCAGCTGGTATGTGGCCATAAACCTGCAAGTGACATCGATGGATGTGAAAACTTGGTTTTTACAGAATGAACGCTCTATCGCACTCTCCATCCGCTGTAGGATATAAGCCTTTGTGTCTGACCTGAGAGCTTCACCATGCAGGCTTTGCTCCTTATGTTTAAGACGCATACTCCTCTCTCCACCACAGATCCAGTTCGTACTGGTGTCCATTCATGTCTCCCAGTACTACTTTATGAAGAAGTGTGACTACCAAGTCCCGCTCTTCATCCACCTCATCTGGATCTATGGCACAGTCTTCTTTGTGCTCTTCTCCAACTTCTGGATCCAGGCCTATATCAGGGGCAAGAGGTTGCCCAAGTCAGCGTCGCACCAGAACGGCGTCAAGGCCGAGAGCCCCATGGTAGCCAGCGGCAAACACCTAGAGAACGGCACCGTGGCTCACGGGAATGGCTCGGCCCAGAACGGCAAAGTGAAGGAAGTCTAGTCTCTTAAAGGGCCCATGACCAATAAGGATTCAAAAAAGTTCTGGAAGTTTTCTTTAAAAAAAAAAAAAATAAAAATTAGAGAAAAAAAAAAAAGCTGATTGGATTCAGAAATTGGGTCCCCTGTCTGTCCAAGGGGGGGGCGCTGTTGGAGCATGACATATGAAGAGACCTCCTCCGAAGTCCTCTGTAGCGATTTAGCGGTTCCTGCGCCTGGGGGTCACAGTGGCCTCTTGCCCCCATGTTGACACTCCTGCCACCTTTGACCATTGCCCCTGCTTTTTGGCAAGCATGACGCCTGTGGAAGGAGATGAGTTGTACAGTTCCTACTGAAACTTGAACATAATTGTAAATAAAGTTTGTCAAAGCCAGTGGGAAAGTGCTGTTGAAACATTTTGCTACTGTATAAGTTAAATGCAATTTGAAATAAACCAAATTTTAAAAATGCATGTTAGGATTTTTTTTAACCTTGACAGCAGTGCTGTGTGAATTAAATGAGAAATTGACTAACCACCTGTAGTGCGGGCACTGCTGGGGTTTAGGCACTGGCTTGGTCAAGAAAAGTAATTGGTGTGTAGCTCAGTGGGACACATGTGTGGAAGGCTATGGGTTCACAGCCCCAGGCTGGAAGAGGGAACCATCTTGGTTATGAGTGAGGCTTAGGTCACTAGCTCTGCTGTGTGAAAATTGCACTAGTAGTCAAAGCTGGCCCACCTCAACCTGCTGTTAATTTAAGTGTGCAGAAAAACCTCATCAGGGCTGACAGGGTAGGAGAGTTGCCCAACTTGTATCCCTTACAGCTAACAAATACTCTGATGGGAGTTCTGAGGACAGTGTCAGCTAGCATCAAACCCACAACCTTCTAGACAGCTCCCATTCCTTCAGTGTCTCTACACTCTGCATGGTCTTAACTCACCACCCTTAATTAGTACAAGAGTAATTTACCAACTTCTATTTTAGTCATTTATGCTACAGGCCACTGTGAAAGGCTTTAAGCCAACAGTTTCAGCATTAGTACTATTGCACCACAACTATATGGTGTTAAATTAAACAGCACTGTAAGTCTCAGTTCTTTATTTAAAAGAAATTAAAACATTTTTGAAAAGTTACACTACACACAGAACAGCCAGTTATCATCTAATCCCCTGGTGAATGATGCTACTGGTTGACTTGGCCATCTTCTCCTTTGCCTTCTTTGTCAAGGGGTCGAGTTCAAAGCATTTCCACAGTCGAATGGTTTCGTCAGCCGCCAATGATGCGACGGTGGAAGAGTCAGGACTGAGGCTCAGGTTCAGAACTCTGCCTTCATGTCCTAGAAGGTAGGGGGGGGGGGTATGTAAAAGAGCAGGCTTTGGCTATGATGCATAAACCCATAACTCTACAATTTTGCTGAAGTTTAAAATGGACTGTCTAAACAGCTGCCAACATACCTAGAAACTCTGTCACTTTAGTCATTGATGGATATTTCCAGATGACCAGGCCATCACAGGCGAAGCCATGACCAGACACTAGTTCCTTGTAGTTTGGTGCAAACACTAGAGATGAAATCTAGGGGGGCACAAGAAATTAACTCATACCATGTACTTACACAAATCTTCACCTGTATCACACAGCCACTAACATTCTCAGTACCTGAGACTGGGTGTCCAAGGAATTAATGCACGTCCCAGTATGTGTGTTCCAAATGCGGATATGCCGGTCACTAGTGCCCCCTCCAGAAGCAAGGATGTTAGGTTGCCATGGGCACCAGGCTAAAGCCTAAAAAAAAAAAAAAAAAAAAAAAAAAAGGATGAGGAGTTTGGAAAAAAAGGGGGAAAAAAAAAAAAGGAACAGCAAAAGGTTCAAGAACATCTTCAGGAAGGGAAAAAAAAAATATAATTACCTTAACAGCCCCTTGGTGGCTGGTGAAGCAGTTGACGGCTCCTTGATTGCCACCTTCTGTCACTCCTGGCCATACATACACCAAGTTGTCGTTCCCACCACTTGCCAAGTACCTGCCATCTGGTGACCACTTGAGTCCACAGACCTCCTGGGAGTGTCCAGTCAGTGTGAAGATGTGGTGGTCAGGCACTCTAACATCATGGTGGTGGATGTGGCCTGATCGGGAGCCGCTAGTCAGATGAGAATTGCACATCAATTCAAATTAGGAGCACATGCATAGAGGATAGTATGGCAAGCCATTTTTGGCTGAAATTCATTTCTAGAGAATAAAAATCACAAATTCAAAATTCCAGTTAGAATGCAAAGTCAAGGGTGACTAAAGCTAAACTGCTTACCATAGGGTTACAGAATATGTATCGTTAGGTCATGTGGGTGATGTCATAGGTTATGAATGATGCATGGTTGAGACCATGTGCCACCAGGCTGAACCACAACAGCATTGATGCACATTCCCTCTGAGGCAGCACGATACTGCACTCATCTGCCACAGCTAATCAGACTGCTGCTCAGAAAGCAAGGTACCTGGACAAGACATGGTTATTCCAGCTGAGGGAGCCCACTCGTGTCGTGTGGCTGGCCATACTGCGCAGACGCTTCTGCCTTTCCACATCCCAGAGCTGTGGAGCAAAGCTCATTAATGCAGATCCTCCAGGAAGCAGGGGACACCACTCCACAAAACTACACCCACCTGAACTTTTCCATCACTTGTGCCAATAGCGAAGTAGTTTCCTTCTTTGATCCAGCTGACCGAGCAGACATAATCCTGCTCATTCTCCATCTTCATAAGCAGATGGATGTCACCTTGAGTGGCATCCCACAGGTACACATTGTTGTGCAGTGCCACAGCCAGGAGGTTCTGACTGCTCCAGTCCATCAAGTTTAGGTCTACCAATAGGACAAGAATCATATCTGCACTGAACACTAGTTAACTGATGCACGACAGCCACTTAAGCTACAGCACAGACCAAAACACTTACAGAAGTCATTTCTCAGATCTGGAGCGTCGAGGATTCTATCCGGTACAGTTGAAATGTATCGGCTCTTTTTTGTAGACACTGGGGTGGTCGCCTGGCTGTAGAGAACTCGTAGATTGTTCTGATAACCTGAAAGCAGAATAGTTTGGGGGAGGGGGCACAGGCACATTAGTTTTAGGGTTTCCATGTCAAAAAAGGAAATGATTTCCCCCCCCCATTTCAGGCCTCAATTGTGACTACCTTCTGGGGCATTCAAGGGCTTCCCTCCAAAATGCAGGATTTTGGCCTCCTCAACATCATAACCATTGAGGTTCACAGACCAGGCCTTCTGCATCTCCTGTCAGGGAGAATACCGCTTTAGCGATGACTTGCACAAACACCACAAACCAAAGCCAGACTCACTCACCGTGGACACGTTGGGATCTGCTGGCTCGCTCTTCTTCGACAGCAAGAAAGTGGCGACATCAATCTGCTTGTTGTTTCTTCTGGGGATGTAGCGGTCACCACCCACTTTAGAAGGCGTGCACTGAGGTTTACCGTTCTTGCCTGCAGGAGAATTTGAGAGCAAATGCCAGGTATGCACAAAACAACCCTTAAGACTCCCACACCCCCAAAAGCACTTCAGGCAGTCTTAAACTAGTCCAAACCAAGACCAGTGGGCAGACACTCGATACTCCAGCATCCATCCATTCACAGAGAGGCTGCCTTACCTGGCGTCTTACTGGGGGTCTTGGACATGCTGAGGGACCGGTTGATCGACTTGCTCGGTGACAGGGCGCTGGAGTTCGCGCAGGCCGACCCCGAGGCGCTGGCCTTCCGCTGCCAGCGGGCTATGGGCGCGTTCGTGAGCGGCATGTCCAGCTTCAGTAGGCTGTGCATGTCGTTCTCAAACACGAACTGGGCCATTTAGGCGGCTGGGCCACGGGTCTGCGGGGAGCGGAGAGTCAGCGATACCGCGGCGGGGGCTGCGGTGGGAGTCCCAGCTACACACGCATTTACATGCAAGTAAGAGTGTTTACAAGGCAACAAAAGTCTGTAGGGTTTTTAAACCACTCCAGGGCTTTTGCTGTAGCTAGATTTAGGTTTATAGTGGAATAATATAGATTCGCTGTAGGATTTCTTGCGTGAGTCTGAAAGCGTGATTGTCGCGCCACATGCGGGGGAGCTGGCAGCCCTGAGAACGAACCGAACAGAACCGCTGCCACGTTTACAAAAAGAGTGAGTGTCAAGAAAAGCGAAGTCGAAGGTAGAAAACATGTTAGGTAGCAAATGACATACCTCACGTGGATGAAATGGTCAACGGAATGCCCCACGAGATCTTGTCCACACAGAAGGCGGCTATCTGCGGCAGGAGTAAGCAAGCCCACACTTTGAAAGGTTAAAAATTGATTGTATCACTCGTTTAAAAACTCCCACAGAAAGCATCCAACACACGCTATCACCACAAGTCCAACACTAGCACTGAAGGGTCGCTTTCAAACGCCGGCTTCGGCCTTCTGATTGGCTAGTTTAAAAATACCCCTCTTGCGAGGTTGTTTAGCAACGGTATGTAATTGTTCGATATGATTGGATAATCCCTTTAGTCCCGCCTCCCAAACCCTTTTCCGTAGTGTGTCGCGTTTCCGACTTGGTCTGGAGGTTGTTTATAAGGTGCGAAAGAAATAATATTGCAAACAAGTGTGCTCTTCCACACAATTCTTTAATGTGTAGGACGAAAGTACATTAGTGTACAACATGGTTGTTAAGAAGTTAGCACGAGCTATTACTTTCGAATATTCACGTATATTTTGCTTAGTTGTGTAGTTCAAAAGGCAACATCATTCACACATTTTTCGGTGCACGAATTATTATTTGTCCGAATCTTCCTTGAAATATAGCTGGCCAGATTAGGGATACACTGCCGCGTAATGGCATGTTTCCTTAAACAGTATCCAATTGGTCAAACATTTGAAATGACGTGCATATCATTATTACCACAGAACTGCTTCGATGCAGTTGTTTATTAAGCATACGGGCAGCATGAATATCGGGCTAAGTGAGCGTGTCATTTCAACAGAATGACGCACTGTTCGCTTATCCTCCTTAGTACTACTAAAACGCGAATTGCAAGCCACGTGACTTGGCGCTCCGTGCGGCGGCGCGCTCTCGAGGGCGTGTCACGTGCTTCCGCGTAGCGCCGTTCGCGAGCTCCGCTAGAGCCTCGCGCAGGGAGCGGTTCGGCGGCTCTGCGTGTCGGGCTTCACCTGCCGGATCCCGCCTGCGCGTCCCGGACGCTCACAGGTACCGCTGCCCACGTGTATGACTGTGACCGGCGCCTCAGAAACGCGTTACGGGATCAGTACTGTTCTGGCCGCAGTAACAGGGGTTTGCGCTTCGCAGGTTTGGGTGACAGTGACGCCCCGGCAAAGTGCCGTAACCCCGCCGAGCGGTCCGGCTCGGCCGTGCGCCGTCAGCTCGTCGTTTACAGTTCGGCTTTGTAGTTAAAGCTGCTGGTTAAGTCGGCCGAGGCAGGAGCTACCGTTACAGCTGCGGACCGCCCGGTGCCGCGAAGCGCCGCTGCGCTACCGGCTCCGCGGCGCTGTCCCTCCCGCCGCAGTCGCCCGAGTCTTCGCGTAATCCGGCCCTCTGCGGGTTCCAGGTACCGTGTTCTCCGTCGCTGAGCAGCCGGCAGCCAGACGTCATGCTGAGCCGGAAGAAAGGGAGAGCTCCGGGGGCCAAAGGCCGAGGTGCCGCAGCGGCCAAACAGGTGGGCGTCGCAGCCGGAAGTGCTTATTCATGAGCTTCACAAAACATGCAACATGCAAATACCTTTTATAATGGAGGAATGTCATGTTGAGCTGGTTGATTTTTTTACCAGAACCCGGATGGGTACTTTAGGAGACTCCTTCCTCAGCACAGCTATAACGCCTTCGCCCGGTCTTTCGTAACGTCAGTTACAAGCACAGTTAAGTCAGTCCTGAGGCGGGCATGTTATGAATGTCCTATGATGTTTTGGAAACCAACTCTGCAGATGGGGCTTTTCATGGACCCAGAGGAGTTGATGGACATGAAAGGCAATGTGGACGACACAGAGCTGGAGGCAGAATTTGCTGCTTTAGTGGGGAGTAAGAGTGCTTCAGTGGGGGCAACAAAAGCCAAAGCCAAAGGTGAGAGAGGGCGGCCCGCTGGAATGCTGTTTTTGGGACATTCTGGCTTTCCCCGCTTTGTTATTATTGGCACAGTTGTACTAAAGATTTCCAGTTTGAATGATTGTATATGTCATTGTGTACAGATGGGTGGTAAAATGTATAATATCAAAACAATTCCACTATAAAAGTCTGGTTGTTGCAGCTCCTTTACCCATGGAACACATAGAAAAGATGGCAGAGGAGTGTATGAAAGATGTGGATGACGACGATGACGAGGATCTGGAGGATGATGAGGATCTACTGGTAGGTTTCCATTTTCAAATACCTTCTGCGGGACCTCTGCACACCCAAAACCTCATGGTGCCTGTTTGCTGCCCTCCCAGGCTGAGCTGCAGGAGGTTGTGGGTGATGAGGAAACTGAGGATGAAGATCAAACCACTCCAGCTCTGGAAGCTTCACCAGCACCGACACCAGAATCTGCCCAGCAGGTGCTGAATGGGGCAAGGTCCCACAGAACGTTAGGGGTTTGGCTGAAAGGGAAGAAACGATTGCTTTTACTGATTCTGTACTCATTTGGTACCAAGTGAAGCTCTTCAGACTGAAGGTGTGGCCAGTGTTTTTTTCCCCTCTTCCTGGGCCGTGAGTGGGCAGCACATGAATGAGGTCCTTGTTGCTCCTTTTACTTTTCCAGCCCTTCCCAATGGCACTTTTCCCGTTTTAGCCCCACATAAACCCAAGTGTAGATAACTTTATTTCATAGTCTCATGGCATATATGGAAAGGAGCATTTTGTCATTTCAGGAAAGAGCGAGAAGGTGAGATTTTTCAAGTCTACCCTTGAAACTGGCTGCTTCGGCTCAGCTCCCTTAATTTTCCCTCAGTCTTGCGTAGCCCGCCTTGAGCTTGAGAGCAAATCACATACTCGTGATGGACTTCGTTGACGCTGGGCTGTTACTGGGAGTTTATCAAGTGCTTCCCTTTCTGTGTGGAAGGTTAAGGTCTCCACAGACCCTGGAAGTTTGGAGCACACTTTGGCTGAGAGGATACACATGTACCAGACTGCAGTGGCCAATGCCAAGACATGCGGGGAGGCCTCTAAGGCCCGGCGCTATGAGAGAGGCCTCAGGGTAGGTGTGCTCCATTTGATTGCCGAGGGGAAGGGTGGGGCAGGGGGGGATTGTGTTTGGGTATGACTGATGTCACTTCCCTCACCGGCTCATAGACCCTGGAGACGATGCTCGCAGCCGTGAAGAAGGGGGGCAAGGTCAGCGAATCTGAAATACCACCTCCAGTGGCCAGCGGGGCCCCTGGTACTGGCTCTACGAGGGCACCTCCGGAGCCACCAGAAGCGACTGCACCCATGGAGCAGACACTGCTTGTTTCCACGGTGACTGGGCCCAGTCTGGAAAAGCCAGTACAGAGCTATCCGGAAAGCCAGCAGGAACCGGATGTCATGACCAGGAAGCCTGCTGAGGTCCAGGCAGGTTGGTAGAGTATGCAGAGGGGTCTGCACAGAGATGTTTAGTTTGTGAATACATAGCATGGCAGTCCTGTCCTCTGAGTCCACAGGTGGGGAACTGGAAGCCACCAGGGCCATGCTGCTGGAACGGCAGAGGGAGTTCAGGCTGGCAGCTTTGAAAGCCAAACAGAGCGGGGACATGGAGCGGGCCAGGGCCCTCCTGAAGACGGGAAAGGTACAGTGAGGGCTCCCCCAATGTGTTTCTGACGATATGGGGGGAATCGGGTCCCTGAAGGGTCGGGGGCTGTCTCAGCACTCAGCCGATTAACGGCTAAAGTCATTTTCTGGCTTGAACAATATAACTCGCTTTGCAGGAGAGAGTGATGTAATCAGTCAGTGCTTCACACCTTCAGAAGGTGGCTGATGTTCTTACCTGTCCAGACAATGATTATAATTGATCAGCCGATAAATGGCATTTGGTGAAGTTCGGGATCATTCCGGATACTGCCGTTTATTTTTGACACCTTGTGCAGCCCTAGTTCCGACTCTTAAGCCAGCTGACAGGTCCATGTAAACCGGGACAGGAGATGATCTCAGCTAACATACACATATGCACTTTCTCACTCTGCTCACATCATGCTGGTGGAGTATAGGAACATCACAGAAACATGGGCAGAGAATGCCGAATCCAATATCACTGTAGAACCACTATCAGGGAAAAGACTGCTGAGATGTTTGGAAATGTCCTCAGATCAGGTCAAGCGGTTGGTGGTGGTGGTGGTGGTGGTGGTGGCGGCAGTGGGGGGGGGGCACAGACACAAAGCCAGTCCTCTACTTGTTTCCTGGACCCATCTGCATCCTCTCCTACCAGAGTTTTCCCAAACTATCCCAGGCATGCCATGCATGTAGGAGTTAAGACAAGGATCTTGTTGTTTTGTTTTGCCCAGAGATTTGATGCTGTGTTGGAAGCATTGGAGAACGGGCAGCCAGTCGACCTCAGCAATATGCCCCCTGTCCCTGGAGGTAAGTGCTGGTCACAGAGGCCTGGTCTCTTGTATTCTCCATGCCCTGTGATAAGGGTGAAGGACACCAGGCCTGGTGTGTGTGTGTTTTCGGGAAATGCTTCCTCATTACCCTATCAGAACTTTCATATTTGAATATAGCTTATCGGCTGTCAGTCGTGTGTGTTCATATACACAGCTCCTGTCACATATTTTCACAAAGCTGACGTTAAGTTTTAATGCTTAAATGTCCTAAGTGCTGTATGTGTAAAGCTGGCTGGCACACCCTGACGTTTGCCTGCTCATCAGATGGTAATGGTCATGATGGTAATTATATTGTTTACTGTGTTAAGTTTTTGTTCAGCTTTGAGTCATCAGTAGATAAAAGCTGATGCTTGGAACGTGATACTGCCAGAAATAACGCTGATGCCCATGGCCCCTTGTTCAGATGTGGCAGAGTCCCCCAGCGTGGCGCCCCAGCCTGGCGCCGGGAAGGAAGCTTCTGTCACACAGGGAGCTCCGGCCTCGCTGCCACCCTCCACCGCACCAGGTCAGCCACGCAGCTCGACAGGCCTAGACGCCAGAGCCCAGCACCCCGGCTTCAAGCAGCACATGATAGGGATTTCCTCCTTGCCTTCCAGCTGCCCCGGCCCAGCCCAAAGACACCCTGGAGGCTCTGGAGCAAAGGATGGCCAAGTACCAGGAAGCCTATACCCAAGCCAAGGAGAGCGGGGATGCTCGCAAGGCCCGCATGCACGAGCGCATTGCCAAGGTTAGCCCTGGCCACGTCAAGGCCACGCAAAAGGCCGCTGGGGTTCCCCCTTTTGACCTCTGACCTCTCTCCCCATGCAGCAATACCAGAGTGCCATACGTGCCCACAAAGCTGGCAGAGCGGTCAACTTTGAGGAGCTTCCTGTTCCACCAGGTGCATCTCGGCACATTTTGCTTTCTGCCATTACCAGTGCAGTGAAGGGCTGTCCCATTTCTGGGTAAACTACTCCTGTCTGTGATTGGGTCCTTTGTCGGATTCCAGGTTTTCCACCAATCCCTGGGTTGGAAAAGGCAGGGGGAGGAACAGAGCAAAGCTTGATCACGGTGCTGGAGGCTGCCACCAAGCTTGCTGCAGAGGATGGGAAGGAGTCGGCTGAAGAGGAGGATGAGGAAGAGGTAGTTAGCTGTTCCGGGGTCAAGATGTCTCAAGCCTGAAGAGTATGACTGGTCTTAACAAGTTTTGTTAAACCATCCCAGGGTAAGGCGTCCACACCTGGGAAGGCGCTGAAGCCCACACTTCTAGTGCAGCCATCTGTGCAGGTCCCCAGTGCCATGCAGTTGCCCTCTACAGAAGGTCAAACACCTGCTGAAGGAGCCTCATCCAAAGGTATCAAGCTGTAGCAGCCACCCTTACATGCTGGTTTATGAGACTTTCCACTTTAGCTGAATGAATGTTTTCTGGTTTGTAAGTCTCCTTGGATCTCTACAGCTGAACAGCAGCTGGACCTCCTGGAGAGCCGCAAGAAGCAGTACATGAAGGCAGCTCTGCAGGCCAAGCAGAAGAAAGACATGGAGCAGGCCAAGAACTTTCTGCGCATCGCTAAGGGCTTCGACCCCATAATCGAGGCGGCCAGGAGTGGGAAGGCGGTTGACCTTGCCAAGGTAGCACCACCCACTGCACTAGGGTGAAACACTGATGGTACAATTTCTACTAATTACCCACATCTTCTGTAGGTGCCATCGCCCCCAGGAGACGAGGATGAGGACTTTATTCTGGTGCACCACAGTGATGTTCAGCTCTCGGAGAAGACAGAGGGGGTGTACGCCCAGCTGTTCAAGCTGCTGAACCAGCAGTATGAGGTAGAGGTGGCCGTATCTCTGCAGTGTCTGACGGGCACCTGCGTTCGGTAGAGATGTTGCGAGCTCCTGAGATCCATAAGAGTTGTGAAGTGCCAACAGTTCAGCCTCTTACTGGAACGTGTCATTTGCATGTAAATAAACTCAAGGACTAGGGGCCTCATTCATAAAAGCGTAGTACAAACAAAATAGCTGCGAAACATTCATACGCAGATTTATACAAAGATTGCCGGATTTAAAAAGGCACAACATAAACAAAACCAACCCTGAAAACGCTGGCACATTTAGGAATGGTCTGGAGCAGTCTATAAATGTTTTGGAGGAAACGGGAAAGAGCAACATCAGGGCTCAGACGGAAATGGGCATTAAGTCGCAGCGTTAGCTTTAACGCTTGGTGAAATGCACGTTAAAAAGTACAGAGAATTTTTTATTATGTCTGACACACAACTAACATTCAGCATTTATTTTCTTAATAAATAAAATTATATATACGTATATATAAGTCTCGGTTGCGTTAGCTGTTTTTATGACTGTTTTAAACTCTTCAATGCCATTAATTGTGCATTTTTAGTAATGGGCCCAAAACATAGTGCTCGGAGTACTAACATAAAGTAGCATAATTAAGATGGTTTGTAATTTATGTAAAAGTGTAAATAGGAAATGGCAATGTAACTTGACATGCAAATACTGCAGTACAGTACTGCTTGTTTCCACATCGGTAACAGACTTTCTATGCTATTGCTCAGGCTACGACGTTATGGGTTGAGGTTGGGGGCGCCCAAGAATTACTCACAGGTCTTGTTGACCTGAGTGCATTAACAGCCGCAGTCACGTGCTGCCATTATGCTTGTCTGTCACACGGGCAGATGTGCTGCCAGATAAAATGGTTTGGCATTCCTCTGTTTCGGACACTATAAAGTCTGCAAGTCTCAGAAATTCATTTTTTTTTCCTCGTTTGTGGCTCCATTGTCTGACTTTGTGTTGCAAACATAGGATGTGCCTGTTTATATACACATGGCTAATTTGCATTGCCAACATAGGGTAATTAGTAGGTGGGAATGGGGCGGCCTCTTAATCACGCACATATGCGGATGTTTCTAGAATAAGTGTGATTTATGACCTGTACAATGCGCGTCGCGATTTACGCAAGCTTCTGTAACACTGACTTTTGCCTTTTGTGCGAAGGGCGAGTTTCCATACAAATGTTTCCTCTTCTGTGAGAATGTATGAACATCTTATATAATTGAGGCCCATCCATCCATTTTCTGTAACCTTATTCAGTGTTGCAGGGGGTCTGAAGGCTACAGGCGCCGACCCATCGCAGGGCACACTGACACATGTATACCTATGGGCAGTTTGGCAGCTCCAGTTAACCTCAGCATATTTTTGGACCATGGGGGGAGACCGGCATACCCAGAGGAAATTGAGGCCTTTGGTTACTAAACCTTCATGTGAGAAGCTTCAATACTTCAGGCCGTCTGGTCAGTAGGGGTGTAGCAGTGCACAAAAAAACCACAGGCTGGGGTTCATGGTTCAGTGCAATTTCAGTATAGTAGGGAAAACAATTTGTTTTGAAATTTATTATTAAATATGCAAACAAGTACAATTAGGAACAGCTGTATACCAAACAATTTTGTGATTTACTTGTTACAGTGTTAACTGTGAAATGAAGAATGACTTTTGTAACGTTATAAAGGAAATGAGAGCCCTACAGGCTGCACCTGTGGCAGCGGGTTGGTGGGAATTGCGGTTCTGTCCTCCGGAACCGTGATACGAGATCGTGGACAGTTACACGCTACCTAGTGAGCTTTTCATCATACCATCTTTCTGACTGTCCTCATTTTCAGAAATGCCTGATGTACTCGAAACAGTTCAGCCACATGGGAGACATTGCGGAGACCACAAAGTACGTATACAGCAAGTCTCTGCCAATGACTAGTGTTAGCGCTGAGCTGCTGTGACTGTACGCTTTAGCTGCAGTGGCCAAGGCCATGGAGCAGAAATGCTCAGATGAGAAGCTAGGAGCCATGCCTGTGGATACAGCTGGTTGGAATGCTGCAGTCTCAGCTTGGGCAGTAGATGCGTCTCATCTCCCGAGTCCTCACTGCAGAATTAGGGGTGGAGAGGTTGTTTGTCATTTTCCCTGTTGCTTTCTCAGGTTTGAGAAGATGGCTGAAAGCTGTAAGAAAAATCTGGAGATCCTGAAGCTGGCCCAGGCCCAGGGACTGGAGCCTCCAAAACACCATTTTGAGGACAGGACCTACAAGACCGTGAGGTGGGGCTCACTAGTCATACTGTAGCCCCTTTTGTCTCTGCTCTCCTTTTTCTTTCCTCTTCCTTTTTAAGACTTATGGGATCATGTGTGACCCCCTGTAATGGACACTGTTCAGAGAGCCGTTTCCTCCTCTAGGAGAACATTGGAGGAGACTGCATAGGCTGTCTGTCTCTCCACAGGATATTTCCCGAGCTCAGCAGTACAGAGATGGTGGTTGTGATTGTGAAAGGAATGAACCTGCCAGCTCCTCACGGTAAGAGCACCCACCTCTGCACCTCGACATCTGTCAGGATGGTCTCAGGAGTTCAGGGAGATTCATTAATCGAGCTCACTTCCTCCGGCCCTGATCTGCAGGCATTGCCCCCAATGACCTGGACGCCTTTGTGAAGTTTGAGTTCCCATATCCCAGCACGGTGAGTATCGCTCTTCACGAAGCTGGACGCAGGCTCAGGTCAGCTGTAGGGCAATTGACCTGTAGAAGCTTCAAGTAAGAGGTGGGCTGGTAAAGCGACACGCGGTTTGTACACAGTCATCATACTGTCATCGACAGAGCGTGCTGTTGTAGGGTGCTGGTCCTGAGGAGGGACACCTCAGGATGGCGCTCTGGTGTTACATTATTCTGTTTCTTCTTCTCACAGGAGCAACCTCAGAAACACAAAACTGCCGTGGTTAAAAACACTAACTGTCCAGGTAAATCGTAGCACGAGCTTTGCTGTGCATCCAGCAGACGCTGAGTAAATGCTGTTCAGTATCGTTTTTAAATACATGAATGATAGCGAAGGCAACAGAAACATGGCTGCAGGAACTAAGACTGAGAACTGCATGAACATCTCACCTTATGATTTTCTGGTTCTTGCAGAGTATAACCAGAGCTTTACTCTCAACATAAACCGCAATCACAGAGGGTTCCGGAGGGTCATCCAGTCCAAAGGTCTGAAACTGGAAGTGCTGCACAAAGGGTGAGTCCAGACCCCGTAATTTATAAACAGCCTTCTAGCTTCTGACAATCTAGGACAGCAGTCTTGTGGTCACTAAGCCAGCAGGTAGGACATGGACTTGAGACCTGAAGGTTAGTGGTGCTGGTTTAAGCTAGAGTTCTGCCACGTTCCCTTGAGCAAGTCAGCTAACCTGATTTTCTGTCATAAAAATACCCAGCCAGACTGAGGGGGGGGTTGCTCTTGATCCATCGTCTCCACAGCTGAACCTGTATGGCCTCACAGTGAGCCAGGCACCCCTCTCAGGCAACACGGGGCACAACATCCTTCGTAGGATTTACCAGCCTTGTACCTCTTTTGGAATTTCCATGAGGATCAATAAAGTACCACAACAACACACTACAGGGCGTTAATTTGCCTAACGACACACAAACTCCACCTGCACACTGTGCCAGGGATGGGACTCGAACCCCTAACCCTAGAAGTGTGAGGCTACAGCGCCACCTACTGAGCCAATATGTCAACTTGATATAGTGAACAAAGTAAAGGACAATTTAAAAAAAAAAAAAAAAAAGTGTGTGAGACTGGATTGCTGCTCGGCACGCCCCGGACAGTTGAAGATTATTGTAACATTCAGATTGCACATCATGTCAGGAGCTGCCTGTGTGTTGGGTGGATCGGCTCGTCGCCCACGAGCCCAGCCCCCACAGCCAGCAGGTTCTAACTGCTGTCACCTCGCAGGGGTTTCCTGCGGAGCGACAAGCTCGTGGGCACGGCGCTTCTGAAGCTGGAGAAACTGGAAATGGAGAGCGAGGTGCGGGAGATCGTGGAGGTGAGTTCATGGGGTGAGGGGCACAAGGGATGGTGGAGGTAAGTTCATGGAGAGGGAGGTGCAGGGCTTATGCACGCTAACAGCTGGGACTGCCAGATTTTTAATTTTTTTTTGCCCACGTAACGATTTCGATAGAGAAAACGCTTCTGCTTCTGGGGACTGGGTGGTTCCTCAAGCAGGTTCAGGCTGGAATAGCCTCATCTCAAACGCTGTGGCCCATGTCGCCTAGGTGATCGAGGGCCGCAAGCCCACAGGAGGACTGCTGGAGGTTAGAGTCCGTTTGCGGGAGCCTCTCAGCGGCCAGGATGTGCAGACTATTACAGAGCACTGGCTGATCCTGGATCAGCCTCAGGTACCAGCTTCAGCCGCAGTATATACACCTACACAGACCCGGGACTGAGTGCAGGTCTGGAGAACCTTGCTGTGCTCCACCCTCTGGTTTAATGGTTCCCCTCTCTTTTCTAGGTTGTCGTATAAAAATATGGCCAGTCAGGAAAGGTAGGCGCTGTCCATCTTCTTGGATTCCAGTGACAAACTCAAGCACAGGGTTTTATTCTTCCTGATCAAACATTCATTTTCCAGGTGAACATGCAGCCCAGCACCAGAGATCTGCAGCTTGGTGGATGAGCCATTTCCCACACTGTGCACTGGCCCTCCTGTCTGACCTCCTGCAAACAGGAACACAGCCCCCGGTTCCTCAGGCGGCTCTGACTGGATGTGTAACAGCACCTTGGATAATCAGTAGATGCTTTTAGGACAGGCTGAACGGGGGCTACACGTGACCTCCTGACCTCACTTTACTTTTCGTTTCTGAAGCAGGGCGACATTAAGTTAGAAGGGAGCATGACCGATGCCTATGCACTAATACCGGAGTTACTGTTACTCTACTATGCATAGTTAAATAACGCACGCGTACACGCACACCCGTAACATACACTGAACCCACTGGTTTAGCAGGTTAATTGGGTCCCCTATGCAAACATCAGCCTTTCGGCGCTAGTCCTATTGGTAGGTTCCTTGCCGTTTAGCTGCACGGATGCCAATTCTGTCCGAGGAACTGACTGTTTAGCGGCCGGCCACAGCCTTACTCTCGACTCGCGGATGGTTCACCCGCGAGACCTGTGCACTTTAGTGCTCCATTTTAAACTGCAGGAATAGCACACCGGGAACCTGGATCGTATTATTTTAGGAAAAAGCATGAGTGGACGTACCTTCTGTGTCGTGGCAGTCTGGCTGGTTTTCATTCCAGAGGGAAATTTCACACAACTCTAGTTTGCCTTTATAACCACAGGTCTTCATTTTACACTCTCGGGGAGTTCTTGTACTTTTTAAATTGATAAAAAGCACGTTGTTTACATGTGGTAAACAGACACTGAGATGTCAGAGGCCATAAAACACGGTATGGAAAGTCCCTGTGGGGGGCGGGCGTGCCCGCGTCGTGCTTGATCACTGGAGTGTTATAGTGCCACATTATCGCTGTACGTCTGACTCCGTTTGTTTGAGCATGTCGCCTGGCTCCTGTGGGGGTCCCTGAACTGGCATCGGCAGCCCCCTCTGTGCGGTCACTGCTCTGCAGCGGCCTTGACACTTTAGTAAAACATGTACTGGCTTGGATTTAAACTTATTGCAATAAAAATTAGTTTTGCCTTTTTGATTAATGCTTATTCTGTGCATGCAACCCTTTAAACACCTCAGAGAACAGAAAGGGTAAAGCTTTTCAGTTTTCTATAAGTTTTATTATACAGATACTACAGTTTTCAATAGACTGCTCTTATTGACATTGTAGTGTACATTGAAGAAAAATGTACAGTTTTTGGCTTTTAAATATGCTTATTTTTTCCTCCCATTAAGCTGATGATTGGTATTGTCTGGGAAGCTGTACTTTGTTTCCAGCTGATTCCATTTACACAGGTTATGTATATAACATTATATATCATCTTTGTACAGAGGAATTTCACTTGTTCCATGTTTGGGAAAGGGGAGCATCACTGACCACGGAAATCGCCTTTGTTCCTGTACGCATGCAGCAGCAATGGATTCTGGGAGCTAGTTTAAAAAAAAAAAAACATTCAGGCAAAACAGCCACCTTCAGCGAGCATCCCCGGGGATCTCGCTCATATTTCTCTGCTGAAATGTTAATCGCTGCGGTGGATGTGGCTGGAAGCAGGGCAGCCACTCTGATTCCCCCCTTATAGAGGTACAGCCAGGCTACAGCTCAGGCCGCGCTGTGAACACTTCCCATGATTCCCTCATCGTGCGCGCTGGCATCCCAGCGTGGATTAGCCTACTCCAGCCACCCTTTTTTTCCACCTAAAAGCAGACCGAGCAAACTGAGCCAGAAAAGCAGGCCCATTTAAACACGAACTCTGATTAATTTTAGGTTTCATTTGTGATTTCATGTCAATTTCTTGAATTCAGCAGTGAATCACCCCCTCCAAACTACAAGAGTCAGTCTTCATGGAAAATAGCTGAGAACCAAACGCCATCTGTAGCATAAAACAAGTCGAGTGTCTGAAGGTGAAGGATCTGAGGGGATTTTGGCCTGAATGGCAGCCAATGACTGCAGGTTCCAAGCTCACTGCTGCCGATTTACCTCCATTCACTAATAATCCATACATCTCTGATCTGACCAGAAACAGCCCAAAGATGGTCTTCTGACATCTGACCCAGTCACTATGTAAATCGGCATTTAACCAGAACATCCCACAGCACATCCAGCTTGGAAGGTAAATTGCTCCTCAGAGGAGCAGAGGATCTCTCACGCTCACTCTACAGCAGTGCTCCGCTTACACCCGGAGCATTGTGGGTCAGGGTGGGCGCACCACACACATGCCGACAGCTCCTGATTGTCCAGCGGGAAAGCGAGCTCAGGACTACGGGCCAGTTTTCAGACATCCAAAATTAACACCTAACCTGAATCTTGCTTTATAACACTGCAGCCTCAACCATAAGAGATGGCTTGTTATCCAAATAATATCTAAAACAATAAGCGGGGGCAGAACAGAAAAGAGGCCCCCACGCCCCTCATCTAAGGTCACTCTGCTAAGACGAAGGCTGGCAGCCCAGGCAAAGCCACCCCAGCACGGTGTGCAGTCACGGCCCTCTCTCCACAGGGTCTGACACTAACAAAACCTCTCAATGCAGCCACAGCGTTTTCCAGGCCCAAGCTAATCAACACCTGACCTTTACACACCCAAGACATTTAACCTGTGTAACCCGGCACCTTATACCCAAAAATACTTAACACTGGTATCTCTCCTGTGCTCCAAATGTCACCTTTTGCGGCAGGTGGTCCACTGCACTGTGAGTGCTGCTAAAAATCGCCAGCAGGTGGTGCAAGAGTCACCTGTCACCAGTGCACCAGCCATGAGATAAGCAGAACGGGCAAACCTCAGTCTCCTTGAGGATGGTCCTGATGCATCAAATCCACACAGTTGGCTCCGTGTTTCCCTTTGAAACGTTCATTCCGTTGACAGTCTTTCTAAAAGTCCACTGCATTTTCTGAACAATGTGTCTCCTTTATGGATCTAAGTTACTTTAAGAGGCAGTTTCCATCACGTGTCTGCACCCCATCGTGAAGTGGCTCTGAGCTGCCCCGGTGACCAGGGAGGGCTTCCCGAGCCCCGAAACGCTACCCTGACATCCATCTGCAGCTGCAGAGCCAACTGAGTAACGTACACTGTGATTACGAAATAAAGCTAAGAGCCAGTTCTCCATGAGGAAATCGCAGCCCAGGCACTGAGCACCGCAGCACAAATAAAACATCACACAAAACAGACCTCGCCACCCCCCCTTACAGTATTTCTGCAAACTGAAAAAATTCCTCAGCAGCACAAGCAAGGCAGCACCCCCCCCCCCTCCGCTCCGGTGAAGATATATGACCGAGTCTGATAGACTGAGAGCGCACGGCTCCTACAGCCCAGGTGTGATTACCCGGGGTGCGATGCTTCATCCAGCAGTGGGATTGTGGGTAGAAAGCTGCTCTGCCTGCCACGTGGAAGCCCGATGCGGGTAGGATGGTGACCTGAGGCCCGGCAGGAGAGTCCAGGTTGCTGCCTTCTGAAGGGAATAGGCTCACGATACAGAGGTGGTGGAGGATAGGGTGCAGGTAGGCAGCGAGGGGAATGAGGAAGGCGGCTGGGTGGGTAGGAGGGAGGCAAGGGGGCCTGGTCCCCTTAGGAGATGTTCTCCAGGATGTAAAAGATGAGCTCGATTACGACAGGACCCTCGCTGATCTGGCATGCCCCGCTGTGGATGACGGGCACAAGTGCGCTGTCCAGGTCATTCATATACTGAGGCAGCAGCGGTTGCCCGTTGCTGCCTGCCAGGTATCCCACCTGTGCGGGACAGGGAAGATGTCAGCCATCATCAGCCGGCGTCATGTGACACCTGTCATGTGATACTCACACTGATCCACTCATGTCATGTGACACTGAAAAGTTACACGCTGCTTTTCCCCGAGTAGGAAAGTTACCAGTAAGTTAGTGTGGAGGGTCAAATGTGTCTTACATTACATGGATTTGATTAATTTGCGGTTCTCGAATAAATGGTGAAAAATTATGTTCAACTCAGTTACAATAAATCATCCATACAGTTAATAATTCAAGGCCATCAAGTAATCTACCGAACAAAATAAATTATGCTCACACCGAGTACTGGCTAGCTATATTAAGACTCAAAAAGACATTTTGAAGCTTTCTTGCAAATGCATCTCTAAACACATAAACAGAGAATGTCACAATAACCAACGGGCAGAATTTAATCAGCAGCAATGAGGCTTAATGAATTAAGATTTAGAATAAACAGCCCCCACCCCCAGCAGTGTGATATGATGGTAAATACAGCCATGCTTTTGACCCGCACCACCCTGACCCTTCCTCAGCTCGAAAGACTTTTATATCATCTGCCATCATTCACATCTGACCGTGCCACACGCGGTGCCCTCACCTGGTCGGAGTCCAGCGTGACACGCAGGCCTAGCTTGGCCAGGCCATCCTCCTTCAGGAGTTTGAGGTGGGGGCAGAGGGCCACACAGAAGGCCCGTGCCATGTTCTCCGTTAGTCGGCTGTGATCTGCGGGGTCACTGAGCCCACTAGACTGGTCTTCACTCTGTAGGAAGAACACCTGCAAGACACAGGTCAATGAGTCTCAGACACAGGGAATCGTCCTAAAAACTAACCAGCTGAAGTTCAAAATGCTTCTCATTACAACAGCGCATGGCCCAGAGCCTGGCGGAGCCTGTACCTCCGTCCAGCGGATGACCTTCCCATTGGCCTTGTATTCTGAACCATGGAAGATCTTGACACTTGTGATGGACTCCATAGACCTCCCGTCGATGGGGCTGATAACCCTGGGAGGAGGACAACTTTCCACGTCAAGAGGTAAATGGTCTCCGGCTGGCCAGAATCACCATGCCAAAGCAGGTCTCTTTACAACCATCAATGATGATACAAGAACAATGACTGACTGAGTTAGATGGTATGTGGCCAATACCAGCATTGAGAGAGAGAGCAGTCTAATACAGACAGATACAGGCAGGCAAAGACAAACAGGGAGGCATGCAGAAAGGACGAAAAGCACACAGACAGGCAGAAAGGCAGACAGGGAGGCAGGCAGAAAAAAATCCAGTCCCCAGAAGACTACATTGAATAAAAACAGACTCCCACTCTCTCTCTCTCTCTCTCTCTCTCTCTCTCTCTCTCTC
>JAAGVU020000043.1:1225513-1255035 GCA_011763525.2 Mormyrus iriodes | reverse complement strand
GAGGGATAGAAAGAAAATAATGACTCTCTCTCTCTCTCTCTCTCTATATATATATATATATATATATATATATATATGTGTGTGTGTGTGTGTGTGTGTGTGTGTGTGTGTGTGTGTCCATGTCCATCAGCATGTCCATGCTGATATATATATATACACATGGACATGCATGGTTACACAAAGACAAATGGTTCCGTGTAACTGGGAGGCAGCAGCAGGCTGCTCGGAACCACACACGGCTCCTCCACTAAATCTGCAGGTAGAACATGCAGCTCCCAAGTGGGTCCGGCCCACTCACCCTTTGTTGAAGTTGCGGTCGTCCTCCAGCCACTGGACGTGGACATGCTCCTGGCTCTCCTGCTGGTCGGCTTTCCCGCAGGTGATGGTGAAGTCCTTCATCTCCCGCAAGGCCTGGCGCAGCCCCTCCATCGTCTCCGCGGTGATCTGCACCATCACGCCATCTGGGTGTAGGCCCACAGTTACTCAGCATGCTGAAGATGAGCCGTTACAGCTCAGCACACATGCAGAATCACCTCGCCACAGGTAACATAACGATGCCCCAACTGCACACAGACACACCAATGAGTAAAATCCACTCGCGGAAAACAAGCAATGATACATGTACCTTCTACAATGCTGGATTTGGCCAGGTACCCCGAAGAGACTTTGAGAGCGCCACTGAACACGAAGAAACAGGCACCGGTCACTGAATCAAAGCACAAGACGTTTCTCAGCAAGCGAATGAACACCACCCAGGACAGTTCACACTTTCAATATGCTATCAATAGGGGAAGAGATGCTATGCTAATGGATCCTTCAGTTTCCAAAGGTTAGGAGATGAGGAGTCCTCGGGCCCCCGGCCTCCCAGGCCCTCGGGCCCCCGGCCTCCCAGGCCCTCGGGCCCCCGGCCTCCCAGACGCACCTTTGCGAGGCTGGTTGTGAATGCTGATCGCCTGTGTCTGGTAGTTGCCGTCATCATTCTGCACGCAGACAAGGTGGGAGTCGGCTCGCTCGTTGAAGCAGGCACCAATGGCCAATACATGCTCATTGGACTTGTTCATGGCCTTCATCAACTGGGCGCAGGCGTGTATGTACACAGACACATACGCACACAGAGACACGCGCACACACACAAGAGTAGAGTATGTCACCATGTTAAACCACATATTAAAGACAAATGCCAAATATCTCCTTCTTAACTAACAAGACAAATAAGAGGGGATTCCTGAAATAATCTGTAAGCAGTAAGAGAGCTAGGCAGCAATTTCCAGGGCAGCTGTCTTCATGAGAAGTGTGACTCAGACAGACGTCTCTGGGACACACACTAGTGAGTGTCAGTGTGTGCATACAAGGGGAGGGGGGGTGACAGTGGCAGCCAGAGCAGCCCCTCCCGGGCTCTCTCCAGGCCCAGCGATGCCCACCTCATTGTAGCGGTTGCTGGGGATCTTGATGCAGGTTCTCCGCACCTCCAAGTCCACCACCAGCCCCGTCACCATGGGCAAGGTGTACTGGTAGTTTCGGAAATCCTGGGATTGGGCGGCAGAGATGGGGGCGGGGGGGGAGAAGCAAGGATCCGTTACTGACACGTCACAGCACACCATGCGCCTCCAGCGAGTGGGAGAGCAGCTCGCCAGCTCAGAACGTGCGCGAGCAGAAGTGAGAACACACGACAGTACCATCTGTGGGATGGAGAGGCGAGCACACACTGAGGAGGTAGGAGGGAAGAGGGGATCAGAGAGAGAGAGAGAGAGAGAGAGAGAGAGAGAGAGAGAAGGAAGGGAGAAGTGAATGAAGGAAGAGCAGAGGGAAGGAAGGGGAAGGAAGGAGTGGGAAGGTGTGGAAAGGCAGACAAGGGGCAGGCGAGCTGGGGAAAGGTGCAAGGTCTCACCGCCAGCAGGTTCATGATGGTGTGGCCCGTCTCTCCAAAGAGAGGCTTCCGGAATCGCACGCTGAACAGCGGGCAGGGGTAGACTGGCGGGTGGAATGCAGCCAGAGTTAGAACACATGTCTACGACTGTGGCTCACTATGGCAACCACGCAGACAGTCAGACACCGAACGGGATTCTCAGAATAAGGAGAGTGCAGTCCCGGCTCTGGTGGGAATCACGCAGCGATGGCCCGCGGCGGTGGCCCAACACACAGCACATATATTTCACTACGGCAGATACAAAAAACATTCTCACTTAGACTGATTATTTTTATCCGTGTTGATTACTTTTGAAAACGTGAGAGGACTTAGAATGTCAGCTGCAAGATAATCATCATGTAAAGTCAGAAATGCACTAGATACAGTCCGTAGGCAATGTCAGGCCCAAGAAAAAATACTTAGTGGCTGGCTGGGGCACGGTGAGGGGAGGGGCTGGGGCACGGTGAGGGGCTCGCTCATGGTCATAGGCTGGGCTCATGATGCGGTGCAGATGAAGGCCTTCACAGTGGACAGCAGCCTGCCAGCCTTTGTGCGAAACTGTGGCATTTAATCCCAGCCATGATCTATGAGCCGTCACCCGCCGCTCAGTTAGCTGGGATAAGCGGCTAACAGAGCAAACAGAACCAAGATAAGAAGGAGCAGGACCAGCCAGCCCGAAGCAGAGCCGCCATGATGCGGCCGCTACGCAAACACAGCCGGTGGAGGGTGTCGCTCATTACTTCTGCGATCAGCTTTCATGCACTGACAATGGGCCCAATCTGGACAGGTGAACATCTCCCCAAGTCATGTTAGGGTTCAGGAGCTTCATAGATACACTGGTGCTCCAACTAGGACAACCTTCAGGCCAAGCAGAGCTCTCGTATCAGCAGACCCGCAAATTTAACCACTTAGCACAAAACACAAAAGGGCAAAATTTCCAGGCCTGACCGAGTCCCCGCTTATCCTTTCAAACAGCCTCTTGTAATGACTTTAAATGCGATGCAATTTCGGCAAACTAGGTCACGAGGAGACAGACGGTTTATTACGGCACAAGCTCGTTTCGCCCGAGGAAACGGGCGCCGGCTCGACCTGAATAAGCTGCGAGATGGGGTGGGCCGTTCGCGTCAAGCGGTCAAGGGTCATGCCCCAGCCCGGAACGGCAACAGCTGCGAGCTCGGTGATGCTGCGACGGCCGGCCCTCCACGGCCTAACCCCACACCCCGCCGACTCACATCTGTACTCGGCACCCAGGCGCAGCATGAGCCGGATAGGGAAGACCTTGGCCCAGGGCGTCTCCCATTTCTGGATGAGGATGCCGAAGAGGTAGGGAGGGTTGGGGAGCAGCAGGTCCTGCAGGGACTGGAAGGTGGGGCTGATGTAGAGGAAGCCACCATGCTCTCGGCTGCCCAGGAAGCTCTGGGTGAAGAAGGAGTGGCCCAGGTGAGTCACCACATTTCCTGGGGAGAGAGCGAGAGGAATGCAGAAGACTGTAACCGAGCAGTCAACATCCACACCCCTACTGGGCCCAGGCAGGCTGCCGCATGAAGCCGGGATCCCAGCCCATCGCAGGCCCAGACACGCTCACACCCTAAGAGCCATTTCAAAACAGCAAAGGAGCCTCACTAGGAAGGAGACGCAGGGAAGAAAGCGGAAGTGTGATGCAGCGGTGTTACCCAGCGAGGCCCCGCTCACATTAAAATTCCATACTGTCAGTCACGTCAGACATGTTGTGTATCAACATACCTGCCCAGCCCTACAAGATCTGCACACCTGGCCCACGGCAGCACCTGCAGAGTGAGAGGCTGGCCACCGGCCAACAGCCCCCAGGCATTCTCCGTGTAAATGCGAGGCAGCCTCTGATCGGGCATCATCATGGTCATCAGCGGCGTCCCGTGAGCCCCATTCCCACGATCACATGGATCTTTTTGCACTGGACACACACTCTTTTGACACGGGGACTTCAGCAAGGCAGCCCCCTTCTGCAGGGCTTCGAACCACGGCGCTGCCCCAGCACCCCACACCCCTCTGCCACCGGAGACTGGTGCACCAGGAGGCACCGTGAGCGAAGGCACGGGCACCAGGGAGACGCTACCGTGAGCAGTCAGCGTGGGCCTGGGGAGACGCTGCTGACACGCTCAGCACCCACGGCAGGGCATCCACGGCAGTGCAGTCACGGCAGACAACATTGCCACACTGTGCAGCCACAGCCTCATCTTACACAAGCCCTGACCGGGAAATAGCGCGTCTCATCGATATGATATGACTTCCTGACGAAGGCGCTGACTGCAATGACGGCACAATGGCTGTCTGTTATTTTGGGGGGCGGGGTCCTAGTTATTACAACAGTCTTTACAGGACCGGACCATCCCCCTAAAGGTGTGACAGGCACTAGAAACAAGGGCTCGGGGCAGCTGTGCTTTTTCCCCACAGACTCTGGAAACCAGCCCAGTAACATCTAATACAGCATCATCATGAGATGTATATCTATGTACTTACGCACAGACAGGTTTATTTACACTATTCTCTACATTATGAAATTATAGAAAACATCTAAACTATTAAATAACATACTGTATGGATTATGCACTGACCAAAAAGAATTAAAAAAAACTTTGTCGGGGGGCAGCTTTGCTGGTTAGGTAGAACTCAGAAGGTTGCTGGTTCAAATCCTGTGGTCGGCAGAGTGATCCCACCACTGGGCCCCTGAGCAAGACCCTCAACCCCAATAGCTCCAGGGACGGGCTGAGCCTACTGTCTCCTCTACACCAGTTTCGTGAGGTGGCCTCCTGGATGCTTTTCCAGCTGTCCTGAAGGAGATCCCACATATATTCTGAGCACTCACTGGCCTCAGACTCCTCCCAAACCATCTCTACTGGGTTTAGGTCAGGTCTCCAGGTCATGTCATGTAACACCATCACTTTTCTCTGTAGGTGGCTTGGCGAGTCTAAACTTTTGACTGGTACTACATGTATACAAGACCAGCCACAATCAGCAAAATGGATCCGTGCTGAACATCTACTTGTGAATTTATGTTCTACCTGTGTCAAGCAATATATTCCTTCGTGTCATTGTGCACTGAACCGAAAATGATGTAACAGATTTACACAGCAAACCACAAAAATGCACCCAAATCGACGGCGTTTCTTTGTACTAACGATTACTATTGATTCTTGTGCCTACATGTTACCACCTTGTTTTATTTGCAATATGCACAACAGTCATCCCAGCTATATCTCCACCATGTCCATTCATAAAAACACACCCTAACCCTGTCCATTTCGCCCAATGAACCCTACTGGCTTATCAGAGCTCCACTGCGGAGCAGGAAGTCCGACGCCTCGCTCACCTGTCAGAGCTTCCCGGTAGAGCTGCACAAAGTGGCTAAAAATGTCCTTGGGGATGCTCTTCTCATCGGGGAGGCACTGCAGCAGCACCACCACCTCCGCCTGGCCCACAGCGTGCATCCCTTTTGTCGTCACACACCAGCACTTCCGGTTCACGTCTGTAGGGGGAGGCAGAGAGAGGGAAGCGCGGAATGCTTCAAGCCAATCCAGTCACTACATGGCACAGCCACCTCAACAGAGGGCATTAGGTGAACAATCACAGCAGACTGTTAATGGACTAAGTCAACAAAGTACCGACCTCACTCTGTCAAGCATCCCCATTCCATTCCATCTCCATTAGCAGAGCCTGCCTGTGGCTCCATATGCACAGACTCGCCAATACTCGCTGCACTACCCCCAACGGCCACGCTATCCTTGGGGCACGGCCCTACCTTCAAGCTCCTTCAGACCTTTTTCTGAACCCAACCATGTCGCATCTCAAGACAAATCCACCTGGAAGAGCACATACTGTTGTTCTTCCCCTAGGACATTTGGGAAATAAAGAACAGACTGTACCACAGAGGTGGGCTCCGCGTGAGGCGGTACCACTGCCTCCAGAGTCAAACCTCCACAACATCCCTCCTCACCCTGTTTTGCTACCACGTCTCAAACTGTGTACCTCAAGATCAAACTTTTGATGTGTATGTATTCAGCTTGGAAGACGGTGGGACACCACTCAGCTTACTGCCAAGCCAACTAGAAGGCAGCCGCACCAGCTCTATTCTAAGCTTTGTCCAAGAAGCTTGAACCTTATAAGTATTTCATGACTGGCTGATTTTACTTGTAGCTGGGAACATCAATAGAGAACTTCAACAAACGATACAGTCTCATTAAAAAGTCACTGGGTAGCTTCCCGCTTCTCAGCTATCCTTATAGCACTTACGCATTTAAAATGATCCAGCTTTGCATTTCCAAAATGCAGACTCATACACACCTATGGCAACTCTCACAATTCACAGGTATCCAGGTGAAAACCACCCATTCAGGGAGCACCACTAACCCAGCCAAGCACCAGAAGTCAATGAGGAGATGGGCCACTTACAGTTGACCAGTTTGACCATAGCTAGCAGGTTGGCGTTGAGGACAAAGACCAGAGGATCTGGCGCGCCCTCCTCCAACTGCTGCATCATGAGGATCTCAGAAGGCCGCTCCTCCACAGCATAGTCTGGGTAGGTGAGAAGGGCCGAAGCTCACAGTGAAGACCTCCAACAGGCACATGAACTGGCGAGAATGTCTCTGTGTGGCACTTAAGCAAAGATGACAGCAGCCAAGGCTGTGGCGATGGATATGGGGGGGGTCGTCTGGCTGACGGATGCGGGTGATCATTAAGGCTAGGATGGAGGAGCACCTGTGATATGGCGCCACGTACCTCCTTTGACGCCTGTGGAGATGAGGATGGGAGGCAGTCCATCGTCGGGAATCAGATTGACTGAACTGCCCACTGGGCTTCCCACGGGGGCTCCAAGGCCGTGGGCGGGGGTGGCCGTCTGCTAAGACGGGGGATGGGACCAACAGACCAGAGTCACTGCACTGTCGCCGTCATCATTACCATCAACCCCTAGCCGTCCATCCATAAGCACACGCACAGACACGCACAGACACGGGCAGCTCGGGGCTTAACCTCGGCCGGCGGTGGCACGGCCTCCGAGGAGCCGGCTGTGGCCGGTTTGCTTGAATCCTGAGACAGCAGCATAGGCCCAGAAGAGGGGGGGCTGGTAACTGCTACCTTGGTGGAGTCAGCTACCTCCCCATTGGGCAGGATCCCATCTGCAAACCACACCCTCCTCTGCTCCCGTGGGAGGCTCCCTATTGGGGGACAGAGATGTGTGAACCTCCACTCTGCTCCGTTCGTCTGGACCGACAGAAGGCCTGCAGGGTGGCGTCAGCACAGGGTCACATGGCTTTCTCATGCACGACGAGCACAGCTTGCGAGCCGCCAAGGGTGGCGTTTCCCCTGCCATTTTACACAAAGCCCATGAGAGGGCCAATAGTGATGCCAGACGTATAGCGATACCGCCACACGGTGGGCGGCTTACCCTCTGCGCCCGGGTGCTTCAGAACGCCCACGGGCACCATGACGGTGGGCGGTGGAGAGCTGAGGGCCCCCGAGGCCTGCGCCTGCTGGAGTGGGGGCACGGTGGAGCAGTACTCAGCCGGGTTGTTGGGGTTGGGGGTCTGGCCGTTTCCACCTGACGCGCTCTCCCACGATTGAGCTTGGCAGTGAGAGACACAGCCAGGGTCAAGGCGAGACAGTCACGAACAGTCCATCCATACTGCTAACCCTGGTCAGGGTCACAGGGGGCCTTTACCAGGCAGCACAGGGCATACCCAGGATGGGATTTCAATAACATACACCCACAATCATATGCCGTCTGCAGTGTTATTATTAAATTATGTACAACATAATTTAAATTATGTATAACAGCTTGGTGCAAACCACAGCCATGGCCAGAAGGACCAGTGACAGTCCCCTAGTGGTGTCAAAGGGCATTGCCACGGGGTACTCACCGGTCATCAGCGCAGAGTGACAAGTGACACAGACCCGAGCCTCCTTCCCATCCATGTACATCAGCCGGCACTTCAGGCTACAGCAGGCTGCGCAGAACACCTGCAGCCCCATAGAGATCGCGTCATCACAGTCACCACGGCAACAGGGCAGTCGAGGGGGACCGGACCAGACACAAACAGGCCCCCACAACAGCGGATAATACACTAACTACAGCACTACAAATCAGGCGTCCAAGAGATGATCGGCACCTTCAACTCGAAAAGCTGGCAATGCTGGGAATGGGGCAGAGGGTGGGGTGATTAAACAGGCCCCATTTCAGAGGGGAAATCTGTAGAAGTGCACACGCCACACACCTGGACACGCACACAGGCACCACGTATCCCAGACTGATTTTCAAATCCCGCTATTCTGCTCTAGCTCACACGTGAGGGTGGCGAGCCGCAGCGATGACTCACCTTCCCGCACGCTCGACAGTGGTGCCTCCTCTTGGTGAAAGTGAACTTGGCCTCGCACTTCATGCAGACGGGGGCCTGGGAGTCCGGCACCCACACCGGGGCCACCTCCCCCAGGGAGCTGAAGGGCTTTCGGGACAGGGCCCCCAAGTGTCCCGCCTGCAGGTCGTTATCCGGGCTGTCCGGGGCTGGCATGGGGCCCGAGGGGCCCGAGGAGGCCCTTTCCCCATTCACGCTGGCCTGCTGCCCGTAGCCGTGAGGGCAGGACCCCTCCCCCGCCTGCCCCCGGGGATCCAGGTTCTTGTTCTTGCCCTGGGGGCCCAGCTGGTTCTGCGGACGGCTCTGAGATTGGTTCTGGCCCAACAGCGAGTGTGAGATCTGCAGCTTGAGCCCGGCAGGCTGCTTGGGCCGGGCCCCCCCGTAGGGCACGCTTACAGGCTGCTGGCGCCCATCTCCCTTGCCCAGAATGGCCCCCACCTCTGGACCACGAGCCTGTTCTGAGCACTCCTGCTTGCTCTCCTCCACCTCCTTCTCCTCAGTCACAAACTCCTCCTTGGAGGGGGGGCCACGGGGGCATCCAGGGCCTGGCTCTGGGGCTTCCAGGCCATTGGGGATGGAACAGGTGGGGGATTCCCCTTCCTTGCTCTGATTGGCTGCCAAACTCTCAGCAGTCCCCCCATTGGTCACCATTTCCGGCTGACCTTCAGGGTCCACGTGGGCCTCAGGCCGAGCCAGAACCTCAAGGTTGTGCTCCTCCTTTGGGGATCCAATGATGCTGCTGTGCTCAGGGAGTTCAGATGGATTCACGCTGGCCCTTGGCAGGTTGCCGCTGCCCCCTCCATCTTCCAGAGAAAAATAACTGTCTTTGAAGTAGGACTCTGCGCTCTCTGGGGGGGGGGCATCATCAGCTGGGGGGCTCCCAGGGCAGCGGGGGGGTGCATCCTCCTGAAGCGGCCCATCATCGCTTAGAGAGCCCTCGGCACAGCCATTGAGGGCAGGACTGGGAGGGGTGCCATTCTCCAGGTTACCCACCAGCTGCCCCTCACCCCCCACCAGCTTACCGATGTTGGGCTGGGCCGGGGGCCGCTCGTCGGTGCCAGGGTCCAGGCCACCGGTTACGCTGGGGTCTCCCGCTGGCCCCCCCGGGCTCTCGGGGGGGGGCTTGAGGTTGAGCGGACTCAGGTCGGCGTGCGCCAGGGCGGGACTGAAGCTCAGCAGGTGGGCAGGAGGAGCCAGGATCTGGGTCCACTTGGCAGCCGACAGCGTCGGGGCGTCCGTCTCATCTAAAGGACAACATGACATGCAGGTGGGTGAGTGCGGAGCAGGCTCCCAGTGGAAAATCCCTGAAGAACTGTCCTAGACTAGTCACCCATACATCAACTGGTTTAGGTGACAACCTACAGCTGCAGTGTATAAGCAGTCATACCAGGAGATAGACCTGTGCCAAACCCATCAGCAACCAACGGATATGGATTTACCCAATTTAATAAGCAAACGCAGAAAGGCAGACAGGCACCCTGTCAGAGACGGACCTGGAACCCACGCTGATCGTAGGAAAGCGAGGTCCCCGAGCGTCCACCGTTACGGCAGACTCAAACCCACAGAGCCCTGCCCAACCCAGGCCAGCTGCCCAGCACCGTGCCATTACAATCACGTCTCACAGCAAAGGTGGGTATTGCCCCGTCCTGCTCTGGGATTCTATACCCAGCCCTTTGCACCTGTAGCCCCTGGCACTGGCCTCCACCCTCACTGCAAGGCGCCACCTTCTGGACCTGCCCAGCTGAGTGCCCTGACCCAGGAGATAATCCATCACACTGACACCAGAACGTGTTCAGCCAAGGACAGACCTTCCGTCAGTGAGACACACACACCCACATATAAACAAATGCACAATGATGCAAACACACACCCTCCCTTCCAATCCATGTTCTGCCGCCACAAACCCGTTCTCAGTACTGTATAAATGTGCAATTCTGCACACTATACAGCGCCCCCTACAGCTCTGGAGACTCCTTACAGATTGTTGGGGAGCGTTAAGGTTAAATAAGATAGGTTGTGCAGATACTGAGCCCTTGCTGTTCCCAAATTACATCCTTGCAAAACATTTAATACATTAATAAAACGTCTGAAAGCCTGACAAGAGAGATACTTATCTGTAGAGTTACTGAGTTAAATGCTACGGAAACAGGAACAAGAATCACACAAGTCTGCTAACACTGTTATGTAGGACTGAGTGAAATGCAAAGACAGCAGTAGGGTTGTGTGCACAACAAAGCAGCTCGAAAACTTCAGCTGAAACACCCCACAGCACCGGAGAAGGGGTACAGCCATTATGCTTAACCCTCCGCACTATATATCAAAACAGACACCTCACCCAGAGAGTCCATCACAAAGGCCCTGGCAGCAGCCTGCAGTCTCCATACAAAGGCATCACTCCCCTGTCGCCAGCCAGACGGCTTCCCATGCAGCCACGCCGTGCTCCGGTGCCATCACGCACTGACCCACTCCCACCGGCGCCCCAGCAACGTCGAGTGGGTCGCCCCCTGCACCAATGGAGCCCCTGAAGACACCCACAGACACATTTAAAATTCTCACGTCTATCGTGAATCGCTGTGGTATCAGATTTAAAGAAAGGGGGGCAACAAACACCAGAGAGCAACATCCAAGGCCCTGGGACCCCCATCCCCCAGATACTATTCCTGTACACTTTAATAGTCGCCTTTTTTAGACTCTGGTAGTCAGCTGTAGGAAGGATGAGGTGGTGGAGGAACCGAAGGACATAGGCCCCTTGAGTAACAAACCACACAAGCCACACCCCCCCATAACAAACCACCCAAGCCAGGCCCCCCACACAAGCCACACACCCCAGTAACCACATAAGTCATGCCCCCCAGTAACCACACAGGCCACCCCCCCAGTAGCAAACCACACAGACAACCCACCCAAAACAAGGCTCCTGGTCACCCACCTTCATTCTGCTCAAACTCATCCAGCACCTTGTCCAGGTTGAAGGCCTCTGCCTGGAAGTAATTCTCCATGGGTCAGGAGCCGCCACCCTGCCGAGTGCTGTCCGGACCTGGGGAATTGGGGCGGTCATTTAGGGTGTTTTCACACTATAGTTTAATAGCCTGGCCCCCAGGAGTCACTGTGTGTGTGTGTTTGTTTAATAGCTTACTGTAGTTTCGCTGCTGCATCGCGGTGGCTCGTTTTTGGCAGTTTATCATCTTTGATGACTTTACATTAGTCATTGAGAAAAGATGACTTTCTTTGTCCCGTCATGTTTTCTGTGTGCAGCATTAGCCTCAGGGAGCTAGCCAGAAGCAGACGGGTCACCGCAAGGCAAAGCAGGACTATCAAAGCGTAAAAAAAATATATATAAATTGAGTAGTCTTAATTTTTTCCATATGTTGTCATGTATAAAAAGACCCAAAATGAACGATGCAAGTGCACTACTTGATTATTTAAACAGTATTTGTACAGGAATGATTCTGTCAAGCTTTTTGATCCATATAAGCAGTTGATCACTTTAATCATGATCACTATAAGTGGTTTCCACGGTATGTATTTATTTACCTTACTTGAAGCCTAAGTTTTCAACTCAATCATTTATATGAAGATTCTCAATTCTCAGCTTGAAAGGTCTCTACAGAGGAACAAAACGATCACTATATAAGCTGATCTCTACTTCTGGGTCAAATTGACCCCGTAAGTACGGCATAGCCGAGGACCCTACGCCATAGCCTGAAATTTCACTACACGTTGCGGCAATGCAGACCACAAGAACGGTAACTAGTTTGCTTGGTAGCGTTCATTCTTTTTTTATAGGAGCGAAGAAAGTGACACCCAGGTATACTTATATTGGTGACAAAGTGAAGTGGTATTTATTAAATATGTTTAAACATTAAATATGTTTAGTTATTTACACACGCACAGCGACTAACAGGGTGCCCACCCGGGTTTGCAGCCCAGTGCCTCAAATTGGCCCTCAGTACTCCGATATTCAGACTGGCACTCCCCCACCACCACCACCACCACCACCACCACTGCCAGGAGGTTCACACTGGCACCCCACACCCCCACTAGCCCAGGGCATCAGACTGACACATTGCCACCCCGGGCATCAGACTCACAGCCCCCCGACTGCCCCAGCCTTCAGACTGCCATTCCCCACCAACGCTGCCCCAGGCCTCTGCCTAGCTCCATGCTGCCCCCCCCACAGCAGTGAAGCCCCTGCTTCACTGACCATTGAGCTGCTTCAGGTCATCACGACCAGCCTTTAAAAGGTAACATTTGCACTGATGTGAAGCACTTTCTAACAGAAACTGCAAACCGCGACTGTCATAGCGACCAGCGGAAGCAGAGCTGCGCGATATCACATTGGAGTGTAATCATGATTATATGGCGCAAGTGCAATAATCACCAGGACATCAGATGAAGAGTGAAGCATTCGTCCAGACGCTACCTTTTTCGTACGGACATTTACGTACGGCCACAATTCGGTATGCATATTAGTAGCACGCCTAAAATATTAATGAGATGCATATTGTAACACCCAAAAGTTGGTGATCTGGTATAGCCTTGTTTATTAAATTTAGTTAGCGGAGCATGCCATATGCTGCCGTTTTGGCAAATCATGGAGGCTATAAGGACCGAAGTGACGGTGAACAAAGGGACAGCTCAGCAGCCACATCTTTTAAAAGAGGAGATACTGAGAAAGGTAGAAAGATGTTGGTGGGGTGGTGGTACTTTTAAAGTTTAAAGTCCGACACGTTTATTAAACATAAGGATATACCGAATTTATACATATTTATACAAACTTTTAGGCGTCACCAAACGCCTCTCGTTAATATTTTAGGCATACTACTGTTTACCAAACTGTCTGCATAAGTAAACATCCGTAAAGTACCAAAAAGCCCATGTCTGGATTTAATTTAACTCCCATCATGTGAAGCCCTGGTGATTATTGTGCATGCGCCATATAATTGCGATGTGATTTTACGCAGCCCTATCCAGAAGTCACCAGAAAGTTCTGGATGTAGCAGGTAAACTGCAGAGCAGTGCAGAGAGGTTGTGTCAATCCTGTCCTGAGGGGCCTAGTCTCGGCTCCCTGCAGATGGCAAGGATGCAGCCTCTGTGGGCGGCTCCGCGATGCCACACGCCAGCGGGACTGAGCTGGGACTGGTGCCCACGGGCTTGGGGGGGGGGGGGCAGAACAGCCTCTGCCATGAGCGGGTGGGACAAACAAGGCTAGAAATGACGCAGCCTTGGACAACTTACATAACGCATAAAAGCAGGGTCAAAAAGTGACAAACACAGGCAGACTGAAGCGTCTTTCATTAGCTAAACAGCCAGCAGCAAGACGCATCGAGGCTCAAACTGCAACCATACAAGACAAAAGAGGAACTTGCAGAATAGGTGGGGAAATCAGCCAGCTGTCTGACTGCTGACTGGCCAGATGTTTTAATTGGCAGTGCACCTCACCTGTCGACAGGTCCTATTCAGCACTCACAGGCAAATGCAAGGGGGCTTCTCAAGGGGCAGTCGCTCCTTCCAGTCACGTAAATGTGTGGCGCTGGTACCTGAGACAGGAGACAAGACATGAGTGGAACAGGAGGCGCAGGGCCCCAGTGTGCGTGTGTGTGTGTGCGCGCGCAGAACAGACTGCAGCAGGCCACACAGGCGGCTTGTGTGACTCTGCTGATGGGGACAGCTGGGGAAAAAAAACTGCAGAGTCTCACTTCACGGTGAGCAAAACGTGAGCACGGGGGGAGATAGCAGGACGCAGGACTGTGCCACCACCAGCAGGAGAACCACTGCATGACAGGGGTGTGCAGTCCAAATGCCCAACACCCAATCAGACACCCAATCAGAGCCCCAGTACCACACATGGCCCCGCCGTCCGGCTCCAAACTCCCCAAAATTAGCCAGTAAGACCCATAGCTTATTCACATCATACCCAGTTCTGTGGTACAAGGCACAGCACCCCCCCCAGTCCTTAGGGGGCATGTATAAATACATATAAAACACCTCATCAGGTGTATACAACTGATCCACTACCATTCACATTGCCTTTGCTTTCAACAGCAAGAGGCGATTCTAGAACAATCTGCACCGCATGCATACAAACCGTCTCATACAGGCAATGCAAAAATATAGCTGGCTTTTAAACCAAGATTACAGACTTTGCTTATTTGCAAGCACAGGTCACATTCACTGAATATTTCCACGTTACAGGTAAAACAGGCATCTAGTTTGTTGACAGTCACCCTCTCTCAGTATTTTACTCACATAAACAAGTCAATGAATATCAAAAGCACCTCTTTTCTTTGCTGGAAGTCAAGTGGAAATTTTTTTTTTTTACTACCTTCCCCTTGGGAGCATAAATTAATAATGATGACCTTCAACATCCGTAGGCCAGAGGACACTGAACACGCACTCAACACAGAGTGCAGGGAGAGACCCAGGGCCCCTAACACACACTCAACACAGAGTGCAGGGGGAAGGACTGAGGGCACACAGAACACACACAGGAACGTGTACAGCCTACATTACATAGGGCAGACATTTTCTGTTGGTGACAGCTATTTTGCAAAGTTCCATCAACCAAACGTGAGTGATGGAACAGTTCTGTGCCATTCACAGCGGAGCACAGCTAGGATTCAGTGTGTAATTAAAGAACTTGATTACACAGTAATGTACAAGTCATTCCAAAGACAGTAACGGCCAGCAGATTGCAGCAGCATCGATTTCGGCTCCCCACGCTGAAATTCAGCTAGCTGTCATGCATAACAGGCACCGACTCAGTGACCAAACAGGACCCTGAGTCACGCGCATTCAAGGACTACAGGGAAACCGTGCCACCACCCTGCACGATGACTGGCCCCAGGGGAAGCACGGCCCCGGGGAAGGGCCACGACTGCAAGGCTCAGCACAGAAACCTGCTCTGCTCTCAGTCTCCCGATGGCCACGAGGCACTGCCTACACAAGGCGTCCTGCAGATTCCCATCACTCAGGACAACATGCTGAAGACCAAATCTTCCTATCTCAAAGCAGCGTTATGAGACCTGCTGGCAAATCCCAGGCAGCATAGAGCACACATCAAGATGGCTCAAACCCTCCTCTCATGGGACAGCGACCAATATTAAGATTTAATTACTCTGTGGTTACCCTGAATTATACATTGCAGCACAAAATAATTGAAGGTGATGTATTTTTAGCAGCTCATCTCAGTGTAGCTATTTCTAGTGTCCACCCTAGTTTTTCCACACGTCTTTTAACAAAACGCCTCCCAACAGACCCCTGACAGGGACACCAATGAAGATCCGCAGTCCGTCAAATCGCTCCTGCCCGTCCGCTGTGAGAGATCACCAGGTCCAGGTGCAGCCACCGTCCCTTTCCTTCCTACTCAGGTGCTCATTCAGCTATAATTTATTAATACGGCCTGCGGCGTGTTCTGGCTCAGGAACTCTTGGACTGAACAAACACTGACAGAGGCCGAACGCGCCTCATCGAAGTCATGCAATTGGCGTCACCGGAGTGGGATCTCGCTCTGCGTGCAGTGACCTGAGAGGTCCTTAAGCAGCTCACCAGGCTTAAACGCCACTCCTGGCAGAGTATGCATTCAAGATCTCACCCTTAATTAGCTATTTAGCCCAATCGTGTGCAACACTGTTTGAAACAATCATAGCTGCTTGGCCACATAGACAGGAAATACCAGATTCTGGTGCCATACAGAGGAGTGGAAACCATTTAGTTTAACCAACAGTTTTAATAATAATAAATTTTAAAAAAACCTACTAACCAGACCAATTGAAACCAGCACACACGCAACTAGTCAGGAACTCTGTCTGAAGTCTGACTCTATAAAATATGATGCTGAGAGTGACCTTAAAATGACAGCTAGGCATGGATATCGTATTCTCCCACCTAATGCATTCGCAATGTGGTCATGCTACGCCCACTGCTATGGGAAACACCCATATTTGTACAGGAGCCCAGGTAAGGGGCCGGATAGATGCCAATCGTTTGTTTTTGTTTTTTTTTTTGTCGTTTTTTGTTTTTTACACTCACGACCAACACACCATCAGCCCACGGGCTGGCACGGGAATTAGCCCTGCAGCCTTAGCGTGTGGTACACAACCTGAACCGCATCACTGAGTAGCCAGTAACATAAGCAGGCAGCGGTTTCTACAGGCTAGGGATGGAGCAATCGGCCTCAACAGCAGTAACGCGACACTGTGCTTGCTTACCATCTGAATCGGCTTTAGAGACAGACCTGAAAAGCTGGGTGAGGGGGCTCACAGTGATCACTTCAGTAAAGGATCAGGAGACCATAAGCTGGGTGGAAACCATCTCGTCGCACAGCCCTTGAGAACAAGGCAGTCACCCCCAGTCAAAGACGCCACCTCCAGTCTTGCATTACCACCACCCAGATAACCCCCCAAAGCCAGCAGCCCCCCGTGCACTCAGGAGACCAACTTCCCCACATTGTTCCTGACTCACCCCAGCCTCCCTGCCACAGGACCAACAACAGGAAATGCGATTTCCTTCATCTACGAACATCATTTTCTCGCTCCTAGAAGCACGGCTACGAGCTCCGGTGGCTTTCCGGCGCAACGGCGAGCTCACGGAACCTTCCATTCACCTTTTTGAGGTGGTGAGGTCCAAACAGCAGAGGGCCAATGGACAGATGATAAAAAACTAAACACAATTTTAACATCCAAGGGCTGCCAGATGAGAGTCGCTCTGTAGGGGATCATTAATAAGGAGGAAAACAAAGAGATTACGCTTCTATATTAAGCTGAGCAGGAGTAACAGCAACAGCAGCTCCTCACTGGGCAGGTGCCTACAGCTGCTCTTTGGTGCTCTGACCAGGAAGTAATGTGAATGGACAGGTAAAAAGCAGGGCATGAGATACAGCGAGAGGGAACAAGCAGGCCTGGCTGGTGAGGTCACACATATTTAGCTGACAGCTCCCAAACATCTCAGGTATCTCTTCCCAGGGAATTCAGCAGGAAGGTTGAGTTAAGCAAGCCGGATGCTGCTTCACAGTCAGCTCTTCTGCCCACTGTCCCAAGTAAATGGGCTCGTCAGGGAAGTTTGGGTCACATGCCTCTCCATAGCTTACTGCCAGGCGCAACCTGGAGCCCTTGTGTCAAGACAAACACGTCGATTGCATGGGAGGTTAAACTCACTAAAAGTAACAGGCTGCACCTAAGCCCCTATCAGACATGCAAGTCGTACCGGACATCAGACGGACTTTAGCCTGCTAGGTCCCCAGTACAAAGTCCGGGAAATTGTCCGATTGACCACCATGTGTGAATGGAGCAGGGAGAATTCCAGAGAATTCACCAAGAGCGAGTGGGCATGTTAATGACGTTTCTATCATGCAAATGGCACGAAAACAGAGGAATACAAACATCCAAGGCAAAAAAAAGAAGGGTCACTTACATGAGGAAGACCCAGACAAACGCTGTTAACTGGAGAGCCGACTGGTTCCGGGAATTTGTCAAAACACAGCAATTTCCGCAGCGCGTTTTTGCATTGTGACCTGCCTCCTGCATGCATACCCAAGCGCCGACCCTCGCCTAAACCATCCAGAGTATTTGTAGTATTTCTAAATGTGTCTGACATGGACAATCTCCGGTTTTGTGCCACACGCGTGAACAGGCAACTCCGGAAAATGTCCGGACCTGATTCCCCAAACATACGTGAAAATAGCTCTAGAGTTTAAGTGTCACAGAACAGGTAAGTAAATGGGAGCTTGGGGTGGGGGGAGGACTCCAATAGGCTCTGAATCCTAATGCACGCTTAACTAGTATACTGAGCAAGACACCTGTGTGAGTCGACACTGCAAATCATCCCTGCTTATGAGGAGCCAGAGATGGCAAAGTTAGTGACAGGCTATGCATACTGGAACTACCACAGACAGCGGTTACTCCATGAACTCTTCCCACTAGGGGAGAGTCCTGACTAAGGTGATCAGAGCATTCCTGAAAAAGGTACCTTATACTGAGGATTTTTATTTTATTTATTTTTTTTTTTTACATAGCATGGTATAAAGGAACGGGAAAACGTGTCCATCAAACAAAGTATGAACGTGGCCCACTGCAACTTCTCCAATCTTCTGCAAACACTACGCACACGACCGTTAGGTTCCAACAGGCACACCTGGACCTAATGTGTTACTGCAGCACCAGTACAAGCGACAGAATTCAGAAAACAGGACATCTGGAACAAACACAGGTCTTTAACAATACCATGGTATGCTTCACCATTTCTTTAACTTAAACCTGGAAAATGAATGTTTTCCAGAAGGAAAGACAGGCAGAACAAACCATGATCAAGCCCTATAATACGGGACAATCATTCTATGCTTACACGACAGACTGACATAAAATAAGTGATTTTTGAGAAGCGAATTCGGTGAGGGACTTCAGAGCTACACAGTGGCAAAAGAGCATTGGTACAGCAGCGACAGAGAACACTGCACGAAAATAAATGAACTCTGTGGGTAAAACATTCTACACAACATACTACTCAGTAAAACGTGCCTCGACCACAGACTACCAGGACACCATCCGGGCCAAGTGTGCACCATCTTTACAGGGTGTACAGGAAGACAAACAAACGTATGGCGTATGGGGGAGAAGAGAGGCAGAAGGGGATGGAGGGGGAGCAGAGAGGGAACAGAGGACAGAGAGGGGGCAGAGAGGGGCCAGAGAAAGAGCAGATCAAGAGGGAGCAGAAGACGGAGGGGGACAGAGAAGGAGCAGACGATGGAGGGGGGCAGGAAGGGCCCTGAGGAGCAGTGGACCGAGAAGGAACATAAGACAGAGGGAGACCAGAGGGGGGATCAGAGGACGGAGGGAGACCAGAGGGGGATCAGATTACGGAGGGAGACCAGAGGAGGTGCGGAGCACAGGAGGGGGGAACCAGAGGCTCAGCCCTGCGGCCACATCTCCGCGTCTGTCTCGCCTGACGGAGCGAGTGAAACATGTGCAGCCCGGAACCCCACGGAGACACCGCGGACTGTCGGGTACCGGGTCCTCCGCAGCAGAACCGGTCCCGCTAACCGGCGTGGCCCTGACATGTCGAGCCGTTATGCGGCTCCGGAGCCGCCCGCAGACGCCCGCCGCGTCCCCGGCCGCGGGACATCACTTGGACGATGGCTTTCCCCCCATTTTGAAACGGCACATAACTACCCAAAACTCAGCGAGGGGCCGGCGGCTGAGCCCCGGCGCGGCTTGCTAATAACGGCGAGACAAAAACAGCGAAGCCGTCCGTGCGCGCTCACCCGCGGAACACGCATCTCCATCAGGGCGTCCGGCGCTCCGGCGAGCCCTGCGGCGGGGCGGCCTCGGCGGTGACACTCCCAGCTTCTCCGCGGCCGCTCCTTTACCCCCTTTCGATCCGTAACAGAGTCTCCTTGTCGGTAACTCCGATGGCTCCGGGCTCCGGCGGAAAGAAGCCGAACAGTTGGAGCGAAGGCAACTGGCGTATAGAAGGTTACGGGTCCGCCGCCATCTTGGCTCTAAACGTGGCGGCTGAGGAGCCGCGCGCCGCCCAACCTTGAGCCAAAATGGTGGCAATTTCGTAACCGCCTCGCTCTCGCCTTTTCTCCAGCCTCGCAGATTAATTAGCGCGCTGAGGAGACGGCAGGGCCGACAGCGCCCCCTGGCCTGGAGAAAATGTAACTGCGCCGCATCGCTTACGTCTCGCATCCAGCCGAAAAAACTGAAGTAGCTCAGAAGGCGCTATCATTGCGAACAAAATGCGAATAGTGCGATACGCAAATTATATTAGAAGTCCCAGCAGGACGTTTTTGCAGTCAAGGGTAATGAGAGCCGGGGGACTCTGCTGTACCCTTAACAAAGATAACCTCAGTTTATCGTAACATCCATCTGCATAAATAGGCATAACTACAGAAAAGCTGGGTACAATAAACTGATAATGAAATATCATTTGACTGAAGGAGGCAGTGGTAATAGCTTCATAACAATTGCCTTGTTTAAATAAGGAAAGGAAAGTCACCAGCAAAGAAACTTAATAGAAGAAAATAAATGAAGGAAAATTCTCAGTGCACCTGGACCACCTAGAGCCAAAAGGTGGTTCAGCGAGCAGCCTCACCTCTGCATGGCCGGGGGTCTCCACCTCCGCCCCGTGTGCCTGCTTAGTACAAACCTGTGCAGTTAATGTGTGTCTGCAGTGTGTGACCATGTGCATGTATGTGCCCGGTAATGCACTGGCATCCCATCCAGGGTGCACCCCGCCCGTGCCCCAAGTCGCCTGCGATGGACTCCTTATCCGAGTGAGCTGAACTTTCAGACATTTCCGCCAACCACAGGCCACCATAAGCAATCGTATATTGGCCATATATGTAGTTCCACTGTTGTTCCCAATCATTTCCAGACACAGGTCTTAGTCATACACTGGAAGCATTGCTTTCAAAAGCTAACCCTTTTCCCTTTTGTAAGCGTTTTATTTAGTATTACACATACAAAAATCATACTTTTAAAACTTTACAGGGTAAAAAAAACAACTTTAAAAGTGCATTACCCAAAAAACTACTGAAATCCCTGTGGGGAGAAAGCTAATTTTAGTGTAGCAAAGTAAAACGGCACCATGTAAAAAGGTTAATCAATCCATTTTATTTTGTGATTCTTAGACAGAAAAAAGGGAAAAAAGGAACTTAAATAAGACTCATTTTCTCTCACTACTGAAATCGTAGCAGGACCAGCTATTTAAGGAACGTTTTTCTTTAACCAAAGGTCCAAGTGCCCAAATCATCCTTTCCAGAAGATACCTGCACAGGCAACCTGTTAAAAAATACAAAACGAGTCTCTGGGATGATGGTTCTCATGAAGAGCTGCCAGGGTCCCTGTGGTTAAAACACTGGACAGGAATCCTGACTGCAGTACCCCCAGAGCTGGAGATACACCCTCTTCTCCAGGGAAAATTCAGTTAGCTTCATTCTTTGACGCCTCATCAAAGTTCTCAACAAGATCTGCAGGAGGGATGAGGGTCAGAACAGTCACACTCTAGATTATAATGTGATGCCACTCTATAAAGTACCGCATACTGCCATTTCGAGAGAGAAGCAATCTCATGTCAAAGCAAACTGTACAGAAGGGAACAAAGGTTTACATGATTCTTATATAAACAAGGTTTGAAAAAACAAGGCCCAAACGTACCTGGTACATCATCCTCCTCCTCGATGTCCTCTGATTTGGGAGCTTTGTTCTCAAGAACTGCAAAGGAACAAAGAATTTAGATCTGAGCCCTCAGATCTAGGCATTAGTAGACAGCATTTAGCCAAAAGTAATTTTTTACTCATGAAGAATATAGACTGCAGATGTATTAAATAGGTGGCCACATTAAAATAGTCAGAATAACCATCATGCATGCATTTTATTCTCTGGGTCCTGGAGCCCTACAATGTCTCAAGGTTTCCATGTCACTCAAATAGGGAGTTCAGTAGGTCTCCAGAAGGTTGTGGGTTCAAATCCCTTGGAAAGCAAAATAATTGTATTCTGTTGGACCCTCGAACATAGCCCTCAACCCCAAGCTTTTCTCACTTGCATGGCACTAAACAAAATCATTTCCTAACGAAAAGTGATTTCCATAAAGTAAGTAAGTGTGTCCAGATGAGATCATGAATGGAGAGGCCAGGCTTTAAGCACACACACATCGACGGCAGACCCCACCTTGCCGGGGAAACTGCTCTGCGAGCTTCCTCAGGCTGGTCAGGCTGTCGGAGCCCAGCTGGCTGAGGATGCCCGGCAGCATGTCGGTCAGCTGCTTGGTCTCGGCGTGGCCAGTGACGGCGAAGGTGTTGGCTGACAGGGAGGCCTGCACCTTGGGGTTGTTGAAGTGGATAACTGTCCCATCGTCCTTGATCATGTTCACCTGGACCAACCAGAGCCAGGTTCACAAAATGCTCCCTAATAATCACCCACACTCCCTTTTATTAAACATCAAAGGAAACTGAAAACAGTAAGTGACATTATGAGAGGTTCCCCCAAACAGATCGCGTATTCGCTGGTCCGCTAACCTCCTCAATGCCAGCTATGTTATTCACAGCCAGTTTCTTTAGGGAACTCTGAAGCTTTTTGTCATCGGCGGTCGCTGTTCGGTGCACAACCTTCTTCTTCCGGCGGGCTGTCCCCTAAGAAGCAAAAACACGTAGAAGCCAAACAAAGAACTGCTTGGAGCACATTCATCACAAGGCTGCTGGAAACAGTCAATGTCACAGACCAAAGCAAAGGATCAAGAAACAAGACAGCGCCACCCAGAGGGACCCAGAAGCTGCTACTCTTACGACTATCGTCACCCATGGGGTCCTGACACCTCTATGCAAACAAAAAAAAAAAAAGATTGTTGTAATTGTCAAGAGTGCTTCATCTGAAGGGCAGCTCAGCTAACTGGACTCATGATAACAGTGGAGAGGCAGAAACCTTCTGCACGTCACGGGGAGTGCGATCTCTGACTCGCAGCCGTCACAGACTGTGTCAATGCTCCCCCCATAAAAGGAGTGCTGATGTAAGGAAAGCCCCTCCGGCCGCCTGCCTGTCAGCAGCTGTTTTTCCACATCAAGCGCCTGAAGCAAAATGCACTGGGGGGCTCCTCCTCAGTCACAGGCAGGGATTAACTCTGCCACAGTCCTCATTTAGCCAAGCAAACATATTATCCAGATGTTAACTATCTGGACACTATGAACCAAAGCAACATTGTTAATAACACAAAATTTACTCATGAATATGCCACCGTCACCTGCCTTTTAGCAGTTATCAGCTTTAGAAATGTGCAGTAGTATTCTTTCCTTCACAGCTTTTGGAAAACGGGGCAGAAAGTTGCCGTACCTTACCACCTATCCGGACCTGGGCTTGAAGTTTGGCGAGCTTCTCTTGATTCATGTTCACCTAAAACAGGAGAATGGTAAACATTACTCCCCCGTCACTGCACACAAACTGCTGCTTCAGGAACACAGCACTAAACGCAATCTACTTTAATACTAGTAAAGGTGAACGGAACCCCGAGCGACCGTCTGTCAGGCTAAACAAGCGGCCAGACCGCGTCCTCAAGGGCCGTGAGCCGGAGACCCGTCCGCCGCCGCGGGACGATGCCACCTACAGCCCCGCGGGACGGACCCGGAGCTGCCGCCGTGCAGCACCTCGCACACGCCTCGGCCAGCCTGGGTAACAAGCGGCCTGTGCGGGACGGCCGGCGGACAAGGGCGACTTACTAAGCGGGCCCAATGTGGGCGCTGGCACGGGCAGCCCGGAGTCCCGCTCCTGGGCGGTTTAGCCCGCTATCACGGAGCCGTGCGCCTTCCGACGGCGCATATCTCCGTCCGAGCAGCCAGCAAGGCGCGAGGCAGCACGCGAGGCAGCACTCGGCACGGCACGCGGCGCCGCCATGGACGGCGCGAGCAAACTAACAGCAGCGCTGGCCGATCCGGATATTAACCAGCCGCAAGTAGCCGCATTAACGCAGCACCGCCGCTCGCCATCGAGGCCTTCGCGATCGCGCCAGCACTACATCCCCGTTCCCCTTTACCAGCAAAGGCGAAGCGTGCGGTCGAGCTCTTCTCCTCTCGCAGCTTCACCGCTCCGGACCAATAGTAGCAGCAGCAGCACGCGGCCGGTTAGCGAAGATGGCGGAGCTGAGGAAGAACCTGCGTCACGGGCCACGTGACGCCGGCGGGAGCCGCGATTGGCCCGCGGGCGCAGGAGGGGCCGGCTGGCGAGGACGGCGCTCAGCGCCTATATCTGAAGGGACTTTTTTTAAAAACCAGTTTATGCTGCTGGATGTTTTGCTGGTGAAGTTCTAGTCCAGTTGCACGGTTTGAGTGTGCTACAGCAGCGCCCCTGCTGAGACTGAACGGGGTGAGGTGTCCATGTCCTTAACTACCGCGCCGCATACTGGCCTCCGAAGTTATTTTCTTTTAAGGGTAAACTGACAGTCATACATGTCAAACATGACATGTTTCCGATCCTTATATTTTTATAACAGTTAATAGCATTTTGGGGGCTGCTGTCTACGCAAAGGGGAAATTCACTAAACCTAAGGATTTCAGTGAGGATATGATGCTCATTATACGTCTACTGCAAAATAAAAGATCTGCTCTGCAGTTCAGTTTAATGATTTGACATAAAACATGCATTACTAAATTTGGCTAAATGATGAATCTTTATGAATAAGGTTTACCTGTTCCGAACAACGCGATATCTCACTGCATTCATTGGGAAAGTCACGTGAACAGCCTCGTGACTGTGGACGGCACCAAATCAAACATATAATGTAAACAGCGCTCTAGTATTATATTTACATTCATTGTCTTAAACTACATCAATTTACACGACCTTATTGTATTAATCGGAAGCTAGTGACAGAAATACACGCTTGAACGCAGTCTGTTGCTACCAAAATTTCCATTTACAATGCTGCTAATTTAGCATGCCTTTGTGGCCCACCGCGACGTCGCTTCCGGGTTGAAGGATCCAGGAAGTCATATAAAATTACAGTAGGCCGGGAGGTGGGAGCTGAGACTGCAGAGATTAACAGAGATCGCCATGCAGAAGCTGCTAGTTAACTTCGCCCTGTTGTGCTTCGGTGGGTTTCTCGGCGTGACCTGCGCCCAGGATGCCACTGCTGAAGGGAAGGGCAGAGGTAAGGGACCGCCGTCGCGCTAATTCCGCTCATATCTGACATTATCACCGTCAGTGTTGCCAACTTAGCGACTGTGTCGCTATATTTAGCGAGTTTAATAGACCCCTCTAGCGACTCGTTTTCAAAAAAGCGACTAGCGACTTTTTCTGGTGTCATTGGAGACTTTTGGAGACTCTGGCGTGAAGCACGTATCGCTCTTACTCTTCTCACCGAGCAAAGCGTGCTGCCGCGCGCTCCCCCGCGGCCGGTCGTCGCGCGGCGGCCCCGCCCAGCTGCGGTCAGTGCAGGTGATGTTCCCCCTCTGCTTCCAGACTGCAGACGAATCGCGCATGCGCCAAGCCGCCGGCGGCTGATCCTGCCCTGGCTTAGTCAGGACGGGATGTAAATGTAAAATTCCTTGTCTAAAATAAATCGCCGATTTGACTCACACAGCCTCAGTCACTTACTCACCTCGTCCACTGTGTGTGCGCCTCTCTGTGACATATGCTAAACATTCTTCATGTCTCAGTCTAAACTGTACTCTCAGAAATACAGAAGGGAGTGGGAATCAAACCCTGAATTCAAAGGCTGGTTGAAACCGTTTATTGGAGATGCTACACGGACATACTGCCTGTATTGTAAGAGTGATTTTCATGCCAAATTTAGTGATGTAAAAAAACAGATGACAACTCAAAAACATACTCAAAAGGCAAAACCTTATAACAGTTCCACCCAAACCACACTGCCATCAATGGTCAAAAAAATTGATTCTGCAAAAAAAGGCAGAGGCCACCATGGCATTCGCTGTCGCTGAACACTGTTCTATGCTGGCATGTGATCACATTGGAGAAGCATGTAGAGCTGCTTTCTCAGACCCCACTGCTCCTATCCACTTCAAAACGCACAGGACAAAGTGTACAGAAATAATTAACAGTGTTCCAGCACCATACTTTCTAAAAAAAAGTTGGTCGCAGATGTGGGTGAGCATTGTTTCAGCCTCCTCCACGATGAGTCCACAGATGTAAGTGTTTTTAAATACCTGGGATTGTGATAAGGTACTTTAGTGACACCAAGCAGACAATCGTGTTAACATTTCTGGGGCTTGTTGAGTTGGAGGGAAGAGATGCTAGATCTATAGCCAATGCTGCTGTGGCTTTCCTCGAGAAGTGTTGTCTTAAAAAAAGAGAATCTCCTGGGGATGGCGACTGACAATGCCTCTGTCATGACTGGGATTAACAATGGAGACCATAAAGTGCTTTAGGAGGAATATGGCCTCAAAGATCTGGTTCTTATTCGCTGTGTGTGCCACTTTCTGCAGCTTGCTGTAGGTCATGCTTCCAATGACACCCTCCCCCGTAGTGTGGAGTACTTTGTACGAGAGACTTGTAACAGGTTTTCAGTGTCTCCAAAGCACACGGAGGCCTACAAGGCCATATATAACACCATCGACTGTGGGGAGAAGCCCTTACAGATAACCAAGGTCTGTGCCACACGTTGGCTCTCCATTGAACCCGCGGTTTCACGCATTTTGGACCAGTGGGAGGGGCTTAGACTACATTTTGAAGTCACCAAGTCCAGTGAACACTGCTACATGGCTGAGGTTTTATACTCCATGTACAGTGATCTTCAAAACCTCTTGTTTCTGACGTTTTCGAAGTCTGGGCTGGGTGAGGTACAGTTGGCCATTAAGGCTTTTGAGGGAGAGCAGGTAGAACCTCTTAAGCTACTCGACAGCTTGGTTAGCCTGATCAAGTCTGTGAGCAGCAGGGTGCTGAATCCACTGAAATGTTGATGTACTCAAAGGGCCAATAGATGGATACATCGGTCCCAAACCGTACCTTGTTTACCTTTTTTGAGTTAAAAGCAGCCGAGCTCCACTTTACACCTTAGGGTGAAAACAGTGTCAGAAAGCGGTGTGTAGCCTTCACCATCTCCCTCGCTAATGAGTTGAGGGTGAGATTGCCGGACAACATTGAAGCATTGCAGTACATGTCTGTTTTCAATGTGGAAGAAACTCTAAAGCACAATAAGAACCCTGGAGAAATAGTACAAATAGCCAAACTCCTTCCCTACTCCCCTGCAGAGATAGACAAGATTGTCCAGCACTGGTGTGACCAGACAAAAAAACACACTGGGCTTCTGGAGTGAGATTTGTAAGTTCAGGGATGCAGCTGATATCAACCCATTTCACGAACTCACCATGGCTGCCGTGTCTGTGTTGTCCTTGCCCCACTCAAATGCTGAAGTAGAGAGAGTATTCAGCCAGATGAGTGTGGTAAAAAGTGAAGTTAGAAATCGGATGTCCTTGCAGAGCCTAAACTCCATCCTGTACATCCGATTTGGACCGAAGCTGTCTGGTGAGGCTTGCTATGAGCACCAGCTGCCTGATAATGTTCAACAACTTGTTGCCACATCAGCTGCTTACTCATTTAAGGCAGCTCCCTCAGTTGCTGAACCTTACATAGGGACATAGAGAACCTTGACCGAAATGCCAATGAGCCGCTCTTTCTGTGAGCCAGCACAGCCTGTGTGTATGTGGAGGGGCATCATTTTCTCACATTGCTGTTGACGTTTTTTTTATTGTCCTTTTTTGGTCCGTTTAGATTGTTAATGTAGATTTTATACAAAAAAAATGTTATGGTTAAAAATGTTCACTGTTCATTTGTTTACTGTGACACTTAAGCAAACTTAAAAAAAAAAAAAGTAACTCCGCCGGAGTCGCTCTTTGGGGTCACTTTTGCCCGTCCCAAGCCCGGATAGAGGAGGAGGGCTGGAATTGTGATATAAAAAGCAAGAATCAGCAGAATATAGTTCATTTGTAGTTCTAAACGTATTTAGGGTGTCTTTTAACCACTTTTTGTCTCTCCCACGACATTATTCCTCTTTCCTGCAGCGTCCATTACAATTACATGCACATCGCACATTATGCAAATGAGGCGATGACGTCATTTAGCGACTTTTGGGACAGCCAATAGCTACTTTCCTTGATGAGGCGTTGGCAGCAGTGGTTGCCGTGTGAGAAGCCAGCATGGGTGTGCAGGATAATAATACCCTCTTCCCGGGGGATTACTCGCTTTTAATACTATGCGGCGGTGGAATCTGGTTCACCTCCTACTGTGACATTAATGCCGGTGAACGGACGGCTGGCGGCATGTTACACCCCTGGCTCCCCTGATTGATGGACCGCCAGGAGGGCCGGGTCTCTCCAGCATCGAGGCGCCGGGCTCCCCGATGCGCAGAGCCGGCTGTCTCCTGGTTTCAGGCCAGGAAATATTCTTGTTCTCATAATGCACGTTTCCCAGTGGTCTCCCCGAGGGGCACTTCTGCAAAACGACGAATGGACAGCATTGCCGTAATCGTTTGATCGGACTTGCGTTTACATTTATTTGTTTAGCTGATGCCTCGGTCCAAAGCGGTGCCCGTTGTCTTCTGGCATCCTTTCGTTCCCTCTTCTCTGTTTCATGTACCATTTCATAGCTACGACGGTAATGGATTGTCATACATTCTTATCAAATGCCTTGAGGCACACACTGTTGTGAATGGCCCTTTATTAAAATAAAATAAATTAAATTGAATTGAAATACAGTAAAGCTTACAGCTGTTAAGGAGCTATCTTGGGTATTAGTGCAGGTGGGCTGAACTTCCAGTGCGGCACCAGTAATGAGTGGAAAGTAGTATTGGTGCAAGAGCTATACGGGAGCCATACAATAAATTGGAGCATATTGCAAGAACCTAAAAAAAGAATTATTCAAATCAAACAGCATGAGGACTGGGTATCCGCTAGACGATTTCAAAATACAAGAACATCTAGTGTAGCCAAGACCGTATAATCAGGGGTGGCTGGTGGGCGTGTTCTGTGTGAGAGTCCAGAACGTGATTAAGGGCAGCAGATATAACTGTTTTGAAGAGAAATTAGGGGAGAGAAACAGGTGTATTGTTTTCTGCTGTGATATTGTGCAATCTGTTTTTTTTTTCCCTGCTTCTCAGGATTTGGAGAGAACATCCACTGGAGAACGCTGGAGGATGGGCAGAAGGAGGCTGAGGCGAGGTAATCTGACCGTGTGCTTTGCTGATCTCTGTTCCTCTGTCCTACCAAAATCCTGCAGTTTCCTCTGAGACGTTTCAGATTCCGTGCTTTGCTGGTCACCAGGACAGAGATTTAGCCAGATTTGGTCTTTCTGCACCCAGAGGGGTCGGCTGCTGGTGCCTCTCCCCCCTCTGACGCCCGTCTGTCTGCTCTCTTCACACAGTGGCCTGCCAGTGATGGTTATTATCCACAAGACGTGGTGCGGAGCCTGCAAAGGTGAGCTCTCGCTCAGGGTGGGTTTTCAGCTGAACCCTGCCTGTCTGTCTGCTGGCCTAGTCGTATCACTGTGTGGCTAAAACCAAATAAAGAAGTTTTATTGTCATGGAAGACTGGATAATTAAAAGGCTTGTTCTTACAGTGTAGCCAGGGGTGAATCCCTCTCCTAACATCAGCTGGACCTTCCACATTTATGTCTGGACTGTACACAATTTTACTTTATAAACTGGGACTATTTTGAACTTCCTCCGCCGGCCCCTGGAGGATGGGCTCCCCCTTTGGGTCTGGTTAGGGTTAGGGCTTCCTCTGCCGGCCCCTG
>JAAGVU020000043.1:1162839-1215964 GCA_011763525.2 Mormyrus iriodes | reverse complement strand
CCCTCTTTGATCCTTACCACGCTCCCCTAATGATCTCTGTGACCCCTCTTTGATCCTTACCACGCTCCCCTAATGATGTATGTGACCCCTCTTTGATCCTTAACACGCTCCCTTAATGATCTGTGTGACCCCTCTTTGATCTTTACCACGCTCCCCTAATGATCTGTGTGACCCCTCTTTGATCCTTACCACGCCCCCCTAATGATGTGTGTGACCCCTCTTTGATCCTTACCACGCTCCCCTAATGATCTGTGTGACCCCTCTTTGATCCTTGCCACGCCCCCCTAATGATCTGCGTGACCCCTCTCTGATCCTTAACACGCTCCCGTAATGATCTGTGTGACCCCTCTTTGATCCTTACCACGCTCCCCTAATGATCTGTGTGACCCCTCTTTGATCCTTACCACACTCCCCTAATAATCTGTGTGACCCTTTTTGATCCTTAACACGCTCCCCTAATGATGTGTGTGACCCCTCTTTGATCCTTAACACGTTCCCCTAATGATTTGTGTGACCCCTCTTTGATCCTTAACACGCTCCCCTAATGATCTGTGTGACCCCTCCTTGATCCTTACCACACTCCCCTAATGATCTGTGTGACCCTTCTTTGATCCTTAACACGCTCCCCTAATGATCTGTGTGACCCCTCTTTGATAATTACCACACTCCCCTAATGATCTGTGTGACCCCTCTTTGATCCTTAACACGCTCCCCTAATGATTTGTGTGACCCCTCTTTGATCCTTAACACGTTCCCCTAATGATCTGTGTGACCCCTCTTTGATCTTTACCACACTCCCCTAATGATCTGTGTGACCCCTCTTTGATCCTTAACACGCTCCCCTAATGATCTGTGTGACCCCTCTTTGATCCTTATACATTATAGAGTTCAAGTTTTAATAAATACATAATCAACGTTACTACTTAAAAAAAATAAAAAGCTAATTAATCTTATCTTTGTTAATTTTTTGTTAAACAAAATACAATTGCTTGCTCCATCACTGGTGTTACATGGTGTCACTAATGTTAAAATTCACTTATGTAAAGGTGTTAGTTATTTTTGATGAAATATTCTCTTTATTAAGAGTATTTACTTGAACTGCCGTTAAAACAGACACATTGAAATGCTTCATGATATGATAAGTGACATACTGACCAAAACAATTTTACATTATATATTTTAAAATGCCTGGAATTAAGTTCTTGATTTTGCATGTACGATAACTGGACACGCTAACAGACATATTAACGTGGTTTATTTTTGGCATTAATGAAACTGATAGTTCAACATGTATCCACCTCAATTCCCACTCCAAATGGAGAACGACCCTTATACAAGCCATACGCCGAACCTGCAACTGACCGAAAGCCAATTAACCAGACTAAGTAAGGGGTATCGGTTTTGTTAATATTGACCGACTAATGTCTTTTGGTTCCCTGTAGATGCGTAAACATATCACGTAACTATTACTGCAAAATGCCACAACAAGAAAAATATTTAGAAATTATTTTCATAATAAATACAAATGTTCTGATGCTCAACACATTCAGTGAAGCTGTTTTCCAAGGTCCATTCAATTGAAATACTCCCGCATTTACATCATCTTTGGATTCCTCCGGAGTACCGGATTCATACACAGACATCCGAACCGCAGAAAGCGCGTTAAACACAAGACAGTAAAAACGGAAAACAATTACAACAACGTAACAATGACAGTGAAATTTCAACTCTTCTTACTTTTGAAATTGGCATTTTGTGTAAAAATATCCATCCACACATTAAAATGATCGGAATGTAATGAATAAAATTTTTACTCTCACCAGAAAACAAAAGCATTTTCCATTCCCGGGGGGGCCGGGGTTACCTTGCGTGCGCTCCGGCGCTCCCCGCGAGGCTCCCGCGAGGCTGCCGGTCCCGGAGACCCTTCACTCGGCAGCAGCGCCGCACTTACATTCTATTCATAACAAGCAAAACATCACACATTACATATCTCAAACACTCAAGTCGGTCCCTGTATAACTTTATATTTACATTTAATACTTAGGAGATTGGTAGTCAGTATTACATTATATCCAGAAATAAAAACATTTTATTGATAACATAACAGACAAATATTTTTAAATAACAACTTCGTTTCGCAGACTACATATACGAAACTGGACCCAAAATGCTGGCATTCATAAAGCATTACTGTTAAATATCTCGCCCTTAAACTTCAGTTAGATGGAAATTACCCCGAGACACAGTCCGCACGTCCAGCATAAGCATCGTTTTGCACTCGCCGTTTCCGAGCTTATTGGGCTGTTTAAAAAGCCACCCCTGCAGAACTCCCCCCGGCGGCCGCTGCGTCCCCCGGCATCCCACCCTACCCTGCCCGCTGCCGAATAAAGCTGGTCTAACCGCGCAGGGTTAGCGCCAGGCGCCGGCGGGTCCGCGCACCGTCCGCTCGAACCGAAAGATGCGCTGCGCCGATCCGTAGCCTGCAGAGATCAGACACGCCGAAACACGCCACCACGGCGGGCAGGGCAGCGATTCCCAACGAAAGCAGCCGCGCACAAGGCATAGAAACGGATCTTTCATTTAAAAGTCAGACGATGCGCCAAAGAAATGTATAATGTGAGCAACGCGTTTACATAGGCTACACTTCGACGTGTGTAAATGACTTATTAATCAAAATAAAACTATATCTGTGGCTGAATCATCAAGTGTCAAGCCGGGACCGCGCGCGCCCGCACCGGACGGTGGCTGGGTCGGTACCCACCTGGCGCGTGAGCGGATGCAGGCGGACGGGACTTACAGCAGACGGCTACTCCCATGTGAGGAATGGACGAGGAGGCTCGCTAGCAGTATATCAGAAGCCAATATACGCCGCAAAGAGCGTGGGTACAGCTGTTTCTTCTTAATGAATAAGAGCTGCAGACATTCTTGGAAGGAGATTATTTGGAGAAACAGTTGCCTGTATGCAGGTCCTGATTATATAAGCTACCTGACGAGTTACATTATTCCCGCCTGGAAAAGACTCCGGCCGTCTTTCACTGTCAGCTGTCCAGATGGGAGGGATTTGTTGAAATATTACTCATGCCAACTTCTTAAAAGTGTTGCATGGATCGATCTGGAATGAGCACCTGGCAATTTAACAGCACGACTTCCAAAATATTTCTATACTCTAGTTTTTGTTACTGCACTTGTTCTAGCGCGACCAGGGTGGCTGTTTAATTCTTCGATCATTATGCTTTAGGAAGCGGCAGCCTGCTGCTCTGCGTCGCGGCTGCCCGTTCAGACTCGCTCCACGTCTTCACTGTGCCATTAGGGCTTTTGATCTGGTGCTCATGTAATTTCTAAACCAATATATATGTAAGGTCTAAAAAAAACTTCCAAATACAAACAAAGCGGTCTGATATGACGCTCTCACCCTCTCCCTCTCCTGGCGTGATCAAAGGATGAGAAACAGAGTCTGGGAAATGGGCCACACTTTTGGTCTCCATTGCTTAAAGCGTGTATGATATTACAGCGCTGCATTGAAGCCAACAAACACCCGAGTAGCTGCCATCTTCTGCTCCCCAGAAGGAAGGCCGGCAGGCTGCTGGGTCGCACCCCAAACTCTTCTAGATTACGACTAATATGAAACCACCAGCCGCTTACAGTTACAGGCATAATCACAGCTTTTACCTTAATCTTAATTATTTGATGCATAAATCAAATTCAAATCAATCCGCATTAGCAAAGTGTTCTATACGTATAATTTAACTTGGTGCGTGAACCAGTGACTTTGATTTGCCTTTAAATCGTTCTGAAATCACATTAATCATCAGTTGGTGTTAGGATTGCTGAGTTAATGGATAAACAGACACCAAACCCTCTTAGCACTGGCTTATAAATCCCATCTCTTGAGCTTTATATGATTAAACCTGCATGGGTCTGAGAAATGGATCTGACTGACGAGGCTCATAACCAGTGAGTCTTTATTTCAACTGGTGACCATAACTTGTCCACCAAAGTGCCACACCATCGTAGATTCAGGGATTCAGCTGTGCAAAAAAAAATAACTAGCTCTTATCGGCCCACACTGTAATAAATTGAATATTATACTATAATAAACTATACTATAAAACCTTTATTATACTATAAAGCAAAGCAGGAGAGACCTGAAAAGGAGCTATGTGTCATTTTTGTGCTATCTTTTTCAGCTAGCAACCCATAGGCTACAAACGCGCCGAGCAGGCTAGGGAGGGCAGACTTCCCAGCATTCCCTGCATGCCGGGCCAAAAGCAGCAAACCGTGACTGTCCAACGGTGTCTCTCTCTACAGCAAAGTGCTAGGAGAGCGGATGCAGAGATCTTGCTGCTGCGTGTGTACCGCCCAGGTGACTGACCTCAAGCTTATTGATATAAAATAATTAAGCAGGCTTCATCTGCCAAGGTTTACGTATGCAGGCCACAAAATGGTGCCCTTTATTCACCCATACAGATGTATCACTTAAGCCCTGGAAAATATCTACAGGGAGGGAGCAAGATAAACTTAACAACAAATCACATAGAACATGGACATGGAGCACCACCAGCATCCCAGCATTCCAGCATCATGTGACTGGTCAGGTGACCTGGTGCCTGAATTGGCATGTATGATGAAGTCTGAGTAACACAGAAACTTTGGGCTGTTTTATTTCGCACTGATCCTCCCTGCCGTCCCACTCCCTGCGACACTTTTCATGTAGTGGTTTCCTTTGTTGATACGCTGGGGACAGCATTTGGGTCCACATTCCTGTACGTTGCTGGTTCAGATCCCACCTTGAAGCCGATTGATTCATTTTATTAAGTATTTATGTGTGTCATCCAGTGAACCCAAACAAAGTGATAAAAAAAGCATACTTATGCACTGGCGGTTCTGCACGTCAAGGCCGAGGGAAATGCGTAACTCTTTGTACTGAGGAAGTCTTGTGCCTCGGGGGAATCTGCTGTTTCCATCCTTGGTAACTCCTCAAGCATCTGTCTTCATCAGGCACGCTTTTGTTTTATGTAACTTCAGGTTCACAGGGAAATGCCAGGCAGTCTCTCATTGGGCCCGCCGTAGACCTCCTGTTTACTTTTAGCATCTCCAAGGCCATCGCTGCCACGTCGCACCCAAACGCATTCCTGGATGGGCAGATGCTTAGAGGAAGACGCAGGGGACAAACGGTCAGCTTCATTAAGCGTGGATGGTGTGATTTAAGCCAGCGTCAGGCTTTCTGCAAACAAAGCACATTAACGTGGCTGCTGAGGACATCAGTGCGATGCCTGCGAGCAGCTCAGGACGCCTGCGAGCGCAGGAGGTCTGGACGCCGGCTTCAGAGTTACAGGACAGCAACCTGCTGAGATTTCTAAATGTTCAGAAATTCACCAAAGTGCACGGCTCCGTCCTCAGGCTCTGAATGAGTTATTTGTTCTTTTGTTTGTCTATCTAGTATTTCTGTGTAGGACAGACCTTTGGCAAACTTTAAGAGGAAAGATAGACAGTGAGAATATGGATGTTAATGTTCAATTTCCATGTGAAACTGAGATAAATGGGCCGCTGAATGTAATATTTAAAAGAATCCCCTAGAGCTAATGTGACCAAATTCATCTAAATTGAAGGCCATTCAAAACAAATGGTCTTACTGACAGGCAGCCTTCGCTGAATAATTTTGTGATGTATATATAAACAAGAAATGTTTGAGGGATGATAAGGTTGCCATGGCAGCCCCTCCAGAGCGCTCCCTTCAGTAATACTTTGGGGACCATGTCTGGCTGCGTTGGACAAATTTAATGAATAGTCATTTCCTCCTAATCTCTTGCCCCTGTGCTCATGTGCCTTTAATGAAATTATGCTTTGCAATGACCGCTTGTAGAAAATGCAGAGGAAGTCGCTGAATGATGGGAGCCAGGACAGATTTAGCCGGATACAGGATCGCTCAAACCGCCGGCTGAATATATCTGAAACTGTAATAAAACTGTTCAGCCTCCTAAATAAAGCAGATTCAGGAAGTCCTGGGCGTCAGAAAGCGATATCATGCATAGGGCATCCCTGCGATTCCATAACATTGTACAATATAGGAAAACCATTAATCAAATGTCCCCATGACGCTAGACAGGATAAGCGGCTGCGAGATGGATGGAAGCATCAGTCTAATGCCTCTTCACTCCACAGAAAGCACATCACCACATCCTTTCCTCCACGTCCCCTGGACCAAACTACACACTCCTCTCTCTGGATCTCCCTCCAACTTCAGGCTGCTAAGAGCCAGGATGAATTGGATCCCTGACATGATGAATTTGCTTTGCTGTCCGCCGGCCTTTTCACTGCAGACCATTCCCCACAGTCGCTCTTCACACGCAGATGCTCGCATTTGGGCAGCAATAGGGTCGTCCTCCTCTCTCTCTTTCTGCCCCATCTAAGTGCAGTGTCTTCTAAACATTTTCACCGCTCAGAGCTTTATTGAGAAGTCGTTAATGAGCGGTGAAGAGAAGCTGCATGGGTACAGCTCACCACAAGTCTACTCATTTTCCTGTAAACACTCAAGGGACTTAATCGAGCACAGAAATCACAGCCGCACCGTTCATCCCAAGCAATTAAGCCATTTGGGATGTGTGTTGAATACTCTTTCGCAAAACACCCACAAAAAACACTCAGTTCCCAGAAAAGGACTTACAGCCACAGCTCTGTAGATGTGAGGTTTGCCAACAGGCTCACTGAAGGGGACAGACTGACAGATGCAGTCATTAACTAACACACAGAGACTCCCCGAGGACGCTTCAAGGTACAGGCAGTAGCTGAAGCTGCCATCATAGACATTATCATGAAGTCTTCATGCCAAAACCTTCTGATCGTCTAGGGAACCTGGACAGTTCATTCTGTATGTCATTCACAAGCTCCACGGGAGCCTGAGCTGCACAATGAGCCGCCCAACAGCGTCATCTACCCCTCAGGCTCGACTTTCTTAGAAACCTGTCATGTACAGGATGTCGACCGCTTATGGAGAAGCAGGAAACAGATGCAGGCAAAACTTCCGACCTATCACGTGTCCATGCAGGCGCCCCTGAAGGGGGGCAAGACAGGACAATTCCAAGGGCCCCTGAGTCACAGGGCCCTAAAAAAAAATGGAACATAATTGGATTGGTCTGGGTTAGGGGCCCAAAATCTCTGCGTCCATGTAACACCTGGTCTTGCTGGAGCTGGCCCCATTCGGTGTGGCGGTGAGCTCGGCTTTGGTCAGAATAAGGACTTCATTCATTGCAAATGATGTTCTGCCCCCAAGACGACCTTTAGGGCGTCCAGCTAAGTTACACGTCGATGGGCATCGACACAAACTCCACAGTGATGCACGGGTGCATGGAAATTAGTTTGTCTGCCAATCACTATTTATAGTGCTACCCAAAAGAGCCGAAATGACAGAGAAAGGGGCATTTATTTCGCCAAACAAATTCTCATGAAATGAGTGTTTGTAATAATCCATCTGCTGCCTAGGGCCTGTGTAAATAATCCATTTTAAGATGTTTTCAACAATACAATTCATTTTTTCAGATCGAATGTTGCTTTTATTTACATATTTACATTTTATAACCATAAAAAATACCTGAAAATGTGTCTCCCAAACAGGTAATCTATTTGGCACCGTGGTCTGTAACCCGAGATGCTTCAAAGCCCCAGTAATTACCAGAGCTGAGTGTGACGTGCCAGAAAGAAGTGTGCGTTTTTCAGCCACGTGACGCCCATCCTGTGCCTGCCTGTGCGCAGCGGAGATTAAACACAGCAAAACCATTTCATAGTGACCAATGAGCCGTCGAGGGGAACAGAGGAGCCAACCCCCCAGGACCTTAAGGCAGCACTGACTACCCCCCGTCCAAATAAGCCAGAGGTGCAACCTGCATTTCAAATAGTTTCTCAAATACTTTCATTTGAAAAGTAACTTTACTTTTCATATTCTTTTTATATCTTTCTACATTTTTAGTGCTTATTTTCTCATGTCATTTATATTCTGTTATCCCTCTGGCTTGTTTACCACATAGACTGGAGTAGCATCCATTTCGTTCGTCACTGGGGTCCTGCTACATCCGGGCAGGTGACTAATAAAGCTTTTGAATCCTGAATACGATCTCTGGCGGCCGCCTCACGGGCGAGGACAGAAAGCCTCGTGAGGGCTCGGCGCGGGCCGGCCATTTGGGCACTAGCGTGACGGGCGGCTCTGGGAGATTACCTTTCCCAGCAGCAATACATGTAGCGGCATGCTAATTCACGTTGCCTGCTTGTTCAGATCAGTTCAGGTCGAGTAACATGTTACGCTAGCTAATTAGTAGCACTGCTGTGTTCTCTCCTGCTGTGACAAGGCCTGCACATTAGGGGCGCAGGGGCCTGGAGGGAAACAAAGTGCCACTTTATCCTGCCACCACCGCTGGCTTTCGGCAGAGCGGGACGAGTGGACACTGACCCCCCCCCCCCCGGTGGTGCGAGCCAGACAGACTGAAACACGACCATAAGGCAGCCTGTGCTGCAGGGTCTGGCAGCTCCAGGCACAGAGTGGGTAATGGCTGTGCTGCAAAGGGGTTCTGTGCTGTTTTCTGCTCAATTTGAAGAAAACCAAATGGGTAGAATGGGCAGGCTTTACAGCACGTGTAAGAAACATATTAAACTTCACAGCCAAGACCAGCAATCAGGACCGCGGAGACGGACGCAGCTCACGGGTGGAGCACCAGGGGTCAGCAGTCAGGCCAGGACCCAGGCAGAGTGTCCAGAGCCGATGACAGAGGAGGAGTGTGAGAAATGGAGGGTCGACAGCGGCGATGATCGCGGCTTCAGTGTCTGCTGCTCTGGGAGCAGATGGGCATGTCTCTGCAGTATTTTCCCACTCAGGCACCATTCCACTCCGCCGAGCATTTTGGGAAAATGTGAACATAGGGACCTGGTGTGTGGCTCAATGGGTTGGGACTCTGTGCTCGAACTCCAGCCTCAACAGAACAGTCACGTCTGGGGGCCTGTGAGCGAGGGCCTTAACCTCCGGCTCTAGGGCTGACCTCGCGCTGTGACCCAAAGCTCACTCGCACTTGCATGTGTGTCTCACAGAAGGCAAGATGGGGCCAGCAAAGAGAGATCTACTGGATAGGGGTGAATGAAATATCACTAATCCATTTCCAGAACACGCACCTGAGTTATTGGGATCGAGCACGTGTTTCCTGGCCACAGCTAAACAGGCACCATCATCACTATGATGTAGACAGCAGCCGACCTTCAGCTAAGAGTCATAAAAGTGGTTTTCACTTCCACAGCCGGTGTGATGAGGCCTTTATAACGAGTCACGGAAATTCAGTCTCTCTCAACCACGATTTGCAACCCATCTTCTTTTGCTAACAGTCCTTTTGATATGAAATCTTACCGTTCTTACAGAATGAGAACAACAAAAGATTACTCAAACTTCACCAATTTATCGGTCTGAAACTTATCGCTGCCATTCACATCCCAATTGTCTGTGGTTGCACATCCAGAGTGAAATGTGCTGTAACAAAGCAGAACCCAGCAGCGGAATTTCACGGCCAGTGAAACGAGGCAAACATTAAAACACAACGATTAAGAGGTTTAGGGGGAAATAAGCACAGAACGCAAAACCGAACGCAGCGATGCATCCTGAAACAGCACAGGGATGTGGGCTTGGGCCCACTTTTTTCATAAGGCATCGTTTGAATTAAAAGCCTTATTCTCTCTCAAGCTGAAATGCATTTCCGATTCGGCCTGTGGGTTTCAGGCACACACTTGGCGCTCATGTGCAGAAGAACTGGTGACATGCTCTCAGTGCGTGTGCGGTGTGTGTGTGTGTGTGTGCGCGCGCACGGAGACACAGGAACGGGCTCCGGCTGGGCTCAGGGTTGCCGGGCTGGTGGTTTGCGATAATGGACGGCAGTCTTCTTACCAGGCAGAGAGACAGATTTACTGGAACGGCACGTGACTCTGAGGACGAGCCTTTTCCAGTATGACCGCTTTCATAAAGCCCCCCCAAAATGAGGGGAGTAACATACACCAGCAGCCAGTCACCTCACATGAATGAGGATAAGATCTGACTGTTTTGCTATTTAGCCTTAGAGGGAAAAAAATTCAGGGAATGTGAGCGTTACCCTGATTGATGACACTTAAAGCCAGGGCCTGCTATCAGATTCAGGATAATCACTTACATATACAGAGGTTCACTACTGCCCCCTCCTGCGTCACGCCCCTCCCTCGTCGGCCCCGTTTTTGAAATGGCTTGATCACATGGCCCGCTGACGTATACAGGTACAGCGAGATGATGCGGCTTCAGTGGAAACGAGATGTTCCGCATAAATCCTGAAGCTGGCACGTTCTCGTAACGCCCTGCCTCGAGAATGACCATTCTGGGAAAGGACCCGCCACTCCCCCCAGCCCTGCTTTGTGGGATCCCAGGCCAGCTGCTCCGCTTCACTCTAAAGGAAGAGAATAATTCCTGTGTGATGATGCGCCCTCGCCAGACACAGATGAGAAACACGTCTTTCCCCTTTCCTGTTGTGCTCACTACACACATTTATTCCATACTTACATGCTAAATATGTATTATAGCTCACAGGCATGGAACATAATCACAACGAGGTTCCTGCTCCTCGCCATCAGAGGCGAATATATCCAGCAAGACTGCGAACAGCAGAAAGCAGGCAGAGTGCTGCCGATCAGCTCTGCCCAGAGCAGGAGCCCGGGACGACCGCGGGGTCGCCCTAATGGCGCTATTAACGAGGGCCTGATTCAAAGTGCTCAGACCACTTTGCTCTCAGCATAATGCCTGCACAGTATTAACGTGTGGCATGAAACACAGCCCCCCCCAACCTCCCAGAGCTGGCTGCAGCAAGGACCCAGAACCACAACAAACAGCCGGCCTAAGGACAGTTACAGCACCCAGAGAGCAGAGTGCCTGTCTGCCCATTTGGCAGCTGTTCAGGCGGCACGCAGGCTTCGACCGGAATCGCCAGGGCAGTGGGAGGAGGTGGAGCCTTCAGGGACGAGAGTGATGCGACCCCCCAGGATCGACCGAGCTGATTGGTGGTGAGACAACAGCAGACTGATCATCTATCTAGCCACCTGATGGGACGGGGTGACAGGAGTAGATTCCCCAGGAACCGCCTGGGACGAGTGCACAGGGAGGGAGCGTCATCTAGCGGGAAACTGTTTCAGAAAATCAAAGTGTTTCAGTTTGCCCAGTAACAGAGAAGCTATCAAGCACACTAAGTCAGGATCACCTCGATAAGCAGCGCCACCACCTAGCAGCCTGATAGACGCGACCGTTAGACGGGTCGTGGAGAAAGGTCACTGTGCTTTTCCAGGCAGCCAAATCACAGCTCAAAGAACGCCGACTGCGAGACTTTAGCCAGAATGTCACAACAGCGATACGCAACACCCAAAAGCCGAGAGGAGAGCTCGTGGTGGAGGATGGCCGTGCTCCTCGACGTCTCCGCCGGTCGGTGTCACTAAACTCGCCAGCATCCCGCATTGTTCTTACAATCTTAAACAACAAACCAAAACTATAATCTTGATTCAGATTTACTTTATTCTAAAAGTTGGACATTGTAAAATATTTTGCATTTTAAACAATTTCATTAAATAAATTAAGAGAAAAATAAAAGATCTGTCTATATTGATAAATCTACGTAAGCATCCTGTACAAAATGCATCTGACAGCAGGCGGGATGGCAGCTGAGACAGTAAATGACCAACGTCTCCCGCACTAATCTCACAGCGCTGGGGCTGTGCGCAGAGAGCAGCACCGGGCCCTGCGCACGCCATGGCCTGACAGGAAGTGCCACGCAGTGTCCCAAGGCGCAGGAATCTTCAAGAAAAGTGCGGAAGATCCAACGTTAATTAGACAAAGCTGCAGTTCGGAGAGGAATTTGTGCTGGCTCTATTTAAAGGCCTCTCTCACCCCCCCCCAGCCCAACATGGTCACTGACATCTACAAAAGGGAGTCAAAGAATAACAATTAACAGAAAATAGGAGCTTACCCCACCATCCCTCCTCACCGCGTCCCAACGAAAGATAGAGCGCAAAAAGACAGCAGGAAGGCTGTGAAAGTGAGTGATCGATTGCCGTTAGGGTTCGCATCATCCAGGCAGGTCTCCTGTGGCGTCGTGATTCGAGGACGGCCCCGGTAGCGCCGGCTCGCCAGTGAGGCTCAGAGCATCGATGAAACAGGCAGACAGACAAACATGGTGGCGTGCAGCAGGACCCCGGAGCGGCAGTGGGCCGATGGTGGAGCACAGGCTCCGAGGACGGGGCCCGTCGCAACGCCGCACTAACACTATAAAAAACAGACGCTTCGTACAAAAAGGAGGGGGGGCCCACACAGGAGCAGCGTCAGAAGCGTCCCTGCTTGGCGTCCCCGATGGCTCCCCAGACGTCGAAGACGAACTCGTCCGGAAAGGCGAAGTCGCCCAGGGCCTCGTCCAGTGCCATGGCGAACTCGTCCGGGTTGCGTTTATCCCTCCCCACCTCCACCATCGTCGAAGCTGAGGGGAGGAAGGAGCCGTTTCAGCAATGCATGATAAGTAGTTTACAGGTGCTGCTCAACAGCGAGGGGGCGGGGCAGCTGAAACAGGCCGCCCTGATTGGTCAAGATATTCATCAGCCATTTAATCTACAGATAATGGTAAGGCCAGGACTTAACGAGGGCCAGGGTTTATGTGGGGAGACGTGCTCCTCCTTACGCACCCAGCTCCGTGTCCCGGATCCCCATATAGCTTTCCAGCAGATCATCCACCTTCTTGATGGCCTTCTCCTCAAACTCTGTTGGCTGAACAAACACAATGAGCCAGGCTGAGCATGCACACGGGCTGCGCCTTCAGCCTGAGCCTGGCACCACGGCTCGGCGTGTCAACGCTCACCACCTCCTCCACGGTGGCGGGGCCCTTGGCCCGGAGTCGCAGGGTCCCCCTGCCCGTCCCCAGCCTGCTCTCCCCGGCCGTTTTGGCACCCCTGGACCGCGGCTCGAACATTTCTGTGAACAGAAGACAAGAACCAGAGGAGTGACCCTCACCGGCCTCGGTGACAACGTGAGGGTCACATGACCAGTGCGTCCGTCAGGGTCTTACAGCCTAATACCACTGTATCTTAACGCTCAGAATTCTTAGATTTTTGTAGCTGGATGTTAGAAAATAAACTAAAAATCACGATGTAGGTTTTCCACCCGCCTGAATTTACCACACTCCATCATGTTGGTGACTTCAGTACTGAACTGACAGAAGGGAGCCGCTGAACCCCCCCCCCACCAGGCCGCTAAGGCTCTGTCCACAGAGATCTCCCCAGGCCACTGACACCCCGACCAACGCCACCGAGAACAGAGTGGAACCCCTCATGCCTTTTCAGTCTTGAATATACTACAGGAACCACACTTCGCACAGGCACATTGATCCTGCTGGGGACGGGGGGGGGGGCATCTTCAGCCGGTGATGAGCCACCAGGAGAGAGCCCATTTTCCAGGTCACAGTGACCGCAGCAGCAGGCAGACAATGTGCCGGGGGCGGGTTTCCATACCGCTGCCGCAGATAGACATGGCGGGGGGGCGGGGGGCCCGAAATGATACCTCTTTAGCGGTTATTACCATGTACCTGGCCTGCAACGGCCGGCTCGAAGGCCCCAATCACGCGGTATGGTACTCCCGCCCCACTCCATCAGCCCCCCCCTCGCCCCGTCGGGGTCTTCTTGCCCGGAATCCCAAAGGAGGGGATCGGAATAATGCGGATGCTGAGCCACCCTTCTAGAGAGGGGTTAATGTGGGGTCTTTAAGAAGGTTTCCCCTCTCCCTAATGCATTGGTCATTAGCAGCCTCACAAGTCATCTGGGGTTATCAATAAAAAATGCACTCATTAGAAATGGCGCTGTACGACAGACGCGGACGCAAGGCGGGACCTCAGAGGGCGATTAAAGAGAAAAAGCAGGGGCCTGGGGCCACTTCTGGGGGCAGGATCTGGGTACCACTGCGCCAATCAAACACGAATTAAAACCATACTGACACACTACAAGGGATCCGATCAGAATAGCAGCCGGTGTCTCCTTTCTGGCACGCAGTTCCTGCCCTAAGGTTGACATGAATCTCCAAGGCCAGGAGACGAAAACTCGAGAATCATAAAACCTACATCTCTGTGTCCTACAGCCATCTGCTAAGCGGTCACACCCGTCACACGCCGGTTCACGGCAGGATTGGAACAGCCTAACATGTTCAGCGCCAAAACAAACAGGCTGGTCTGGACTGGATCACCGGATAACGGGAGTCAAGATAAATCACAGCTGCAGCAGAGGCTGCCGGGACGGGAATGCGCTGCCAGACACATCATAAACTCAGACTGCAAGAGCACGCCGCCGGGGTGAAATGGCGCCTGATGTGGGGGCAAGCCCCACCCCCCGAGCCCTGAGGACCGGCACCCGGCCCGTTCCTGACTGAGCACAACCCGGTCACACAGTGGCCCATCCATCACCATGGGGAACGGGCTCCGCGCTCCACTTCAGGGCTTTCCGGGAACTTCAGTAGAAGTTTGATGCAGTGTACAGCGGTAAATCTGTCCCTGACAGGCAGAGCTTGGCTCCCCCTGCTGGCCAAATAGAGGCTCCGTGCACATTTGCTGCATAATACTCTCTAAGGAATTGGGGAGGGGGGGTCGCCCTCGCCTCAATTCGTCCAGTTTTCCATTCCGGTATTTGGCTGACACAATCAAACTGGAATTCAGCTTTGAACTCTGGACACTGGTGCTCCAACTGAAAGCACCATCAAAACTTCAAAGGACGTGACATAGCCAGTGAGCGAAGCTCTCCAACAGAAAACAAGCCCTTAGCATAAGCAGGTACACCAAAAACGGGAGTTTCACCACGGCTGGTCGCTCAGCCAGGATGCTTAAGCACAATGCTCTACAATGTAACATTTATGTGACTTTATGAAGCCTTCACTACATGCAGTTAGCAGGGTGACAGACTGTGGTTTACACACACCAGGACGTCCTTCTGGCCCAAAGAGCAGATATAGGGGGACTTGGACGATGTGATAGGAGGCTTTAGGCTGACGAGCAGCTCTGGACACATGCCACGTGCTGGTGACTTCCGACATTATGCTGGGGGGGCGGGGCAGGTGCTGGTCAGTTCAGTTATATTTACAGGGCTGAGCAGCTGTGATCATTCTGAAGGATTCGCTAAGGCTGCCAGCTCACTGTAAGTATAGCAACACGACAAGATGTCCATGGCATTTATCAGTCACTCACCGAAGGCCTTCATGGGTTCCACCAGCTTGAGCTTGAAGGTCTGGCTCTTCGGAAGCTCCTTCAGCATGCGAGCCACCTCGTAGTGCCGGGTGCCCACGATGTTCTTCCCATTGATGGACTCGATGTGATCACCCACACAAATGACCTTTACGCCATCAGCCACGCTGCCTTCCTTGATGCGCTGACATGTGAACACAGGGGGAGCACTTTAAAGAAGGAAGGATGGACAGATGGATAGACAGAAAGAGGCAAAGACAGAAAGACACAGGCAGACAGAGACAGACAGGGAGAGGGACAGGCAGGCAGATAGAGATGACAGACAGGCACAGGGGGACAGATAGAGGCAGATGGACAGAGACAGGCAGGTGGACAGTGGGACAGACACAGGGGGGTGGATAGAGACAGGCAGGTGGACAGAGGGACAGACAGGCACAGATGGGTAGACAGAAGGCAGGCAGGGGGACAGACAAAAGGACAGTCATGGGCTGCAGAGGTTGCAATTTGAGTGTGACCTTGAGTGTGAAATAAAAACTCAGGGGTGAAACGGTTGAAGTTGCATGAAATGCATCCTGGAATTCCAAAGAGTCGCAGCCCAGCATAGTTCTGAAGGCACAGTGCTGCTGTGCGGTAAACCAAAACAAGCGTGTGGCTACCACAGACGTTCCCTGTCAGCGTGATAAGTTCGTAGTACTTTATTTTTTTGTGCTCTTTGAAACTGAACCTGAAGTTGCTCCTGGACCTCACACAAAAAAAATCAACCCCACAAAGACATCACTAAGCCAGCTGCCTGCAAGAAGCCTAGCAGAGAGCGCCACCTGCTGACAGAAATGTAAAAGTGCAGCTGGTGTGTAACTGGGACACGCTTATCGGGTCAGGAAGGGCGCCCCATCCCTTCAGCTGCTACTCATCACACGTCGTGCGATTCTTTTGTCTGCAGCTTAGCGGGACGCCAAAGTGCTCCTCCATCTGGGGGGGGGGGGGCAGCTGACAAATCAGTTATACATTCTCCCCCCTAAAGGTTTCATTCAAGGACGCAGTGAACGCTAATAATCTGGGCGATTACCTCAGATTAGTTCCTAATATTTTCTTTCTTAGAAAATGCCGTTATTTGGGGCACTTAACACGCATTTACAGAATAAATATCGGCATTGCGCTGCAGAAATTTGGCTTAGACACACACCGCACTCAGGATTCCACCAGGCACCGCTAAACCTGAGATTTGGGACAATCACATTCCAGTCACAAGCCACTTGCAAACTAAACTTCCTTGAATTTCCATGCAGTACTACTTTTGGCCACATGGTGCCGCCTCTACGGTTTTGATGGACATACACTTAGCTGTGGCCCACCTTTATGAAAGCGTATCCGGCCCCGTTGTCAGTGATGGTGAGCCCCAGAGCATCCTCAGCCTTGAACACCTCCACCTCCTTCTTGATCCCTTTGATGTGGGCAAAGATGAAGTCTTCCAGGCCGATCTGACCCCCCAGAAGCTTGTCCATGTCAATCTTGTGAGTGTTGAGCGTGCAGAAGAGGATCTGGGGTGAGGAGGGTGGGGGGGGGGGTAGCTTTTAGATTTCTGTGCACACGCATGTATGAACAACAAACACACTAGACTGAGGTATCCAGAATCTGCACATTTAATTTAAATTCAACCCGATAAACATTTAAATAACCTAGCGTTACCTACTTCGACATCAAAGGAGGTATAATCACCACGAATACATTCTTCATTAGGTTACAGCCATACTGACGTCGGGCCCTCAACACTCACAGAGCAAAGACAGAACTCAATCCCCAATCTCTGGAGGTGCGAGATGACAGCGCCCCTCACTGAGACACTACTGTATTACAGACTCATAAACACAGTTTAGGGATTCCCTCCCAAATTTATTCAGACTTAACCTTTCAATATCTTTAATATATAAGTTCACTTCCTTTCTCCGAACATTCATTCCATGTTCAGGGGCATCATCATTTCTCATAGGTTGGGGGAAAATAACTTTTTAAAAACAGGAAATAACATGACTAAGCCTAAGAATGTCAATCATTGCTTGACACCGTCATTGTAGGCCATTTTAAATGGAACCCTTACAATCTGCTGCTTAAAATGTATCAACATGTCATTTGTATGTTCTATACTGCTACTGTACAAACTGCTAGCAAACTGATGGCTGATAGTGCCAGCAAACATGTTCCGGATATAAACCTGCGTTTAACTCCTTCAAACGTGCACCACCATGTTTGTAAAAAAGGTGTGTATTAATGAGGCAGAGAATGCACCTTTAACCTCGGTCTGACACAGCATTCTCCACACACACGGCTTGGTTTCAGCGTGAGATGGCAGCCATGTATTGGTCTCTCTACTAAGGTAAATCTCTAGATTGCTTTGTGTGAGAGATGTTTTCACAGCCAGTATTTTGGTGTATCGTCATGGTTTAATATGAATTGATATTTTCTAACCTCTGTGCTATTTTGGGGGTCGCAGTGACCCCAGTCCATTTTCAAAATGAGGAGAAATTTCTATGGAATATAGAATTTAGAACAGAAAAAGTAAAATACACAAGGGATAATCAGTGCGAGAGCTGGACTGGGATCAAGTTTAGGCCTTGGACTTTGGGGTCCCCCAAAGGTAAATTTCGCTGGGGGTCCCCCTATGATAACCTTTGCCGGCCCACACACCCATTAGGTATGTAACAGTATCGATTCTAATTGATATATCAATTGTTATGGCCAAGATACAATTTAATGAACTCCATTAACACTTGTGTATTTTACTTCTTCCGTTCTAAATTATAGATTCTACAGAATTTATCCTCATTTTGAAAATGGACTGGGGTCACTTCAACCCCAAAAATAACACAGGGGGTATTCATGTAGGATTCTCTACAGATCAGACACATTCAACTTCCAGTCTGTCCCTAGAAATAAAGTGACTGTGACAGGTGCATGAGCCGGGCTCACGCCTCACCTTCCCGCATGTCGGAGGAAAGAAGCACAGGCTGACCACAGGGACACAAATCAGCACCATGCACTCCTGTGGTTATTTGTGATTAACAAACACCGCATTCAAATAACCTGCTGAGCCTCTTGTGATCATGTGACCTGAGAGTGACCTTTTCACAGCTGCTTGTTACCCAGACCACCCAAAGTCCACCCCCCCCGCCTCCGTTTGACATGACCGGAGCGCCGGGACACCTCGGGGGACCCCGACTGCCAGCTTGCTCCCTGCCAGGCTATTCCGGGCCTATCCGTTCACGCAACAAGCAAAACGCAACGCAAAGGAGGACCCAGAAATGATCTTAAAGAAAAAACACTAACAAGGTGGTTCAATGTGATCGGAGGGAATGTGACACATCGCCACTCGTGGGGAACGGCAGCCATTGCCATGTTACCTCACCGACCTGGAAGCTGGAATCCGTAAGTAAACAGCCGCCTGACGGCAGTGGGAGCCATATCCGCACGGATGTACCCACACTGCCACTGCCCACCCTCCCCTCACCCGCCTCACCCCTGCCTCACCTTCCCCTCCCTTGCCTCGCCTTCACCTCTCCAGCCACGCTTTCTCCTCTCCTGCCTCACTTTTACCTCTCATCTTCCTCTCTTCTTCCTCTTGCCTTCTCCTCTCTTCCCCTGCCTCATCTTCTCCTCTCTTCTCCTGCCTCGCCTTCTCCTCTCCATCCTCCTCCTCTTGCCTTCTCCTCTTGCATTCCCTTCTCCTCTCCTCCTCCTCACCTTATCCTCTCCCTCTCTCGCCTTATCCTCTCCCTCTTCCACATCTCCTTCTCCTCTCGCCTTCTAGCCCCTCACCAATTCGCCATCGCCTCTCCCACCATCACATCTCCCGCCTTCCCTTCCTCTCTCCTGCCTTGCCATCACCTCTGCTGCCTTCCCCTCACCGACTCCTCTCCTGCTTCACCATTGCCTCTCCTGCCTTCACATCTCCCACCTTGCCTTCCTCTCTCCCCTCACCATTACCTCTACCGCCTTCCCCTCTCCCCCTCACCGACTCCTCTCCTGCCTCGCCATCGCCTCTACCGCCTTCCCCTCTCTCCCTCACTGACTCCTCCCCTGCCTCGCCATCACCTCTTCCGCCCCATCCCTTCTCCTTTTCTGCATCATCATGGCCTCTCCCGCCTCGCCTGTTCATCCACCACCACAGCCACTTTGATGTCATAAAAACCGCTTGGGCTCCAGCTGACACAGGCAGGCTGGTTGCCCCTAGTAACCAGGGCTTATTAAATGGGAATGGATTAAGTGAGGTGGGGCATTATACAGAGAGCTGAAGTGCCCCTGCCCCCCCTCCCCCGCCAACAGGAGGAAAAAAGGAGCATGGAGACACTGCCAGTGCTCTTCACTCTTCCTCACTGTGTGCCAATTCTCCTCGGCACCTCCTCCTCTTCCTCCCCAGAGATCAAAGTTCAAGGGGACAGCCTTCGTTATGCACATCAGGCCTTCCCCCACCCTGACTCACAGGAAGAGACTCCCACAAGCCTCCGAGAGCAGCCACCATAATTCACAGGGGTCCTGCTTACTGAGCACTTCAGGGCCTCGGAGACAGCAGGCCTGAGAAAGCAGCTTTATCACTAGTTGCTAGTGCGTGGACCAAGCTGGTGACCAGCCAGAAACATCTGACCTAACCGGAGAGGTGACACCGTGAAGCACAATTGGACTCTCAGTTAATACATGCAGTTATTAATTTAGCCTCAAGTTAAAAGCAGTTCTGCTTTGGGAGAGACTGGCATGGTCCATACAGCATGAACTGCTGACGAGGCAGAGGCCTGCAGAGCGAAACGTAAAACTGCAGGCACAGCACTGTAAAAGCCATCATTCATTAAAAGATGACTAACTTATAGAGCTTGGCTGAGCTGATCACAGGGGACATTTACATACCTTTACTGAATGACACAGCACAGGAAAACAGTGCCTGTTAGACTCTGATCCTCAGTGACTCTTAAAACTTCACAGGTGTGAACATCAGGTTAGCAGAAAAGGTTCTGGGATATCCTAGTGTAGGATTAACCACGGGAATATTTATTAATTTGAGCAGCAGTGTACTTTAGAGGCAGGTTAGCACAGGAGGCAGCTAAACAGAGGAAGGCGGCAGCAAATGTTTGAGTTTCCAGCCAAACTCCTGCTATTCTTCACCCAGCAGGTCTGGCTGCTCAGTCAATGTCATGTGACTTCCCAGCCCCCCACACACCCCAGAGAGGGTGACACGGCTCAGAGGCTTTAATCAAAGAGGCAGAGATGCAGCGTGTTTGGACAGGTCCCGGGCTACGCCAGTCACAGAACCAGCTCACTTATAAAACTAGCAACAATTCAGCGCTGATAAAGTCCATTTATGCCAGGTTACAGGAAATCTTAAAGAACCTCAACTGCTCTGAGGAGGCTGCATTGAACAGGTGCAACCTGGGATAGCAGGTCCTCGAGAGGGAAGCCCCTATGACATGCAAGAAAAGCCCTCTAATTATAGTAGCATAACCAAACCGTTGTGTAAAGTACGAATCCCAAAAAAGCATGCATTTTAGCAGAAACTAATACAGACCAAACAGCTGAATCTTGGATAAATCGGAGGTTCACTCACTTTGGGCTGAAGTACCCATCACCGGCAGCCAATCAGCAACCGCAACGTCTCGCCACAAACAACTCGTACGCAAAGCAGCGCAGCTGCCACTCCCGGCCCCCACCCGCACTAAAAGCTGCAATAAGCCGACTTTGCCCAGTGCCATGACTCTCTATTACAGCACATACTTTGGCGCCTATTAGGAGGAGAGTAATGCCTGTGTAAAGTCCCACCTGACATGAAGGCCACCAGATCATTGCAACAGAAAAGCAAATACATGGAAGGATGATCCCAACTCTCTGCCTTCCTCTGAGGGGATTTTGCTTCTCCGAGCCACTTCCCAGACGACATTCTACGGGCTGATATCACAGAAACTCACAGCACACACTTTAGTACAGTGCCTTTAATCTCAGCAGCACAGAAACTCTCTCTTGGTCCACCACGAATGTTCTGTTCAGAACATGTGTGCCTGGAAAGACAGACATGTGAAAAAAGGAGCTGGCACAAACACCGACCAAGACCACATCTCTCCAAAGAGGAGAGGAGCGCAGTTCACAAACGAGCCACTCCCTCTGGGAGCCACGGCCCGGGTTAGTAAACCTTCCGGGGTGAAAGATTAAAGGAAAAAAAAAACCTCTGTTGGACTCCAGAACATTCCGGTGGTAATTAGCGAGAGTGCAGTGCGGGCAGCGGCACCCTGGGGAAGCCAGGCGCTAGGTTTATCAGCCCAGAAGGGGGCTGTGCCCAGCAGGCAGGATGTGAGGGACTTCCTCTGATGGGCTGTGAGGTTTACCCTCACCCACAGACTCACAGGTCCAGCCGCAGAGCAGGCTGACTGCACACCAGCACAGGGTCAGCGGTCAGTATCCATCCCAGAGGGCCTCCGTTTGACATGACCGGAGCGCCGGGACACCTCGGGGGACCCCGACTGCCAGCTTGCTCCCTGCCAGGCTATTCCGGGCCTATCCGTTCACGCAACAAGCAAAACGCAACGCAAAGGAGGACCCAGAAATGATCTTAAAGAAAAAACACTAACAAGGTGGTTCAAAGTTTTATGCATACATCCAAAAGTACTTCACTTGAAAAAGAACCATGTTTGAGACCCTAAACGGTGTCAGTTTCTACTTTGCGCAGCGGAGTCACATCCGAGCCCCTGCGAATCGGCCGATGCCCGAGTGACACGGCAATCATGTGACAGCAGTGCCCCGCGGTCTCTGCCGTGAGGAATTTCGTGTCACTCCTTGTCGAATGTTTACACGTCTTAAGCACCCGTGGGTGTTCCTCAGTCGTCGGACTGGTTCCTCGGCGGCGCTGGGGCCGACACCCCCCTCCAGCACGAAAGCTGGCGTATCGAGTCCTACAGACAATGTCACCATGTCACAAAGCCGCTTTATAAGCAGGACCACGTCACATCTGGCTTCAAAACACACTTCCTTCTGCGTAGGGAACCAACCTGCAACCCAACGTTCAGAAGGTCACACGGCCACACACCTCAGCCCTATAGGGAGCACACTGACAGAAAATCCCCCTTTTATTAAGAGACACATCAGAGATGGACGTTAAGCACCATTAATTGCACGCCGTGACGCCCAGGAGGGCGCCGATATCCCGCTTCCAGAGCCGCTGGGGGACAGGTGCGCGCCCCCTGCGCCCCACACCCCCCCAGGGGGCGCAGCAGGGGGCGGCGCGCGGGCAGCCTACCTCGGGCGCGCTCAGGTTGAAGGCCTCCGCGATCTTGCCGTACAGCTCCCGGACATTCCCGAAGCCCTCGATGCGGCCGGTGGGGCTGCCGTGCGCCAGCTGCGTGTGGAAGACCAGGCGGGGCCGCAGGCTGGCGGGCGGCGGGGGCAGCCCCGCTCCGTTCGCCGCCGGCTTGGCCGCCGAGCCCCCCACCTCCTCGTTCTCCACCAAGTTGGAGCTCTCCCGCGACTTGCTCTTCTTTTTCCTCAGTCCCAGTGGCATCCTGCTTCTCTCGCGCAGTTATATATAAATATAAATATATATATATATATATATATATATAAAGTATAAAGAGCAATGAGAGCGGTGTAGGAGCGCGAGCTGCCGCGAACTTCCCCCTCGGCGCGACCCGGTTCCTCGACAGTGACTCACGCGCAGCCTCGCGGATCGTTCCTACATATTCAGCAGGTGGGTGGCGAGAGGCGGCGCGCTTCCGGCTTCCTCCGTGCGCCGCCCGCGCGGGCCGCGGGGCCGCGCACGAAGCGCACCTGGCCGGGCGCGCCCCCTGGCCGGGGTCCGCGCGTCCGGCAGCGCCCCGCAGTGGACAGCCCCGGAAAGCACAGTAAGTTTGCGGCACTCCCAGTAATGTTTATACAGGCTGTTGACGTCAAAGTGTTCGGTTGACCGGTATTTGCATTTACATTACTTTGCTCTCTATAGCAGCATTAAATATTTATGTATATATGTATATTTTCCCCATGATTGTTTTCCCCATTGATTGATGGTAGTAGTTTAAGCGTTTAAGGGACCCAAACTACTATAATATCACACTCAGTCAACACATAATCCGATTAACTATCATAACTGGTTTCGATCGTTTAGTTATTTAAACAAATGCTGTCAGTTTACGTCATTTAAACGTCCTGGAGAAGAGACTTAAAACTGTATAGTTAATTACATAAGGGGGAAATATCAGAATAGACATGCATGCAAAAATTAACAGACAAATCTCATATCTGCCAAAATCCTGGCTATGACTGACGGCGGAAAGATGGCGGGCTCCTCCGCTTTTTGTGTGGCTCATCAGTTTTTCACATATTTTCCATTGTACTTTTATCTTTACTTGTGTGATAAAATAATTAAATGGTGAGAGGGAATTTTCTCAGATTTCATCTTAATAAAAAAGAAGGCAGAAGTTTTTGAGGCTGTTCCGGGTTTAAAAGGGTCACTGTCTGTTATTAGATTATTGGAAAGCCGAGAGTATAGATTCCCACAGTGGGCCTGATAGATTTGGCGCCCCGCTTTGCCGTCTTTGAGGGTCTCCATCTTGTCATATGAGACCCAATTTACTGGGTCAGAGACACATTTTATCATAAAATTTTGTTACTTCCATTGCAGTTTACAGGACACACTGAGCCGGGGACCTAGATTTAAGGTGTGCCTGCACTGTGTCCATCTACAGAGGAATGGGGTTGAGTCTAGTTCAGAGGGACAGTGATATAGCTGGCGTTAGCCTCACTGCACAGCCCCCTCACAGAACCGTCTGCTTTTAACTGGTTCTGACCAGTATTCCAGCTGCCTGATGGACGCTCTGGGGACCGCATGCCATGTCGCACCACTACGAGAAGCAGGTACAAAAGCCAAACAATCAAGTACGATAAAGAAACATCTCATGTGGAACCTTTACTTCCAAACATCAAAACATTTACTGACACTTCCAAGACTTGTTCAGCATGCAAAGTATTTTTTTAAAAATAAACACCATATAGATAAAAAATATAAACTGCAGATTCTTTGTGGGGGTGGTGCGGGTGAGCGCCTGTCCGTGTGCGTGTGGGGGCACGCCAGTCCGTCTGTCCGGGCTGCTCCTTACGACGCCGGTAAATGCCGTTTCAGAACATCCTTTGCTGTAGTCGTCAGGCTCTCTGGGAAGTCGACATCAAACTCGACCACCAGGTCCCCCCTCTGCTCCGGGTTTTTGGGGAATGGGAGCCCTTGGCCCGCTATGGTCCTCCTCATACCAGGTTTGATCACGTCTGTTATCTTCATGTTACACGTTTTCCCGTCTATCGTCGACACGGTAACTGAACAGCCGCACAGTGACTGCAATGGGAAGAAGACAAAGTGAAATATTAAAGCTAAATCTGTGGCCCCTTACAGCTGCCTCCCACTCCGCATGGCATTCTGGTGTTATGTGACCCATCTGTAGGCTGGAATATAAACTGGCAGTTTAACTAGCGGTAACTAGCAGTGGGCATCGTGGTGTAGTGAGGCCTTCAGGTACCAGCTGCAGCCTCGTCGCCGAGGACTGACGCTGAGGAGTCGAGGGGGATGCGAGCTCCACCTACACAATACAACGAAGCCCCCGTGCCTTTGCCCACGCCTCCGGTTTGCGTTACGCTCGGATGAGAGCTCCTCGCTCAGCAGGAGTGGGTGGGCGCCTGTCTGTCTGCACCTCACAAGTGCAGAAGCTCCTGCCCCCCCCCGCTTGCAGCGTTACGTAATCAAGCACATTCATGCGCTCTGTCTAGGGGGCCAGACTGTTCCCTGCTTATAAAACATGACCTTTAACGATCCTCTCCGCTCTCAGAACATCTCTGATACAGAGACATTCAGTACCAGATCAGTCATATTTGTCTTGCTCTGTCCAGCATATTTCCTTCAGATAGCTGGTTGTAAACACTTTACTAACCAATTTCCTTTGTGACAATAAAAGTATTTCGATTGTTGTCACTTTTCCTTTGTCTTTTTTTTGTACACTTAGTCCCATCCTGGACATAATGGCATTCTGCTTGTGCTCTTATGATCCCCCAACATCCCTTTGGGCTAAACGGCCTGCTTTGATTGGACAGCTGTATCCAAAGATCCCGCCCACATGTGTTTCCCGGTTTGCTCCCGGCCTGGTACCCACCTGCCGCAGGCTGATCCGCACCGGGTACACAATGTTGGAGCCTTCCCTGCGGAATTGTGCGTGTGGTTTGTCTTTGATAATGAAGACGATGTCAGCCGGGATGGTGTTGGGCGACTCGTCGCCCTCACGGGGGAACGTGATCTTGGTTCCCTCCTTCCAGCCGCGCTTGATCTTGATGGTAAGGATCTTGTCCTCAGTGCGCATGGTGCGTCCATCGGGGTTGAGCCGCTTGCGTGAGATCTTCATGCGCTTGGTGCAGCCGTGATAGATCTCCTCCAGGGAGACGCGCAGTTCGTGGTGGATGGCGGGATCCTGCTTACGGTGTGCGGGCCCAGCGCTGGCATGTCGCTCGCGGGGGAAGCCGTTCAGGCTGAAGCTGCTGAAGGATCCAAAGGGTTCACCGTCCACCTCCATGTCGTCGTCATCCCTCCCGCCGGCCGCCTTCCTGCCGAAGAACATCTCGAAGGGGTTGGCCCCGCCGAAGAAGGTGGCGAAGGTAGCATGGGGGTCTCCATGGAATGTGTAGGTGTAGCTGCCTCCCTGGCCGTCCGCAGGGCCTCCTCCTCCCTTCAGACCTGAACGCAAGCAGAGAAAGATGTCGCCTTTGTTAGTGCTCACCTAGCGCAGGTCCACAGCGGCGCCAGCAGATCAGAAACGGTCACAGGCGGGTTTTTAGTCACTCAGGTCAGAGCTGTTCTCTGCGGATTTTGTCGCAGCTGGATTCGATGTAATCTGGTTCCATTATAAATAATATAACCTTATAAGGCTGCTGTTTCCTGCTGGTCTCTGACGGATGTGAGGGACATTACCGCTTTGCAGAAAACGTGTGGTGTGTATCCCTGCATCCAGGAACTCCCAAAACCGGTCAGGCCGCATGCAAAAACCTGCTAAAGGCACCGGCTGGAGGGCGGTGTGTAAAGTTAAGATGCTCAAAGGATACACCATAAATATGCCAAAGTTACTGATTAATACCTAACACTAGAGCATCAATTTTTTTTCTGCATGAAAAGACGTACTGGCGCGCCCCGGATCCGCCAGCCATCGGGTTAGTCTCCAACAGGCGCCCTTATCTGCCACATAAACGGGACACAATCCGTCTAAAGTCACACTCTTCATGCGTTAATAGTCTGCCGTATTTTACACGTTTATCCTTAAAACTTCGCAGACACAATCAATTTTTTATCGCGCTAAAGTGGGGTCGCTGGACTACCGGCTGTCTAAGGGGATTTCATACAGACATTTATGGAGGAAGAGCATCGTGGCTATCAGATCGCATGCAAAGCTTTCGTTCGGGGATCCTCGCCAGGTCTCTCATTTTACCCTTCCTAAAAAAAGGAATTCTAATTACGAGGTTGGACCCAGTCCTCTTTAGACCTGACGCACGCTGGTAGGCATTTTAAACATCCTGACAGCCAGAGGAACCCCCCCCCTCCACAAAGCCGCACAGCAGACAGTGACCAAAACGTAAAAACAATAAAAAGGCGAGCCCACCTTCTTCCCCGTACTGGTCATAGATCTCCCTCTTCTTGGGGTCGCTCAGCACCTCATACGCCTCGGCGATCTCCTTGAATTTCTCCTCTGCGTTGGCCGCCTTGTTCTTGTCGGGGTGCCACTTGAGAGCCTGCTTTCTGTACGCCTTCTTGATGTCCTCCTCGGCCGCCCCTTTCTGGATGCCCAGGATCTTGTAGTAGTCCTTCCCCATGGCTGCGAGAGGAGCGCTTGCGGCTTCGGAGGCGCAACGTTATCCTTATAAATAAGGGGGGGGCGGCGCTCCGGCTGACGCGCGCGGGGCGGCGCCTCCCGCACGAGCGCCTGCGCCCCCCCGGAGCTTACCGCTTTAAATAGAAGGGGTTCGGCGGCTCTTTCTAGAAAACACGAGTCCAAACGCGTCATTTCCCATATTCGGCCCTTTTTCAGTTCGGCTGCTATAATGACAATTTGGAAACACGCAATTCACTGAAATAGCGCGGATTGCGGCGCGGATCCTGCCGCCCAGTTAAGCATCGCACATGTCATATGAAGCATCACACCGGGCACCAAATAACTGAAGCCGGGAGAATAAAATGATGATAGCCTCATCTGCCGGCAAGGTTTCGGAATCGAAAGATTCATTCAGGTTTAAATGTGCCTAAATGTATTAGCATAATGTATTAGCATGTAAAGCGTACTGATTCTGAAGCTCTTACGCGTAAATTCCGCAGACCCAAGGTGCGCGAGATGGGAAGGCTGGGATGCTGGGATGTTGGGATGCTGGGATGGAAGGCGTCCCAAGCTTTAAAAAATGAGCGCTGACACCCCAAAGCCCCCACGGACACACCTACAACATTCATTATAGTGTATGCTCTCTTGAACTAAACACTACATTGAAAAACAGGGACAGGGTACCTTATCACATGGAAGCTGTCCAGGGCTCGTCTGCTGGGTGAAAGTGAAACGGAACTGGAATGAAGGCTGTCTGGAGATCCAGGAGCGCCACAGCGCCCCCTGCCGCACGACAGGGCGAGCAGCAGTGCAGCGGGGTCCCGGACAGCCTCTCGCGCGTCTGCAGGGGAGCGTCGGCCGGTGCAACATGACTCAACAGATATCAGTGAGGGGTGCGTGTGTGTCACTCCTCAGTGCCTCATCCTTCGTGATGCACGTGTGTGCTGAGAGACAGCGGGAGGTGTGACTGCGCTTTGGTGCGCTCCTTAACGGGGTCACGTCTGCCCACTTCCCCAACGAGCATGGACCATTTCCGCAGCCTTTTCCTCAAACTGGACCGTAATAACGACGGCTATATTTCTGTTGACGAGCTGCACAAGGAAATGGAAAAAATTGGGATTTTATCCGCTGATCAAAAGGCTCAGGTAAAAGGCCTATTTATGACTTTGTCAGTAAAAACAGAATTATGTAGCAGTGCTGTAGGAAGCCAGATGCTATTAGTGGCGTCTAATTCTATTATGCGTATAATAACGTGACTGCATCAGTTAACTTCATTTTTCCAGGGCGTCGTTGGTAACTATGACCGGGACGGTGATGGACGCTTAGATTATAACGAGTTTCTCAGCTATATGCTGGACAGAGAAAGGAAATGGAGAATTAACTTTAACGCGCTCGACAGAAACAAACGTGGTGAGTTTCTCCTCTGAACCTGTAATGAGTAAGTTTTTGTAATTCAGCGTTGGTCTCTCAAAATGTACTAAATCATTATAATCTGATCTTAGAGTACTCAAGGTTATACATGATGTAGTTAATTGTTCAAATACAACAACAACAGAGTTAACAATAGCCCACGATCTGGACCAGGATAAGATCTTAGAAGATCAATGGGCTGTTGGATAATTGGAGGCCATATTGTAGTCATTTTGCACGCTTACTGTCCCAGGTCAAAGATAAAAGAAGTTCTTCATGAATGAGGGAACCGTCACCTGCTTGGTAATGAAACTGATTTCTTTTTGATTAGGAGTGATTTGCCAGGAAGAAATCATAATTTTATTTAAGGAATTAGGACTGGTCATTTCGGAGAAGAATGCGAAGAAAATTATACAAATGTAAGATTTAAGACCCCGTGAAGACATTATCCCACCCCTAGATACTATAATAATATTTTAAAGGGGCTCTATTATGCTCATTTTCACTGTTCAGAATTTTATTTTTGTGGTCTGCTACAATTGATTTACATGCTTCAATTATATACCATACATCTCTATTCACTCTGTCAATAACTTTGTCTGAAAGCCTGTTACAGCTTTTAGCCCCACCCCCAATGAGCCCAGTGTGCTCTGATTGGTCAGTTTGCCTACACATTCATGTCTTGCAGTCTGCAGACAGATCCTTGCAGGTAGGCGACCAATAAGGACTGTGTTACGAGGTGACTTCACCATGTCACAGAAGTAAGGGCTGGAATTTCAACAAGGCATTTCAGGCAGATCAGAGAAGAGTGGTTTCTGTGGTGAGAGTTACTCCCTTTGGCGAGTACTTTGGGCCTTAACACTTTGCAGATTGTTTACTTGCACATAAAACTATGTAAAACATTAAACGAAAGGGAAGAAGCAATAGATCCCCTTTAAGGAAAGTGCACCCAGACAGCCACGGATTGAGGCACTGATTTGCAGCTCGACTTCAGCATGAGGTGTTAAGCTGCCACAGGGCGGTCACTCTGCTGACCAGCCCTTACTGCCACCCCAGGATGGATGAGGATCGCTCCATGACGGTAGACTGGGGCGAGTTTCTCCAGCACGTCGTTCTAAACCCAGTGGAGGACATTCGGGACCTGGTGTTATCCTGGCAGCGCAGTACGGTGCGGTAATATTCTCCAGCAACTGTGCGGCGGCCGTCAGTGTCGCCGGCATCCCGCCGCAGAGTCCAACAGCGACGGCTGCGGCTCAAAGTGAAGTCATTCATCGTTTATGGTCGCGTTGTACTTCACTGTAAAGTTTTTTTGTAACAATTTGATTGTAAAAATACACTGTTGGAGAAATGCAATACTAATTAAATTTGATTGATTGGTTGGTTGGATATTGTCATCCTGAGAAATGGTCTGTTTACATTTCCCTGGTTACGTGTTTAGGTGTTTGATGTGGGAGAGGGCCTCACCATGCCTATGGAGTTCTCCCAGCAGGATGCTGGCTCTGGGGCCATCTGGAAGTACATCTTTGCTGCCGGACTGGCGGATGCCACGTCCAGGACCCTGACAGCACCCATCGATCGCCTGAAAACCCAACTTCAGGTGAGCTTGCAGCTCTGCCGGGGTGTGGGGCCTGGGGTTGGGCATCAGGCGTGGGGCGTGGGGCCGGGTGTCAGGTGCTGGGTGTGGGGCCAGGCGTGGTGCCGGGTGCCAGGCGTGGGTCGTGGGGCTGGGCGTAGGGCCGGGCGTCAGGTAGCGGGCGTGGGGCCAGGCATCAGATGCTGGGTGTGGGGCGTGGGGCTGGGCATCAGGCGCCAGGTGTGGGGCATGGGGCCGATTCCTCAGGGAGTGGGCATGGGGCCTGGGTATCAGGCAGCGGGTCGTGGGGCCAGGCATCAGGTGCTGGCCGTGGGGCGTGGGACCGGGTGACAGGCGTGGGGCATGGAGGTGGGCATCAGGTGCTGGGCGTGGGGCGTGGGGCTGGACGTCAGGCGCCAGGCAGTGATGTACAGGTGAACTGAAAGGGTCCTCCTCACCTGAATTCCCCCGCATAGGCGGCGCCTGCCCCCACCCCCCAGGTCTGACCGGCAAATGTTCATGATCGTGTCATTCTGTATTGTTTGTTAACATTTGTTATCCTCTTCTCGTCTGATCATTCTGCTCTGGTGTGAGTGTTCAGGTGTATGGATCCAAAGCCGTGTCACCCAGCTTTAAGGAAGTCCGCTTTGGAGCAGTCAGGTCCATGTGGCAAGGAAACATGGTGAACGTCCTTAAAGGGACACCGCAGTCAACGCTACAGTACATCATCTACAGCCAGGTGCGTCGGAGGCCTGTGTTTCATCTTACTTAAGCAATTCATCAGCCAGACTGAACTCATTAGATGGCCTGTAATGGTGGTGATTTATTTTAGCCCTGTTTTCTGATTGGTGGCAGTATTAAGATATGGTCCTGTCCCTCTGCACACCTTCTCAGATCAAGGCGCACACGCGGCCTGCGGAGCACTCCTTAACCGTGCTGCAGCGCTTTGGGCTGGGCTGCCTGTCCGGGGCGGCTGCACATGCCATCTTTTACCCTCTGGAGGTACCGGCTCTGTCCCCAGTACTGGCTTGCAGGGCATCCGGCCACCGGGCACCCAGTTGGATGTCAGCTGAAGCCTGAGCTGACCCCAATATTAGCGAGCCAGGGAAAGTCCTCAGCTGAAATACCTATAGCCAGAGGTGGAAGTTTCAGTCCAGTTGCGTATTCTGTGACTGTGACTCCTTATACTCAACTGGTTGGTTGAAACAAAATATTGGTCTGGACTGAAATTTCCACCTCTATCTATAGCTTATGTATGTCCACGCAGACGTGCCGGCAGGTCACTCAAACAAGGAATGGTGTCCCTCCTATTAAACAGCGTTCTGTTTGTGCTGAGCTCAGCTGGAGGGGCTGACTAGGAAACTACGACAGATCAGGACCAAAAATGCAATTTATGAAAGATATATGAGCTGGATTCACTTCAGTTTGAACAGTCAGTCTGCCATCTCTTTCTGTGACTGTAACACATAGATTCTGCAATGACCAAGCGTGTCTAAGGACATGCATAGATAGATAGATAGATAGATGCATGCACACATACGTACATACATACACACATAATTGATCCCCAAGGACATTTAGGCATGCCTACCATAATAATCTTACTACATTTACTAGCAGCCGTTTGCAAATGGCATGATGGCAGATTGGCCATTAACACGGGGAGGGACTTGCTGGGGGGGGCATGACGATGAAGGCATACTGGTGGTGTCAGACGGCTCAGGCTGATGGCCGCTTCTCCCCCAGGTGTTGAAGGTGAGGCTGAATCTTCAGCTAGCTGGCACCTCTACTGGGGTTTTGGGCTGTGCCAAGGCTCTTTATCAGAGTGAGAGGCTCCCAGCCTTCTACAGGGGCTTCAGGCCCAGTGTCATGTGCATGATCCCGTACGCTGGAGTGGAATGTGCCGTGCATCAGGTGAGCGGGCTGGGGTCGGCATTTGGGGGGCGAGGAGGTAGTAAGGGCAACACCGCTTCTGCAGCACAGTACTGCTGGTGCTGGAGTCTCACTCTTTACCCGAATAGTCACCGTAATCTCCTCTCAGCTGAGTACTGCGTACAGCGTCGCCGAATAGCCACCGTGATCTCCTCTCTGCTGAGTACTGAGTACAGCGTCGCCGAATAGCCACCGTGATCTCTTCTCTGCTGAGTACTGAGTACAGCGTCGCCGAATAGCCACCGTGATCTCTTCTCTGCTGAGTACTGAGTACAGCGTCGTCGAATAGCCACCGTGATCTCCTTTCTGCTGAGTACTGAGTACAGCGTCGTCGAATAGCCACCGTGATCTCCTTTCTGCTGAGTACTGAGTACAGTGTCGCCGAATAGCCACCGTAATCTCCTCTCTGCTGAGTACTGAGTACAGTGTTGCCGAATAGCCACCGTAATCTCCTCTCTGCTGAGTACTGAGTACAGTGTTGCCGAATAGCCACCGTGATCTCCTCTCTGCTGAGTACTGAGTACAGTGTCGCCGAATAGCCACCGTAATCTCCTCTCTGCTGAGTACTGAGTACAGTGTCGCCGAATAGCCACCGTAATCTCCTCTGTGTTGTCTCCTATCTCCTTGCAGTCAATAATAAGCTGGGCAAAGACTGATCCAGCTAACAGCGATGAGTCCAAGCTATTCTTCTTCAGCTTTGTGGCCTTTGCATGTGGACAAATAGCCAGCTACCCCCTGGCAGTAATCAGGACCCAGCAGCAAGCTCAAGGTACTGCAACCCGGGGTTGACCCGGGTATTCCCAGGGCAGTGCCTGATGAACGAGAGCCGATTTCTGTTCTTCACCTGGGGTACAGATGCTTGCAACATGGCTTTTGAATTCCAACTGATCTCATGATCCGCACCCGTTTGTCTTCCAGCTCTTACTGTGAATTCCAAGGCTTCCTGTGCACTTCAGGGACTCCAGAGTATCTATGCAGCTTATGGAATTCGGGGCTTTTACAATGGAATGGGGGCGAGTTTTGTTAAAGCACTCCCATGCGCCCTTTTAAACTACACACTGACACCAATGTTTGGGAGGCTGCTGTCTTTAGATGCGTGATGGTGCTGCTGGACTGTGTCTGCTGCGGTCCTCAGTGCAGAAGCAGACGGATAACTGTCATCCATCATAATTACGACATACAGGATGTCCTGTTCCCGGGCCAGAAGCCACCCAAGAAGTTCTTGGGCTTGAAGTCTGGTACTTCACAAAACCACGTCAAACTCGGATTATGTACTTTTTCACAGAAAAGCTAAACATTGGCTGCTTAATAATAATGAGAAACATTTCTCACCATAATGATGAACTGCACTGATATTATAACATATAATTTTAGGACATTAAGTTTTCTTTTGTACTGAGTTTGGTACCTGACGGTAATGTCAGGAAGCGGTAGCCTTGGTAACCACGGCTGATACTGGCATCTCATCCAGGCGTCTCCCGGCCTCGTCCCCTGTGCTGCCTGCAATTGGCTATAGGCCTCCATGTGACTCTGACCAGGAGGAGCAGTTGGACGATGGTGGATGATAGATATACAGACTGCCGATGACTAGGAGCAGTAACTGTCCATTGCCTCCTCACATCACAAGAACAGCCTCAGTATGGTAAACTCCACCATGTCTTCTCAATATTATTATCAGGACTTTAATGAAAAGTATCTGAGATTCCACCTTCCGAAGAGATGACAGAGAAACATCTCCCCCGATGTGTGATGGATTATAAATAAAAGACATTTGATTGGGGCATTAAGGGTGTATTGAAGTAAGAGCTGTCGCTCTTGCACTGTGAGTCTGCAGTATTAGGCCTGATCTTGGTGTGTAGGTGTGCCCTTGGTTCAGAGCTGCCTGTTTATGGCATAAATCGTCCCGTTACACATGGCTGTGTAAGGGCCGAGATCAACACATTTGCTGTGAATATCTGGAGATGCTGACATCGTCTTTGTTCCATTTCCGCCTCAAATGGCTGTTAATAAAGGACCAAGCACTGATCCGTGTGGCACTCCATATTTGACTGGTGACACAGACGACGGAGTATAATTTTTTGACACCTGAACATATTGATAATGATTAGTCAAATACGATTTAAACCACTTCAACACTGTACCACACAATCCGACCTCAGATTTGAGTCTTTGTAATAGGGTGAAATGGTTGCTAGTATCAAAGGCTGCACGAAGGTCCAGAAGCATTAGCACAGTTGCGCTGCCAGCATCAGTTGCCATTGTTATGTCATTTACGACTTTAGTTAAGGCAGTTTCAGTGCTGTGTCCTGGATGGAAGCCCGACTGGAAACTGTCCAGTATGTTGTGTGTCTCCAAGTATGACTGAAGTTGAGTAGCAACTATCTTCTCCAGAACGAAAATGGAACATTAAAGACAGGTCTGTAATTACCGAGCTCCTGTGGATCCAAACTTGGTTCCTTCAGTAGTGGTCTGATTACTGCTACTTTAAATCCAACGACAGCAGAAGTTTCGCTTATAATATTGGGCACTAAAACTCACTCAGTGTTCATGTAATCCAACAAATAACTTATGTTAAATTTGCAAAACTCACTAACTGCAGTGAAATTTTCCCAAAACCAGATCCCGTGGACTAATTGAGTTTCAGAAAATGGCTCCTCCATTACAAGCACTAATATTATGGGTGAAAAGGTGCAATGTTCGGAAGGAGTGGTATTGAATTGGAAAGTAATGCAATGACAGTTGATTAATTCTTGCTTACTGAATGACCCGCTTTAATAAAAACAATTAAACAATCAGAAAGTACAGAAGGCTGGCTTGCTGAAATGATATCCATTTTATTAGACACGTTATTGCAATCTTTCTATAACTAACAACAATTAAAGAAACACTGCAGTAGTTAGAGGACAGGAGGGTGATCCTGTGTTCTCTTCTTAGGCGGGGGGGGGGGGGGTTGCTTCTAGGGCGCCGGAGAAATGGATGATGGGTCCGTCAATGGCTCCATCTCAGAGTTGCATTGCGTAGCCAGTAACAACCATGACAAAACACTGGCATTTCTGTCAGCATTGTCCCTTAAGAACGAGCAATACCCGCCTACTGTTATCCGAGCCCGTATGAATAGCGACCTCTCCCACACCAACGCCTGCGTTAACGAGCCAATTTCAATCCCACCAATGCAAGCGAGCTCACACGGAAGCAACACTCTCCTGCAGGTAATTAGGAACCAGCGAAATCCCTGCATACCAGCGGGTAGGAACGCCCCGCTCGCCCCGCCCCCGATGCGTGACGGACAGCGCCCCCAGCCAATGGGGCGGCGGCACGCCGTCGCCCCACCCCCTTCCTTTCAGTGTCGCAGTCCTTTCCGTTCGTTTACATTTAAGCCGCCATCTTGTCTCTTTCCCCCCCACAAGAAGATCGGTGTCGTTACAGGATGGCCGACTACTCCAGCGTGGCTCCTCCGTCCTCGAACTCGGGCGGCGGGGTGAACGACGCCTTTAAGGATGCGCTGCAGCGCGCCAGGCAGGCAAGGCGCTTGTTGTGTGTGATGTTCGAGTTTAGCCGCGTTTTTCGGCGGATATCGGCCATATTCCGCGTGCCGCGAGGCCGAGCGCGCCCAACAAAGAGATGGCGCGTAGCTCCCCTCCCCCTTCTTTGCTTAACGTCCGATCCGGGCAGATGGGGGCTGCCTGCCGCCGAGGGCCCGCGCTTTAGCCTCCGGGCCGGCTTTCCCCGGCGTGGCGGCCACGGGCCCCGAGATGCGCCGCTGGGTTTCGGCGGCCCGGGGGCCGGATAAATGGCGGAGAGTCCGCTCTTTGCTGCTATGAATAGTCGCAGGGCCGCGGTTGATGGCTTTCCCCCCCCTCCTCTTTTAGATTGCTGCAAAAATAGGAGGAGACGGTGGCGTGGCCCCCCCGCCAGCCACCAGCGAGTTCGGCTACGGCGGCCAGAAGAGGCCCCTGGAGGATGCCGGTGGGTGTCCGTCTCCGGCCCTTTGGCCCTTTCTCTCCGATGGCGGCCCTTGCTGGTATTCCCGTCCCGGCGCGCCGTCTCTGACGGCGTCTCTGCCGCCGCCTCACTACTGTCCCAGTACCGATTCTCTACCCATGTCTTCCTGTTTTTTTTTTTTTTTTTTTTGTTTTTTTTTTACTCTTATGATCGGCTTCATTAACTTTTTAAAGCTCTTTAATGGTATTAACCCGGCGCTTTCTGACTGCGATCGCGGCCGGTGTGCGGCCTGTGCCCGCCGGCTTCCGCGGGGCGCCCTGCTCCATGTGTCTTTGCGCTAACGCCGTGCTTGATTCCCCCAGTGAGGACAGGCCGGCCCGCCGCCGCCGCCCCGCCTGACCCTGTTGTTCTTATCTGTGTGTAGATGACTCTTGGACAAGTCTGAGCAGTAGAACACACTGGGAGGGATTTCAGTCTTCTTTCACAGGCAGGAATCTTTTGCTCGTTAATCGTTAAAATGGGCACGATGAAAATGTGTTTCTCTCCAGACCTGGTGTGCCGTTTCCCAGAGGAAGCCCATTGGACACCTTTGTGTGTATCTGCTTGTGTCCCACACCAGGTCCTCATGTAGCATGCGTGTTAAAAGTGCCTCTAATGTCTGTTTTCTTCTGTACATGATTCTCGACTGAATTAGTCAAAGTGAAGCAGGCTGTCATAGTGTAAAGTGTAAACGCCCAGCAGAGTAATGTGGCTGAAACTACTGACTCGTGACACTAAACTATGGATTTTCATTGCAATGATAGTTCCTGGCCTTGAAAGAATAGCCCTCAAGCTTCCCCATAGCGCCTCGCTTTTTAACGTTAAATCAAGTCGCTTGAGAAACATGGTGAAAACTGCATGTGTCTTTGGCTCTGCTTGTCTAGTCTCCCCCTGGTGTTAATGGCTAATTCCGTGGTGGTGTTTGAAGGCGGGATGGGGAGGCCTGGTCTCCCTTTCGACCCCAGGGCCGTACTTTAGGGTGGAATGTGAGCAGACAGGAAGACGCTCTATAACATGCTGTTTACTTCCCCTCTCTCTGCAGATCAACCAGAAACAAAGAAAATGGCTTCGCAGAGCGACCGTAAGTGTCTTCGCGCTTTGTGGCGATGGTGGGGGTTCCTGTTAACGTCCCGTAGGGCAGTTCAAAAAAAGTTTGAGGAATTAAAGGTGCTCTTTTTCTTTTTTTTTTTTTCTTTTTGTTTGACCTATTGTGAGGTGATCAAATACAAATTGAAGCAATCTGACAACATTTAATACTGTTTCACAGTGACTTGATTGCAGTGTCTTGGTTGATCTTGCGTTTCTCACCTGCCCTCTCGTTAGCCTGGTTTATGTATTTAAGTGTCTGTTTCTACTGTGTTTCTACTGTAAGTAGTTCAGTTAATACCAAGCTGACAATAGCCAGTTGCTAGTATAATTTGTGGGCTTGGATGGGAAGCTTGTGATTAATATACAAGCAAGCAAAGGCTGTCTTGTTTTTTTTTTTTTATTGAATCTATAGATAAACATTTTTCAGACTTTTTAACAAGTTCACCTGCCTTGAGGCAGCACAATGTACTTTATGGTCGTATTTTACATGTAAAACATCTGCTTTCTGGTTGACAAACGGAGCCGGTGTTAATCTGTACCCCCCCGTGTGGCTTGATTGTGCTCGTCTTGCTCTAACGGGGCCCTTTTCTTGCCCACAGCTTTCTCATCAGTAATGGGGGGCATGAATTCTGCTCCCAGGTAAGCATATTTGCTTTTGTCATTTCTGTGCAGAGTGGTGCCGTCTTTCCAAATGGGTCTCGGTTTTAATAGTACATCTGCTGTTTGCAGGTCGACCTCTGAAGAGTTCAAGGTTCCAGACGGGATGGTTGGATTCAGTAAGTTTTCTTCCTGTCAAGGTTTGCAGCATGTTACAGGAGTCCATTTTAAAACGAAAACCTTTTCCTTGTCATAGTTATTGGACGAGGTGGTGAACAGATATCCCGACTGCAGCAAGAGTCCGGGTGCAAAATACAGATTGCCCAAGGTGAGTCTTTGGTCTCTGCTTCATACCCGTTTTTATCCCTCTTCAGTCTCTGTAAGCTGAAAATGTTTTGCTCTCTCCAGATAGTGGTGGCATGCCGGAGAGGGCTGTGACATTAACGGGCTCTCCAGATTCAATCCAGTAAGTACCATTTATAACCTTTTGCAATGCCTTCAGGTGTCTCTCACCGCGTGTTTCATGTGCCAACCCACTCACCGTCCTGTCACCGGAAACCTCCGCAGGACGGCAAAGAGGCTGTTGACGGAGATTGTGGAGAAGGGCCGGCCGCAACCGTTCATTCACTCCGACGGGCAGGGAATGGCCGTCCAGGAAATCCTCGTCCCAGCCACCAAAGCTGGCCTTGTGATCGGGAAGGGCGGTGAGACCATCAAGCAGCTGCAGGTAAAGGCTGGTGCCGCTGTCCCCCTGACAGCCAGTTCTCCCAGCGTGTAATGTGCACAGTGGCTGACATCCCCTCTCCCCCAATCAGGAACGTGCCGGCGTGAAGATGGTGATGATTCAGGAGGGCCCTCAGAACACAGGGGCTGACAAGCCTCTCAGGATTTCAGGGGAGCCCTTCAAGGTCCAGGTAGGAGCCTCTTTGTGTGAGGGGAGAGGGGTCAGGCCAAGAAGGTGAGACGCGATGCTGAGCTCGCAAGCCGCACTGCCGTTTCAGCAAGCCAAAGAGATGGTGATGGAGCTGATCCGGGATCAGGGCTTCCGGGAGCAGCGCGGCGAGTACGGCTCCCGCATGGGCGGTGGCGACACGCTGGATGTGAGTATAGGGTTTCCTCATCAGATGGTGGCTTTGAAATGGTTTGTGTCCCTGGACTTTCATCTGAAGTGACTAGCACTTATTGTTCTTCCCAAAATGATGGGTCAAAGGTGGGACCCCCCCGCCCCATGGCCTGGTATCATCAGTGATGGCCACCTAACTTTTTTTTTTTTTTTTTTTTTTTTTTCTTCTCCCCAGGTCCCTGTCCCAAGGTTTGCCGTTGGGATAGTAATTGGCAGGAACGGTGAGATGATCAAGAAGATCCAGAATGACACTGGTGTGAGGATCCAGTTTAAACCAGGTGAGTGTAGGGTCTGTCTTGGTGTGTACGGTTCTGTTTAAAGAGCCGGAGAGCAAGAACTGTGGTACCAATCTGACCCCCATACCCCACAGATGATGGCTCGATGCCTGAGAGAATAGCTCAGATCATGGGCCCACCTGACCGTGCTCAGCACGCCGCTGAGATAATTGCCGATTTGCTGAGGAGCGTGCAGGCTGGTGGCCCCCCAGGGCCCGGGGGTCGGGGCCGCGGCAGGGGGCAGGGCAACTGGAACATGGGTCCCCCTGGTGGGCTGCAAGAGTTCACCTTTACCGTCCCTGCCATGAAGACTGGGCTCATCATCGGCAAAGGTATGCAGCTCCCCTAGCTGTAAGTGTGCCTCTGAACATCTCTGCACTCCCATTTAACCTACACGCCTTCCTGTGTAGGGGGTGAGACCATCAAAAGCATCAGCCAGCAGTCGGGGGCTCGAGTCGAGCTGCAGAGGAGCCCACCCCCCAACACTGACCCCAACCTCAAGATCTTCACCATCCGTGGCTCCCCCCAGCAGATTGACTATGCCAGACAGCTGGTGGAGGAGAAGATAGGAGTGAGTGTCCCCCCTCCATCCCCCAAATCCTGTATCCATCAGTGCATGGTGCTGAATGCCAGCCTCTTGTCTTCCAGGGTCCTGTCAGTCCCATAGGCGGTCCCCACGGCCCCCCTGGTCCACATGGAGGACCTTCTCCACATGGCCCACCTGGACCTCCTGGGCCTCCTGCCCCGATGGGTCCCTACAACCCTGGGCCATACAACCAAGGCCCCCCTGGACCTCAGTAAGAGGCTACTTATAATGCACGGCATTCGGCTTTTCCTGTGTGTGGGTGGAGGGCACGTGCCTGATTGTTTGATTTTTTTCCATACAGCGGCCCCCCAGCTCCCTACCAGCCCCAGGGTTGGGGTAATGGCTTCCCGCATTGGCAGCAGGGACAGCCAGACCCTGGTGAGTCTCCACGCTGCTCCCACTTGTTCCTTAAGCCCCACTATCTGGCCCGCTTGTCTGATGGCTGGTCCGATGCGGCCCGCGTGTCTCGCAGGGAAGGCGGCCGCCGATGCCAACGCGGCAGCGTGGGCAGCGTACTACTCGCAGTACCAACAGCAGCCGCAGCCTCCCATGGCCCCTGCCGCTGCTGCGCCGGGCACCGCGCAGACCAACGGGCAAGGTGAGGCTGACCCTGAGGCCCTGCGGCCGAGCATGCGGTCGCCTTCCCGCGGGGACCGGAGCCTTTACGAGGCAAACTAGCATTCAGTGCACTCACTGGACTCAGTCTGAGAGTGGGGTTTGGCCCCCACGGGTCAGGTGTAGCCGTGAGCCAGTTTAGGCTACGTATCTGCAGCTGTAAGAATGGTTATCAATTAAAATTGTGCCATTTTTAACAGGTGACCCGCAGGCTCCAGGTCAGAGTGGACAGACAGATTACACCAAGGCCTGGGAAGAATATTACAAGAAATTGGGTATAAAATATTTTGCCAAACGTAGATTCGGAGAGCATACGGGGTGCAGACAGTTGTGGGGGGTCCCGTTTTGGGGCAGACAGGATGAGGAGGTTCACAGAAGGACCACCTCTTTAGGAGTAGTTACCAAGCAGGACCTGTCGCACATGTGCTTGTTAATGTGCCATGTTTCGCAGTAGAGCTGCATGCTGGATGTTCATCTTCATGTTAGAGGAGGCGTGTAAGCGCTCATAGATGGGGAGCTTAGTTAGCTAGCTTTCCCGGCGCAGCGAAATGAGGCTAACTTACCTGCACCTTTTCAGGTCAGCAGGGGCAGCCGCAGCAGGATTACACTAAAGCCTGGGAGGAGTACTACAAGAAGCAAGGTACGCCACCGAGCTGAGGGGGCCCCCGGGCCGTATGCCGGGCTGCTGGGGCGGGTCAGGCCCTTTCCAGTTGGGGCTCTGGGCCCCACAGCCCCAGAGTATTGCAGGGGGTTTCTGTCCCACGACCCGGAGACAGTGGCGGTGGGGTCGTTCCCTCCCTCACAGGCTACCCACAGTCCTCTGTTTTCAGCGGAATCGTGGCTTCATGTGACCTGGAAGTACATGCTGACCTTTGACCCTGTTTCCTGTCCCAGGTCAGGCAGCTCCCCAGGCAGCGCCGGCTGCCGCGTCCCCGGCGGGAGGCCAGCCGGATTACAGCGCAGCCTGGGCTGAGTACTACCGGCAGCAGGCGGCATATTATGGACAGGGCAGCCCCCAGGCCATGGGGGCCGCGCCCCCCCAGCAGGTACCACTCGCCCCGCCCCCCGCCGCCGCCGCCATCGGCCCGCGCCGCCGCTAACCTTTTCCCCTTAGGTGTGGGCGCCCCCTTGAGGAGCTGGCGTCTCTGCGACTAACAGCCTTCTCTCCCACATACAGGCTTCCGTAAAAGTTTGCTCCCCTTGTTAACACGTTATGTATCTCTTATGTATTTCCTCTGCACAGGGCCAGTAATGTGAAGTGGACATAGCGTGTTTGCTTCACTGTCGAAAAACCTTTGTTAAATGTTTGGATGCAGACGCCTTGATGAAGATCTTAATTTCTTTGGTTTAAAATGTCGAGAAAAGATTTCAAGTTCTGCCGGGGGGGGGGTGGGGGGCAGGTTCTTTTTGTTTGCTGTGTTTTGGTTTTTCTCCCTTGTACAATATAAGCAGTTTGTTTTTAGTGTGGTAATAGTTTTGGACATTCCAGCTCCTGTATTTCATGTGGTCAATGCTCATGTTTATAATTACTGTAGTAATTTCCATGTAAATCATCTCAGTTTTAAAATGCCTGTTGTTTTGCAATAAAACAAAATGAAACCTCCTGTGTTGGTAAGTTGGGTGAGAGAAGATGTGGGTAAAATCTTGCAAGATGCTTGATCAGTGGCTTCTGACTGTCCAAATTTGCTGACTGAAAGTTTCAGTGTCTTGTCTCTCCAGTTTAATTTTTTTTTTAATCGAACCATTTGTGTTGTGTATCTGTACTGAAATGGAGCCTCTGTGACTGCAGTGACATCGAGATTCATGTGATTTGACTTGGTTTAGTTAGTCCTTCGTAGGGCCGCGGTCTCCTTTTAGGCGTAAGCGGGTCATTTTGGCTTAGTGTTGCTGAGAGAGAATGCAATAACCTAGTACTGTAGTATCTGTCCTGTACTGTACTTGACCTCATTTCTTTGCAATGGCGTAGTCTGTGCTGTTTTATAATGAGAGAATCAACTTCTTCCCTCACAGGAAAGTTTAGAAAGCGGTAAGCAACAGTCTGACAAAATGTTCCCTGAAATGTGACATTATTTCAGAGATATTGGCACCTCTGCTCTGTGTGTTTATTTTTTGCAGCACAGGTAAATGTGTGATTCAGAGACTGCAAGTGATAATTTGTCTCCCCCAATTTTAGCGTGTTTTAAAGAAAAGCGTCTTTTTGTATATTTGCTGGCAAATCTTTAAGAGCGTCTCTGCTGATTTTAAGTGACTGCGAAGTGGAGTTTGCTCTGCTCTTGTGTGAACATGCCCCCGAGTAGGCCTATAGGTTTATAGAGGTGCGCAGTCCTGTGCTGACAGCCCCCCTGATTACAGCCTTCAGAAGGTATTACCACTGTAAGTACACCACGCTGAATCACTGCTAAGCACCCCCTTATCTTTCAATGTATTTCTTTGAGAGAATGAAAAGTGTAGTGTGTCCTGCTGGAAACTGTATTTTTATTATGATTTGAATTCCCATCTGACCGTGGGTAAGTATCCCTGAGCTTAGAGGCACTTGGTGAAATTGTGATCCCATGTGATTCCATTCCTGAACTGCAAAGTACTGCCTATGAACGTTCCTTGGATTTTGTGAATTCGGATGGCGACTTGCTTCTCGGGCAAACCCACAAACTGGCCCTGTGGCTGTCTCTGCATTCTGGTTCGCCTTTTTTAGGTCTGCTTGCCAGTTGGACCTTTTCTGTTTTTGATCTCTGAAATGTGAGTCTGTTCTCATGTTGGCATATTCACTGTCATGTGTTCACAGGGAAAACTGAAAGGTCAGAGTCTTCCCATTTTAACTAAGGGGAATAGACCTGACTGGCCTCGCTGTACACCGAGGATAGCGTGATCTTTCTGTAACCCAGCTTGCCCTGTGATCCTTTAGCATGTGCAGGACTGACTTGCGTATTGCTGTAAATGCTGAGCACTGGTTTTCACATAGTTCTGACGTTTCAGAGGACCATAGACCCGTGCAGTGCGGATAGCAAAACTGAAATTGACATGCCAATGTTCATTGGAGTCATTTTTCTACTGGAGGCTGTTAAATTGACTTACATGAATAACTGAAATTTTTACTGTTGGCAAACAGTGCAATATTGAATCTTTGCAGTGTGACCCAGACCTTTCACCTTAGGTTCTGCTGCAGTAATACAGGTAAGCATGACCTAAGGACACCAGTGTTTTGACCTGTGAGTGATGGATCTGTTTTGACTTGCATTTGTAGATAATGTAGACCCATTAAGATGAGTATTTTTTTTATAGCAGGGATGCCTTAAAACGTTCAGAGTTTTAAATTGACTGTCAGCTGAATATGCATAAGAGCGGCCTTCGTGTTTTTGAAACTCGAGCTGTTAACATGCATGGCGTTTTAATACTGTGCCAGAGGAAAGGGATCTTTCCGACAGTGAGGCGTGCTTCAGACCATGTCTGCTCTGTTTCCTCTCTCACTTTAACGTAGGTCAGTTTTCTCAGTACATTTTATGCCTTTTGTACATTAGTTTCCCGGTAAGTCTTTTTTTAAACCCTCCCTGTGTGACCATTATGCATAGCCCTGTAGGTATCTCTTGTCTTCAATGTCACTATAGAATTGCATGCGGTCACATGCTTTCAGATGTCAGCCAGACAGGACGGTGAGCATTAAAGCAGCGCACAGTGATCATGTCTATTCCTGGTGTTAACCCTGTGATTCCCGTGTTGTAGTGCCATTTAAAAATGCTGCCTTCATTTTCACACACAGTGTTGAAGATGCTGCAAGCATAGTTCATAGAATCAGGCCCTGAGATAGGTTGTCCCTAAGGAGGAATCCTTTGAGTCTGTCCTACTGGTGAACATAGACCCTTCCAGGGCTCCCGTATAAGGTAAATTTGAGGAATTGTCATGACTGCAAAATGTTTTTGCTATAAGTTTAGGGACTGTGATGTTTGTAACATCTGAACTCATGCCTGCTTTTTCTCCCAATAACTGTACCATGCCATAAAACGATGGGTGTCTGTTATGAAACTGTTAGAACGTAGAGTTTTTATCCAGATAAGCAGTTGTATGAAACCCTAAAGTTGGAGTTTCATGTCTAAATCCTTGCTTTTGACTTAGTGACAGGTTTTTGGCAGTAATTTTGGATAGTATGTTGTCTGTCTCTTGAAGTATGACCTTGCAAGTGAACACTGTTGCCCGATGTCTGGCTGCATGTGTCTCGTGTGCATGCAGTGAGAGATGCTGTTTCCTTCTGAGTAAAGTTCTCAACAGAGAAATCGTGGGGGGTCTTTTAAAGAAGAGAAACTGAAGCTTAAGTGAGCATTGTGGAAAAGGGAGCGTACCTTAGAGGTAAACATGACCTTCTGCTGTGTATACCCCTGTACTTCAATGTTACACCTGACTGTTCAGCATTGTTCACTTGTTCAAAATAAACATGTAATGATGACAAATTTGGGCCTTGGAAAGACCTTCCTTTGCCAAGATCTCTGGATGCTGTTGATGTCGACACTCCGCCTGCCTGCACCCTCACTCACAAATTATGGTACGGCGGGGTGCTGAACGGGGCCCCTCTGTAGTGTCATTGGCGCTATTGGCCTTGACTTATCCTGCTGAATGTCCTACCTATGTGACGCTCATCTACAGGAGCACCTTGGTCCATCAGACCTCTGTGTGGTGGCTGGGCTGAGGTCTGGATGGTGAAGCCATCAGGAGAGAAGCAGAGACTCACTTTCACATTGATTTTATTTTAAATGATCATGTTTAAAAACATTGTTCTCATAGCACCACATGCTGGAACGACAGCAAGATGGCGCCTCTGCTTATTGCCCTTGCTCCACTTCCTGTGTTCGAAGGGTACGCAGTAGGCAGCAACCGAGAACTAACAACACTGCATGTATATCGAACCACAATCCTATAAAAATGACCTTTTAGCCCCCCAGTACTTACAAGTGATAACACACAACTTATGGATGGAGGCAGAAGAGAGTGAGGATGAGGAACTGAGGATGGTGCACTTCTGAAGGGTCAGCGATTCTCTAGTAGCCAGCCGGCTGTCTGGTTAGGTTTCAGTGTTGGTGTTTTTAGAGGGGAGGTTTACCTACGTCAGTGTTTGCTGGCACCCAGAAAGTGGGACATGCCTGTTTTCCACTGTCTACAGACCTACTGATATTAGTTTCTAAGGTCAGTTAATTTTTGTTTTTGGCCCCACCATGACTTTCACAAGACACAAGGGAGAGAATTCCAGTGATGCGCGTCAGTAGTCCTCAGCTGGGGGGGGGGGGAGAGAGAAAGAGGAAGGCAAGAGTTATAAAAGCAGAAGAAGGGGGCAGAGCGTGCATTCTACCTGCGCTCGGGGTGGAAATGTCATTGGGGCATGCAGTCAGGGGTGGTGCTTACTTTCCACAATCAGAATGCAGGTGCTGGCTGCGGTGCCCCGACTGTTGACTGCCTTGCACATGTACTCGCCCTCGTCCTCCGGGAAGGTCTCCGGAAGGTATAGGCAGTGTGTCTGCCCCCGCTCGATGTACTGATAGTCCTCACAGTCCTGAAGTATCTCTCCCTCGAACCACCATGTCACCTCTGGTTTGGGCTCGCCGCTTAGCTTGACCGTGAAGCGCACAGGCTCGCCATCTACCACAGACTGGTTCTTCAGGGATTTTTTGAACCACGGGGCACCGGACCTGGCGTGGTCCTCCTCATCTTCGTACGCGGTGGATCCGTTGATGATACTTCCTTCGTCGTCTTCCTCATCTTCGCGTTTCTGTAAAATAAAAATGGTTGAAAGCACAATGCTCCTTAGTAACCATGCTGAAGATGGCCAGAAGGAGCATTTACCTTCTGCAGTGCTGCGTCGATTTCTTCTTGTTCAAACTGCATCCGCTGTAACTTCTGTTCCTCAATTCTCTTCCTCTCTTGTTCCTCCCTGGCCTTTGCCATCTGCTCAAACCGAGCCTGCATGTCCACCTTCTGCCTGAAGGGGGCGTGCTGGACTCTGCAGGCCTCCTTCTTGACTTCTTCCTCATCCTGGGATATGGTGGAATAGAGAAGGCTGAACAGGCTGGTTCAAGGAAACCAAAGAATTCAGCTGTTCTTTAGCGCCTTTTGTGAAAAATGACACTGGTTCAGTGATGTTTAGCAGAGAGATGAAAATTAAAGTGGATCATCGATGAAGTGAGCTTTAATTTACTGCTCACCACTAATCTTGCTTCCCTCTGCGTTACTAGAACATTTACCAGAGTTCAGTTTACATGTCACCGATCCCCCAAAAAAGACTGTTTTGTATATTAACCAGGTCATCCAGCCTGCTAGTTCTTTGATGGCTTGTTTACTCTCTGGCCTAGAAATACAAGCCTTTTACTCCGTTAGGAGGGAACCTGTCATATCGGGCTGCATGTTCTGCAGTTAGCTCTCCTTTTCACACTGTCCCGAGGTACTTGATTATCTTGGAGAGTACAGGCCAGTGACAGGCAAGCTGTCTGGATTGTAAGACGGGGCTTTCCAGAAACCTGAGAGACCTTGCAGGTAGGCATTAAATCCTTGTGGCTACCCGCAAGAATAAAGGGCTTGTGAAAGTCCTTGCTGAACATTAATCTAAAAATTTTCAGTAGAGTCAGCGACATTCAATCCTAGCACACGCCACCACTGTTCTCAAGAACATCAGACACCAGAAAGTTGCACCGCACGATGTACCTCCTGGAATCTTTCTGCTTCCCGTTCCTTGATTTCAAGGTCGATTGCCTTTCTTCGTGCCCTTTCCTCCTCGATCTTCTTCTGGATCTCCTCTTCACTGAGCTGCTTGATTTTCTCAAACTTTGACTTCAGATTTTTAGCGTGTATTGTACCGATCCTCTTCAACTTACTTAGCTCCTCGTACTCTGTGCTCACCACCAGAGAGCTTTCATTTATTTCCTCCTAGGACAGAGAGGGTGAGATTTTAAAAGGCTGCAGGCAGTTGTAGGAAGAAAATGCCTTATCACCATACCTGTATGACCTATGCAGTCTGACGTATTTCCTTTTAAGGCAAAACAAGGGTCCGACATGGCAGCCCCAAGTTGTAAAGAGCTAACTGAGTGAAATAAAGCTGGTCCCTCAGGTGCTTGTTGGAATACTCTCAGTAAAATCTCTTGGCCGGCTCACGGACCTCTCCCATCTCCTGCCGGAGCTGCTCATACTCCTGTTTCTCCTGCTCCATCTTCAGCCTGCGTTCCTCTTCCTTCTGCTTCTTCTCTGCTGCCTCCTTCTGTTTGAGAAGCTCCTCAAAGTTGATCTCCAGCTTTCTGGGGGCCAGTGCCTCCTGTGATCCGCTCTTTACCATCCCTTCCTCTTCGCACACCTGGGAAGGGGTATCGGTTCTTCTCACTTACTGAGAAATACTAGGTCTACAAGCTGTATGGAAATGCATCAAACAGCCAGGAGCTGAGCATCATGCCAGCGTAAGTGCACCTTGAAGCCAGGTCGGGGGGGGGGTGCTACAAACACTGTGGTATCACACCCCGACACCTCAAATGCTAATGCAGACAAATGTGAACAATTCCCACGTGTTCGAAAGGTATAATGCTTACTTCATCTCCACATGAAGTCAGTGAGTTTTCCTGATCCTGGACTGGACTCTTTGGAAGAATGGGACAGGGGTATGTTCATATCATTTGAGCAGCTTTGCAGTAGGGTCAACAAATGTAGGATGAATCATTTTGGAAGTGTTAATGACATTTAATTCAACTAACTGCTTTTGTCTGAGAAAAATAATTCACAATGTGAAAAGGCTATTCAACACACAGGCTCAGATATCAGTTCTTAGGTTTCTGTGGCTGCTGTGATCGAATCGCCGACGCGTCGTTTAAAAATCTACTAGTAACAAGATACTGAAAATCCATTTCACACCATGTCACAGTGTTTGGACAGACTTCAGGTCATGCCACGCGGGGGGAGCCCTGCTGCAGGAGCTTTGGTGCGACCTATGAAGCCACCGTGTCCAGCTGGAATTCACCCCTCAGCGATGCCATAACTAGGAGGGTCCTCCTGACAGCTGTCAGTGTGACTATAGTTGTGTTAACAGCAGGGTTCAGAGGCAGCAGCTTGTCAGAGCCTGGCACATGCTGACCACTCCATCCGGAGTTCTTTGGGCTTACCATGTTCCTGCGTGCCTCTGCAAAGAGCCGCTTCTCGTCCTCCAGCCGCCGCCTGGCCTCCTCCTCAGCCTTTCTGTGCTCCTCCTCCTGTCTCTGGCGCTCCAGTTCCTCGAAGCTGATGGCCAGCTTGCCAGGCTTGGCGCTCTCTGTGCTCAGCATGGCGGCCAGAATGTCGTCGTCGTCGACGACCTGCAAAGGGGCGTCAGGCTGTAAGCCCCTGCCCTCGCCGGAAAACTCACCTGACCTTTCGGCCTGGCTTTGCTTCCAGAGGAGACCCCAGCTGACCGTGCTCCTTCGGGCTTCGGCAAAAGCCTTCCTCTCGTCTTCCATGCGTTTCCTGGCCGCCTCCTCCACACGCTTATGCGCTTCCTCCAGCCTCTGTTTCTCCAGTTCCTCGAAGCTCAGCTTCAGTTTCCCCGGTCGGATCTCCTCCTTTGTGGATAGAGGGTTCAGCTCCTCACTCTCAGCTCCCTGAAATGGTAGTATGGGAAAATCAGTGTCCCCGTGGGAGCACCATGTCTGCTGACTTGCTGAGCTACAGGTGGCAAGGTACCATCTGCAGCCTGGCCTCCTCGAAGGCCCGCTTCTCTTCGTCCAGGCGTCGCCGGGCCTCCTCCTCGGCCTGCTGTCTCTGCTGCTCCTGCCTCTCCCTCTCCAGCTCCTCAAAAGTCATCTTCAGCTTGCCTGGGGTCACCTGCTCCTTCTCCGTGGCCTTGGGTTCATCTTCATCCTTGCAGGGTGACGGATTGTACGATGCAGTGAGCTTGAGGATATTCTTACACAGTGAAGAACGTCATAGCTGTAGTACAGCGGTTTAAAGTATCTGATTGGCAGGATTTTTATGTGTAATAACTGTCCATTTTTTGGCACAGGTAGGACAGACAGAGAGAACCTGTCTCTTTCTAAAGAGTTAATGTTTTGTATATATTATTCCCAAGTTTCCTGTTTCTTTGCATGAGCGACTTGCAGACATGTAGTGCCCCCCCCAGAAATGGGACACCCCACCTCACCTGTGGATCCCGGGAGCGCCTCTTGACTTCACAGAAGGAGCGCCTGTGCTCCTCATACCGTTGTTGCTTCTCCTCCTCTGATCGCCTCTTCTCCTCCTCTTCCCGAGCCTTGCCCAGCTCCTCGAAGTTCACCTTGATCTTGCCTGGAGCCCTGGAGGGCTTTGTCGGCACCACCTTGACTAGCAGTGAGCGATCGCCCTCCTGCGCGATGGACAGGGGAGGAGTGAGAAGGCTGCACGGGAGGATGTAACAAGCGGACATGGAGGCTGCCCCCCTGGCATTTCATCAGGGGTTTCCCGGGGAGACGGCCGACTTCATCACAACATCATAACCAAAAACAAACTGAAGGGCTCATCTTCACGTTTCTGTTTCTAATACGCTAACATAGGTGAGCCGCAGTCAGCAGCCATGTTTGTGATGTTCCCAGACACTGAGCTGTTGGCTTGCTTGTTTACCCTCTAAAGCACATGGTTTACTTCAGGCTTACACTACTGGCCATCACCCTGCTTTATTTTGGCCACCTGTTTACGAGAGACAAGGAGTTACATCCTTCGTGAGGCTGAGATTAAGGGATGACTTCGGTGCTCTGGCACATAAGCTAGCCCAGAAGCGGGTACCCCAGAGGATTATCCGCATAGCCCCGCCGAGGTCACCCACCTCCTCTGCTTTCTTGGCCAGCTCCCTCTGGATCTTTGTCTTCTCCAGTGTGTCCTGTGTCATGCGCCTCTGTCTCTCCTCTTCTGCCCTCTTCCTCTCCTCCTCCTGCCGCTGTTTCTCCATCTCGGCGAACTTTCCCTTGACGCTCCCTGTCAACATGGGCATGCGGCTCCTTCACCACCGGCGAGGCACAAACGCAGTCAGCTGATCCACACGCGGCTCCCCCCAGTCTACCTGTTATCTTGGGGACGTACGATTTCTCCTGTTTGGCTGGCTTTGCCTCCTCCTCCTCCTCATCGCTGGAGGCCAGTAGCTCCTTAATCTGTGGGAGTGCAGACAGGGAGAGGTTAAAAGGTCATGGTTTATCCTGGATCCTTGCCTACAGCCAGGCTGGTGTGCCATAGTCCCTCCACGAGTGCGTTCCCCACAGGCTATGCGGAGGACCGGAGCAAATCAAGCTCTTATAAATACTATTTTGTGTGCCCTGGCTGAGTCTGTAGCCAAGGTGCTCAGAGTAACGGGGTAAATAACGTCCGTGCCTGATGTTGTCTTGCATGCAGCTGAGGTGGCCGTTCCTTGCTTGAACGCACACGAACAGGCTGCTGATTAATGAGCGTGCCCCTCCTCGAGCGGCTGTGTTCTCAACCGCTTCACGCTGTCATGCACGTCACACGCGTGAAGTTTGTTACAGATTCTTTGTGCATCTTCCAAAGCAGGACACTAAATTCCCCATTAGGCCATGTCTGCCTGCCATCAGCTCCCCTCTGCATGCTACAGGGTTAGGCCTCCTGCTCAGGGTCAGTAGCAGGCTCATGCCATGCGGGGGACACTCAGGCTGCCGTGGGGTGACCTGCTGCTTCCTACGGTTCCATTCTTTCTCCCTAATGTACTGCTCTCTCCTCCTCTGGCGCTCCTCCTGGTTCCTCCTCTTACCGCGGTCCTCCCTGGCCTTCTGCATGGCTTCAAACTTATCCTTCACCTCCCCTTTGCCAAGCTTGGGCACATAGCTCCTCTGCACAGGCTTGCAGGTAGATAGGAGTTTCTTTACGTGAGCCATGAATGGGTGGGACAAATAAGAAGACAGGAAAAGTCACGTGAGTGTCGATGCGGCAACTGTCCACAAGGGGGAGCCCTTGAGGAATTCTTACCAAAGCCATTAACAAAAGGACGAGGAACTGAATTCACTTAAGTTGTTGCCTATTTCTCAGTCAGCAAGCAGTCCATTTTACCCTGTAGCCGTAATGGTCACGAGAGCTGTTACTGACAATGCAAACTGGACTCCCTTGAAAGACTGTGATTGTAGAGTGCTCTACTTCTGACTGAAGGGCATAGCTTCATTCTGCCCGTTTACAAAGGCAGGTTAGTGGAGTATGCATTTTACACCTATTAATGTAAATCAGTGATTCTCAATCTGCTCACCTCCTATAACTAATGAAATGGAGACGTGAATCAAGTATCATTTCCCATTAAAACATTATTGCATAACCCAAAATTTACATTTAGCTAAAATTTCCTCATTTACAAAAATTCTTAACTTTGTACATCGCCAGTCACCTGGTATCCTGACAGTATAGCTGTGAATAAGCACTTAGATTCTCCCTAAATTGTCCGGCATGTTCCTCCGCTGTGGACCCCCGTCTACTCCGCTGTTCTGGCAAATTGACCCCAAGGCGGACGGGAGCGAGTCGCCCAGGAAGCCCCCATTTTACCTCCTGTTTCTGAGCCACATCAGTCATGGCTGCTGCACTCTGACACTCAGACGGGACGTGAGAGATGGAGGATGTCAAACCTCTGCTTGGCTGTGGCGACGAGCTGTGGAGAGTGCAGCATGGCCACCGTTAGACGCGATGGTGGGAATGGCAACGAGATACCATCAACACGCACACACATTCCTGTGGTCTGTCCGTTTACCTGGTGGCCTGGAAGGTCAGTCCCTCCATGTGATGGTAGACACAGTGAAACACGGCGCGACACAGCGAGACGGTGTGCTGCTGATGCAGATGCTACTCCAGAGTCAAGAAACAAACTCAGGCTTTGCGATACACATCCGGAGACTCTGCCTGCCCGATTCACCACACCTCACATCCGGAGACTCTGCCTGCCCGATTTACCGCGCCTCACAGCCGGAGACTCTGCCTGCCCGATTCACCGCGCCTCACAGCCGGAGACTCTGCCTGCCCGATTCACCGCGCCTCACATCCGGAGACTCTGCCTGCCCGATTCACCGCACCTCACATCCGGAGACTCTGCCTGCCCGATTCACCGCGCCTCACATCCGGAGACTCTGCCTGCCCGATTCACCGTGCCTCACAGATGTATATCAGCATTCTGTTTTAAACTGCTTTGAAGCAAAATGCCATTCTCTACCTTTCCAGACTTTCCCCCAGAATACTAAATGTTTAAAAGTGCCATTAAAACACATTCAACATAAGTACAGTTATGTGTATGTCAATGTTTTTTTCTATTATCACATTTGCTGTCCAGCAGAAGCCATGTGAAAGCGTGAATTATAAATATTGTGGAGTACATGGAAGCTGGCCGCTCTGTCCGTCCTGACTTGGTGTTTGTGTCCTTGTTACTCTGCTTATGGAGGCAGAGTGAAGCCTGACGTTGAAGGTCATTCACTTCTCTCTTCTTCTGAACTGGACTCGTTCGTAATGAATTTTTTCTTAAGACTGGTGACCCTGGCGTAGACATCACTCGCAGTGAAAACTTGTGCTGTTACGCTGTGCTGATTTAATGGGGGAGGCCGGAGAGCCTGAGGCCCCAGTGGCGAGTCACCAAGCCGTGCATGGCGTCTGTTCCCTTCTGGCCATTGCTTAATGGCTATTTTTGCCAGGCACTGTAAGAGTGTGACGGGGGTGTCAGTCATGACTTTAGTGCTGCTTGTTTTCAGTTGAAGCGGATGTCCCAGTGTGTTTGTGTGGAGTCATTGTATGCAGACCCCCCCCGTACAAGCGCGGAGTTATGGTGTGAAGGCTCCAACAACCCAGCCCCACGCTCAACACACCACCCACGACCCGCCGTCCTCCAAGGCACCCGTCACAGCGGCCCCGGAGA
>JAAGVU020000043.1:1121704-1162739 GCA_011763525.2 Mormyrus iriodes | reverse complement strand
CCCCAGTGACCGTTACATGAGAATTGATGGCAGTGATGTAGCTTTTCAGGACAAGCTTTCATTAGAAATGTGATCATAGCATTTAGTAGATAAACACGCTTTTAAAATATTCCATCGCTATTAAAATGCTTAAAGGCTGCACGTATTTCCATTTAAAAATGTATCACAGTGTATGACCGCAGGCAGACCGGCACTTCACGGAGCGCTGGAAGAAACACGGCGACTTGCTCTTGTTGAAAGATGAGATATTTTTATACCGCTGGATAAGATTTCACACTGATACAAGAGACCAGTTTAGACCAATGACGGCAAAATATAGATTTCATATCTATTAATATACACTTTGCGATCGAACAGCGTTTATATGCTTATCCGCTTTACACGAAGCTTATTTGCATCTTCCGTGATTTAATTTAAAAAGCGCTAAACTTTTAATAGACGGGATACTGGTCACTGTAAAGCATGGTGTATAACTATTCAATTAGTAAAGTTACACAAAGTTACATGATTAAAGTTTAAAACAAAGCAAAAAGTATTCATTTTCTAGCTGTAAAAGCTTATCTCTTCAGTTCTGCTCGCAGACATACAGCAGCGGGTCACGCGTGTTCGGCCGACGGCGCTGCAGATATGCGGATTATTCCAGGCAAAACCGCCGCCTTGTTAATTACGCTGGTTTTGGTGAATGAAGACTTACTTCGCCGCTGTTGAAAAGACCACAGGATAACAGAACCGTACGTGTGGTAATAAAACTAATTCCTAAGTCCCTTTGTGACATTGCCTTGCAGGATCAGTGTAAAAACATCGCAGGAAATCATCTCACGGGCTTTGACGGTTCCGCGGGGTGATCACGGGGAAGAGCGCACTTACCTGCTGCGTAGGATCTGCCCCGCTCGGCGGAGACGCGCCGACCTGCTGCCTCCTAATCCGGCCCGAGCCCGGCCGCCCTCTGGCTGCAGTTACGCCTCACAGGCGCTTTCCATAAAAGTCCACTTTCTCAGTCCATCTAGGGCATTCCGGGCCAGGGGGCGCCGCCGGCAGCTGCTGCGGCTCCGCCCGCCCGAGTGCCTTATCTCGGCGCTGCGCTCGGCGCCCGTGAAGGCTCATATACCGGGCTGACAGAGCGCCAGCTTATTAGGCGCAGAAGTGTATAGGGTGCTGGCACGGGAAGGGGCCACGTTATGATGCGCATGATAACGGGCCTCGCCAATGATGCCCGCATCCCGCAGCTGGTCCCAGAGTCTCTGAATTAAAGCAGCCAACGCTATTAAAGGACACCACGCCAGACCGCTGACAACCCTTTATTTTAGTGGTGAGTGTACAGATAAATAGCAGTGACCATACTGATCTCTGTCAGAGGAAAAGCTACTTTATATATACATATAAAAATAAACAATAAGCCTCATTCACCTGTTCGGCTTTGTTCACTGGCCAAATCGTGCCACCCTCCACTGTGGTTAAATTGCACGCGACCCAACCGGCCCACCCTCGGCTCAGAGTTCATTCTGTGAGGTCACATGGCACCAGGTGGTTAACAATTCAGCAGCACATCATCGACACTCGAACCCGCTGTCGGCCACAGAGGATGGTGGCAGCGCTGAGCCGGACTTGGTTTGGCACCAGACACTGGGTGAGCTCCCACAGAAGTGTCACAAAGCAAAATCAGGGGTGATGGGGGTTCAGAAGTCGCCTTCAAGCACCTGTCCATTTACAGCCCCTACCGGGGGGCAGACGGGGTTAAGCAGGTGCCCCTCAGCAAGACCCTTCAGATGCATGCATCTGCATGGTGCTATATCTGTGGCCTGGTGCTGGGTGTAAAAAGTACAGGTTAAAGCTTCAGTGTGAGGAAGGGCAGAGACAGCTGGGTGGGCAGGCGGGCGGGGGGCACACTTGGCAGAGCAGCACAAGTCCTAGTGGACAGAGAATTGCGGGCTTTGGCTCGATGGCTAGTGAGGGATGACTTGGCAGAATGCACAAACACACTGGGCAACACGAGCTTCAAGTACGGTTAAAAAAAAAACAAATGCAGATACTACTGGACGAATGTGAATTTCATATGCGACCGCCGTCTCCATGACAACACTCTGCAGGTCATGTGATTACATCACAAGCCATATATTTACAACAGATCTGGTTTGATGATGGTCTTAAACATACGACTCCTCAAATTCCCTTTGGAGTTTTTGGCTGGAGACAGAGCGACTGCTGAAGCAGGTAAGGGAGAGGAGAGAGGGGAGGGTGACTCAGACGTTCTTCAGTGTGCAGCAGTAAGACACGGGGTTTTAGTGCCTTGGGGGGGGAGGGGACGGGGCGCTACTGCACCCGGGTCTCCAGCAGCGTACCGGGCAGGAGGGGGCTCTGGGCGGCAACACAGCCACTGGGGGGCCGTAGTGTGTCGGCGCCCAGGTAGGCCAGCAGCAGGTCGGCCCGTCGTTGCAGCAGCTGCAGGACGTCTTCAGAGAGGCTTTCCAGGCTGGAGTACCGCACCTTCTCCAGGTCAAAGATGTCCTTCAAGAAGAACAGCACCTGTTCCTGCAGAAACGGGAGGCCAGGAGGACGGGCGTTATACGCCCGCGACGGCACACGTACACCCCCTGCTGCCTACCCCATCAGTGCAAACAGTGACTAAGCTAGCAGCAAGTCTCATTCACCCTCTGACGGGAGACCCCTCCCCATCCCCTGCCACCCCTTCCAAGACTGGAACTACGGGTCTGAGCTGGCAGGCAAACAGCTCAACACTGCACATGCCCTTCGGGACTTAGCAGGGGCGAGTCAATCTCGCGGACAGGTTCCGCGCCTCATCAACGCTCCAAACGTCTTGGTCATCAGAGCTGAGCGCTCAGACTCCTCTGGGCCCGTTTGTGTCTGAAAGGATAGACTCTGGGCAAACGGGGTGTTCAGGCAGGTGTACAGCTCATTCTCCTGCAATGAGCCTGAGGTGCTCAGAAACTGGATCCCTCCCAAGACCTCTGGACTTTAAATCACCCACCAAGGGGCACAGAAAAACATACACTTCATAAGTGACTCAGTAAAACAAGCGAATCAATGTTAAGAGTTTGCATTTGTCTGACGTAACGTACAGGCACTCCAGGGTGCTGGCTACTTTCTGCAGAAAAAAAAAAATCAATGCAACTTTGAAGAGTGGAAAAACGAGCCAAATCGCTGCTAAAATAAGAAAACCGTCCTTCTGAGGTGTGTCATGTCTACAGTGGAAGTGGGATTTCGGAAGGAGACTGGAGCAAACTAACGGGAACGGTGCTGTACCTTGAAGAAGCAGCAGAAATCGTGAAGTGGACTTTTAGGGCCCAGGAAGCCCCAGGCCAGAACCGGGCTGATGTGCTCGCAGACGGCATAGAAATGGGCAATGAATCCATCCGGAACCTGTGCGAGGTCAGGGGTAGAAGACGGGGAGTACAGAGCACGGGTAAGGAGGTGCCCAGGCTGGGCCTGCATGGCTGAGGTGCATCTGCGCAAACTCGGCCAGGGAATGAACGACTCTTCCCGATGGTTTATGATGTTTACACACACAGCAGCTCTGTCTCCTCAGTGGAATATCACTATGCTGTCTTAATGAGATCCTGAGATAATGGGTCCTGTGACACAGGTAACAGTGGCTGGTCAGTACCTTTATATGCTGCCTCTTCTGTTTCAGGACAGACCAGCAACTTGAGGCCACGGCCTGTGAAGACAGCAGCAGCGTTACGGCACGAAACGACATTTCTCAGGCAATCATGGGAAATGGCAATGGCTGCCTGTGAAAACATCCAGCAAGGGGGTGGGGTGGGGTGGGGGGGCAAAGAATCTGGAAAGGGCTTAGCTTTCAGTTTCCATCTGCACACGGCTCAGAATATCTAAGAATCTCCCCAAATAAGGGCTGCAGCGACCGAAGGCAGAAGCCGTGACCTTGCTGCCCGTGCAAAGCTGACGACAGCCACAGGAGAATGTTATTCCAACAGACTCCCATTTGGCTTTATGATGAACATCAGTCCGCATAAATTCCCCTGGCGGGCTGGCATCCGGCTGCATTCTGTCGCTTCTACCGGGCCCCAAGGATCTGTCCTGGGCAGACAGGCAGGCGAGGCGATATGATTTGGGTCGTGCGCTACCAGCCGAACTCCTGAAAACACTTAAGAGTTACAACTGACGTCATGAGAGCCACGGGCGCTAAGCTTTGCCTGGAGATCACCCCCCCCCCTCCAAATGGGGACGAGTCTGTGGGAGCAGGGACTAACCGTGCACCGCACCGTGGGTCCAGAGGCATCATGCCCCTCATCAGCACTTTGAGGGCTGCTGGGATGCTGAACTGCAGCAGCAAGTCCACTCTGCTAAGCTAATGCTAACGTGAACACGCCAACACCTGGGGAGGACTTAAGAGGTGCCCCCCCCTGCTACCACCCGAAATCAGAGTTACAAAAACAGAATATGGATTATTTTATTAATGGTGCCCCCACCGTCTCTTTGAAGGAGACGTGAAGCCAGCGGTTGTTGACGACGTTCTGGATGGAAATGGGTGGATTCTCCAGGTCTTCGAAGGAGTCCATGAGAATGAAGTCCAGCACTACGTCATAGAAATTCAAATGCTTCACCTTTTAGGGAAGAATATAAGCGCTGATGTTATTACACCCTAAAATGAATTCCTGGGGTGACCCAGCTGGACGAGCAGGAGAAAACCAGAATAAACCCGATAAAACCAGATAGCCTCACCCCCCTCGTGGCCAGCTCCACCTCGGTGTTCCCCCAGTGCTCAGTTTGCTCCAGGAAGTTCATCATCTCCTCAAAAACCTCCTCAAATCTCTTCGGGCTCTACCAATCAGAAACCCTGGTTACTTCTGTTCTTGTACCGTTACCGAGACGAACGTCAGCCACACAGCCCTACCAGGACCCACCTTGTGTGCTCTGATGATGATGGAGGACAAAATCTTCTTCCCGGTGTCAGCCAGGAAGGCTCTGGTGGTACGGTCACACAGAATCACCTGCGGACAGAGCTCCATGTTTAGCTTTTCGGTTTATTATAGCGACACACGTTTATACTGCTGCTGTACAGCTTAAGTAGAAAAAGACGCCTTTCGGGAACACAATTTATCTTCAGACTGGAGCTTCTGAAGCACTTTCCGAGCTGCGCCTCGGGTAGTTAGGCATCCCGCTGCAGAGAGGCCTTGAGTTATGTCAGCTCCGTTACCTCACAGGCCTGCCGTACGCAGTGCAGTTTGGCCAGGAAGTCGACGTCTCCCAAGCATTCGAGAATCTCCGTTCTGTCAGGAAGTTAAACGGATCACTTAGTCACAAAGAGCCCCAGTCACACATGCAGGCTTTTAAAGAGAGGCCTTAATGTCATGTCAGGGCCCCGTTACCTCAGCACCCTGCAGGAGACCTTGCCCTCCTCCGCCAGCCGGAGTGCCTCCTCGTACAGGGGATAGTGACACAAGGAGCCCAGGGCGTATGCATTCCTGAGGTCACGGTGCTCCGACAGCTGGAGGCGGGAACAGCAGAGTGTCGTGTGACGGGGGGGATGTGGCGACAGTCAGACCACAACACCACTGTTTACCATTCCTCAGAGACTCCACCAATAGGCTACAAAGCGGAAAACTCCGGAATATTCCAGATCTCGGAATACGGACTCTCGGGATCCGTATATAGGTCACTGGAAAAGAAGGTTGCTGTTCCTGCTTGTGTTTCGGCACTTGACAGAAAAACTGCGCGGGGGCTATTTGTGAACGCTCCCGTGGGGGTAGGGTTAGGGCCACCTTTTTCTTATCTGCATTCCGGGGCACTTAACACCAAAACCACGTTAAACAGTGACGCGACACTGGATTCAGAGCATTATCTGCCCTGGTGACCCTCTCGTAAGCAAACAGCCACATCCAGCGTCTCTGCATTCCAGAGGACTCCCTTGGCCTGGGTTCGAGACAATGATCTCCAGCCGCTACTTTAAAGGAAGTCCTCTTCAGGGTCAAGTCATTGGTTTGGCCGGGACTGGCGAATGGACTTCATGAAGACACTTCACACCAATGTCTGGTTTATGTGGTTTAATGATGTCAGAGGTCAGAGCTTCCCAGGACCAACCCTGATCTTTATCGTTATAGAAACTGAACGATCCAGAAACCATGGGCGGGGGGGGTTCAAATGCCTTCATGACCAATCAGTACACAGGAATGCAGTTCTGGCAGCTGCACCGGACCCGGATCGGTTCTGGGCGCAGGAATTATAACTGACCCTGCAGGTATGGAGACCTGTGAGGCTGTAGGTTGGGTTCAGAGTACAGAGAGGTTTTTGGGGGAGCCCCCACCCCCAGCCTGGAGACTGGAGTCATCCTACGCGGAAGCGAACGGCCCAACAAGATTGGGGGGGGGAGGGGCAACTCAAAATAAGACCACAGCTGTCCCCCCCGCCTCCTGACACACACCAAGTGTCACACCAATCAAGGCCGTGAGGACCGGGGCCCCATAGCTTCCAGACAAAAGCAGCCCGGCGAGATCAGGGCGTGACCCCCCCCCCCCAGCATGACGGCCTCTGCACACCAAACACCACGCTCCAAGTCCACGATTAGCGGTTACATAATGTCTCTGTGTAGCTGGAAAGATCATGGAAAGGACCCGTTTTAAAGTGCTGAATAAAATGTTCAGAAAGGCTTAGAGACTCCAAGCAACAGAAAACAGAGTCACAGAAATACAGGATCCTGCATTATTTAAAAAGCACCTCCTGAGGAAGCGGAACGAGGCCGCGGCTGACTGGGGCGGGGAACAGCACCTCCACAACCCCCCCACTGGGACCCACCCATCATCTCAGCAGTACAGCCTTGCTGCCGATGGGCTCTCCACTTCCCAGAATGCCTTGCTGCCTGAGCAGGCGCCAGCAGTGAAAAACAGACTGCCCCCCACCACCCTGGTGAAAAGAGAGTTACATGTCTCCCCCCCCGGCCCAAGATGAGCGATGTATCTAGCTGTGCTGCGACACGCTAAGCGTTAAACATCACCGTGAGACCCAGGTGCACGAGCAGAACCGGCCTGAGTGACGCCGACAGGAGTCTGGCGTGACGCCATGCCGAGAACATGAGGGGGCGCTCACCTCAGCGGCCGACACGAAGGAGTCAGTGGAGGCGATGCTCATCGTGTCGCGTGGGCCGAGCTCATCCGGGTCCTCACGCACCGTGATGTCCGTGTCCTTGTCTGCAAACGATGTCAGATAGGTGAGGTCATGGTCCATCGACTGTGCAAACCGAACATTTCAGTTTTACCTGGAGAGAGCGGATCCAGTGCCGTGTCATGGAGACCTTCAGTGGGTGGTACAAGGCTTTATGTTCCACCGTCTGTAACACCTGGGGAGTCAGGCCTGTTTTGGCCTAGGAATGAACAGAGCTTGTAGAACATGGAGATGGTGGCGTGGGGCCACTGGGGCCTTTGTGGGGCTGTGTGCTTCCTCATTGGAAATGAGCTACAGTATGTACAAAGTCCAGGAGTGAAACTAATCAGAGAGCATGGAAAAGCTGGAGGCAACTGACCTATTTTAGGAGGTCCCATCTGTCACTGAAACATTACATGTCAGACAGCCTGCACCCCACAGGAGTCACTGAGAAGCCTGCGTCAAGCCCGGCCAACTCGATTTTCCGTTCGGAATGTCCACCATTTAAAAACGAGGAGGTCAGGGAGAAGACGGATCCCGGCAGGCCCCACGGGCTCTGCCAAGTGCCTCAGAACTTCAGTTGCCGTTTAGGGTTTTGTTGTTTGGGCTGCCCAGCCGGGCCTCGGTGTGGTGGAGGAGGGCTTCCGGGATAGGGCTTCCCAAAGCCCCCCCCAAGACCTCCGCACGGCTGCGGACACCTGGCAGAGAGCCACACACTCTCAGCATATCAGCTTCCAGCTACTTAAAACCATGGCTATCAGTTACAGGGGCCCAGATATACTCAGGACAGAGAGGGGGAGTGAGCGGGGACTTCCTAATCATTCGGGAATGTCTCACTGGTGACGTCAGCTGTGTGGGTCACCTACACAGACGCAGAAGACACACAGGTCAGCCTCTGCATCAGCTTGTAGGGACTTTTCATATGTTATGGTGTTGACCACCACAGCCACATATCTTTTGCTGGTTATCCCCATATGACTGGGAGAGGCGGTTTTTGAGCTGGACGCACTCCTGGCGTGTGCTGAGGTGGTCATGTGACATGCCACCCCTTAGGAAGACCAAGGCAGGAAGCCTGTCTGACTTCTGCTGTTTTCAGAAGCTTGTCGACACGCATCACCCCGTCACTGGGCCTCTGAACATGCACCCACCAGCTGCTAGACCAGTGAAAAGCCAGAACGCCGCAGTACTGGGACAAACCACACCTTACGCCAGGGCCTGGTGACCCTGATCCCGTAGGGGGGCGACACAAAGCTCCTGAATGCTGGAGGCAAGTGCCCTCCATGACCACCATGGGTCAAATGGTCAACCGGGGAAGATAAGGCTTTGCTCACAGCTTCTCATCAAAACACGCCAATAGGATCCATGGACCTACGCAAGATGGCCCTGTTCAATAAGCTTAAATAGAGGAGTCATCCACAGGACAGAAGCGTGTGGAGACATACCGTCAAATCGAGGAGAACCAGTTCATTGTAATATTTGCCTTCTCCAGCATGTGAGGCTGTCAGACATGTTTTCCTCGATCACAAAAAGTTAAACTCGAGGGGTCATTAGATACATCTGAAGCATCAGCATGTGATACTAGGTGTGAGATCATAAGCTGAGGGGGAAAACCCAGGAAAACACGTCCCATTTTATTTTGCATGTGAGTGAGTGAGACCAGGCCCTAAAACTGTGGGATGAACAGCAGAGCATCACTGACCCAGAGTGTTAGCTGATAAACAGACCAAAGACGGGGCCGCCAGAAAGCCTGCTGGCCTAATACGCCGAGATCGTCACCTGCACCAGCACAGCAGCGACATAGATCAAGTAAGATCTCCATTTCTAGAAGCTTCCACAGCCTGAAACACATGAAGAAAGTCCAGCTGGTGCTAAGACAGGTGACAGAGTGTGGAATGCAAGTGCCCGGAGCTAATTTTGGGTCGTGGGGGGAGGAGGGTCAGTGTTTGTGGTGGAGGGTATTTGAGGGTAAAGGTGACCGACCAAAAAAAGCCATGGTGGTGCCCTCTAGTGAGGAGAGACTGGCTGGGCCCAATATGTGTACACACTGCAAGCATAGGTCTGCATTTAAAGCTCTCCAGAATATGACGATTATACATTCTTTGTAAACCGCTGGGAAGAGACGACAAATACCCGTCAGTGTGCCAAAGTGTCTCCGCTGGACTTGGAGGACATCAGGGTTTTGTGGCTTCGACCAGAAAACATTCACATTCATCCTTAGGTAATGAAGTTCAAACATCCCAGAAGTGGAAGGTTGAGGAGCATGTGCAGAACACGCCGGCATGTGTGCCGATGCCATTGGCTAGGCAGCGGGCAGCGGATTCACGGACATGGGCCGAGGCTACCATCTACGACGGCAGCCATTATCGACGGCTGCTGCAGTTCTTTTGTCTGAATTAAACTTTACGACTTTTCCCATGAAACTAGGGATCACGAAAGAATCTAAATCGGCCATCCAGGGGTGTGGTTCCCAAAATTTTCCGTTAGCAGCTTACATAGTCGGACCCATTTGGCTGCATAGTCCCAAATGTGCAAGTTGCTAACATAGTCAGCGTCCATGGCTTTAGGAAACGTACGCTAGGCTGGGTTCAGGCCCCTGCGAGTAAGAGGTCATCTCCATAACATGTCGTCAACATAGATCAGTTGTGCACTGCATGGCAGACTGGGGCCTCCCTCTCCACCACACAAAGGCTTTCTGCCTCATATTTTATTTTAAGAAAGCAGGGTCAGCCAATCCCTGGAGCAGTAGTGGGTTAAGGGCCTTGCTCAGCGTCCTAATCCACTGAGCCCAGGAAGCAGAAAGCGGAGTGACGCCTGGGACACATGGCTGCGGTATGAGTGGATTGGGTATTTAAGCTTGGACTGAGCTTTCAGTGGGATTTACCACAGACGTCCCTTGTCTCAATTTTGGACCTTGAAGACGCCACATGGAGAGTTTACCAGTTTAAGTCGCGCACGCCTTGTAGGTGGGATCGGAAAGAAATGCCACGTTTACAGGCCTCAGGGTGTCCGTACCACACTGGCTCACGCCAAGTCAGGTGCCGTGGAACCGACGCCGCGGTGAGACTCACCGATATCATTGGCCAGCGAAGCAGGATCTGACAGCCCCAGCGTGGCCTCGAACTCCTCCTGCAGCCGATAAGCCCTCTGCAGCAGGGCTTCCAGTTTGTGAATGAACTCAGCACTGATGATGTCCTGCGAGGGAAACACACATGTGCACTCTCTCACCCACTGCTGCCATCCTGCCACCCACGAGGCCCCAGGGTAACCCCACACACATTATACTGCTTACATTGCTGTATTCGTTTTACCAGGGGGGTAAACCCGGTCCATGGAGGGCCGGTGCCGGTTTTTGGGATGACCTCTCAATCAGTCGATAATAAAACGGTGGTTCTCAACTCCAGTCCTGAGGAACCACTCTTACTGGCTGATTGAGAGGTCATCCTAAAAACCCGCACCGGCCCTCTATGGACCGGGTTCACCCCCCACTTTATACTGTTTTTTAATCATCCTGATTCATTCCTGAAGTCATTCCTTTTCCTTTCGATGTTTAGAAGCTTTCCAGAGGAATGTCACAGACAAAGACTTAAAATTTTATATAAAGGCAGAGGAAAAAGGCTCTTAATATCATGAAGAGGATTACAGTCCCGGCTGAAGGGTAACATTGAGAGGAGACCCATATTATTAGCCCCCCTCATCAGCACCCACCTCCACACTCTCCTCGGCGATGGCGTCTCCCGCCCCCAGCTTCACGGAGCCGCAGCCGGCCTCGTCCTCCGCCTGCCGGTTGCGGAAGGTGAGGGCCTGCTCCCAGCGCCTCAGAGCCTCCTCGAACAGCTCCATGCCTGGCCAGGGAAACACATGAAAGGTTTTGGAGGTTTGGGAACGTTGCTGAAGATCCGCTAGAAAAATGCCCCACGAGGCAGGGGGCGCTGCTGAGCCCTCACCCATCAGGTAGAGGTTTTCCGGAGTGGTTACTGGGATGTTGATGTTGCACGCGTCGCTGTCCTCGCAACCCTTGTCCCAGATGCTGGAGCTGTTGACACAAGCGCAGCTACTAGAGGAGTTGCCACTCTTCACCTTTGGGGAGGAAGACGACGGCAGTCAGTGATAGAGCACCTGCGGATCCCCCCAAGCCCTGTCCCCCCACTGCACTGGTCCAAATCCTACACAGGAGCCTATATAATAATGTTTTACTTCAACATCTGCAGAGAGACTAAATTCACCCATCAGTCTGATCCAACTGCAAAACATTAACTCAGAATGTCTGCAGCAAACACAAGTCATCCTATGTCAGACAAAAACACCAAACTGAAACGATGCCCTGTGGATCTCCCGGTGCTATGCTGGGAGACGGTCATGTGACCACGCAGCTTACCGAGGTCAGACTCTGGAGTGAGCCGGAGAGCTGGCTGTACAGACTGCCGCTAGGAGGGGCGTGACTGCAGGACTGGCAGCTTCTGGAGTTCAGAGAGAGGCTGAGCTTCTGGCGGCTGCCGGCACGGCTCAGTTCTGCAGCGCAAAGGTGGACGGCAGTCAAAAAACACGCACGGCCTAACGGTGCCTGTCACAGCTCATGTGGTGCTCTGGGTGCTCTTCACCACCGATGCCCCCCAAGGCACATGCCGGTGGTTGCCAAGTCGGCGCCCACTCAGAAAACGACGCCACAGTGACCCCTCCATTTGGACTCATATTGGCCCGGTCCCTTTTTGCCCATCATACTGAGGCGTATGGAGACCCACACCCATGCATCTGGACAGCAGCTTTCTGTGTTTCAGCTGGAGCCCCACCCAGTACAGCCCTGCTGTAGCACTGGCCTGCAGTGATGTAGCGCCTCACCCGCCTTACCACTCTCTGGAGGCTCCGCAGTCAGGAAATCGAAGTGTCCCTGCCCCCATGGCGACTGCACCTTCTTCTTGGACTTCCTTCTCCGTAAATGACGTGCGAGGAAGAGGATGGAGATGGCGCTGAAGGCGCTGATGGCCAGGAGCTTCTTGGTGCCGGCGCTGAGCCTCACCTGCCGTGTGGAATGCTGGGTGAGGGGTTCTCCCCACAATACTGCCCACACACTTCAGGAGACCATGCAGAAGAAAAACTGCTGCAACGCCACGAGTAACTGCTGTGAGGCCAGACACACCAGGGCTCCCAAACGCCGAATGCGCACCCAGGTAGCTCCCAGCCTGACCTCAAAGACGAGCTGCCCAGATGCTCCTCAGACTGACTTCTGGCCTGATGACTACACCTTTGTCCTTCCAGATACAGACAATCTCCTGGCTTATCATCTCCATCTGACTATGACGTGTGCTGGTCGGTAACCAGCCGCTGCGGCTCTACAGCTTAGTCACCTGTCACGGTTAGTTTTCAATCACTTACAAAGTCACGTGTGAATAACCTCGCCAGACAGCTAAATCACAAACATACACTGCTGAACTCCAAACACACCAAAGCACATCTGCACAAATGCCATTCTTTGACACTTTAACATTCATCAGAAAACAGAATTCAAATACAGTCACCGCAGCCTGCCCCCCAACCTCTCTCGCTTTGACACGGGGGTGGACGCCGAACAACCCAAATTCTTAAAATCAAAACTTATGTACCTTCCTTGCAGGTACCAACATCAGCATAAAGTCTAAGTCAGTTTAGCTGTCATGCTGGTCTTATAACCACAGGAAAATAAACTCTGGCCCCAAAATGACAGATAGACGAGGCAGCCAATCAGCAAGCCTCCTGTGCGCGGCTGCGGGGCTGCTGGCCCGGCTTACCTGGGAAACGGAGTTATAGAATGAAATAGGCAGGTCCAGCACCTTCAGGGTCACGGCCTTGAAGGAAGACTGCGAGCCGCCGACGGCGTCCTCTGTCACGGCGGCCATTGTCCCCGGCAGACGCTTACCCCATATTGTCCATCTCTGGAGAAATAGTCAGGAAATGGCAACGTTGACAATGAAGGCTGTACGTCAGTGCGAGGTTCCCCGGGCAGAGAGCCTCCGTGCGGGACCGGTCACCCCCCCGCGCCCCGGGGGAAGGCAGCGAACCGCGGCATCCGGCGAGATCCCTCATGCAGGAACTTACGGCGCTTGTCTGGCCCCAAGACTGATTATTCCTCTTCTGCTAAGAGCTTAAACAACCAGGGGCGCCCCTCCGCCCCAAAAATATACCTTTGCATTTACATTATTATCTTGTGCCACCCCCCCAATGCCAAACTCTCTCAAACGCCACTGTAAACAACGCGGTACTAAATCATAGGATTTACAGCAATGAACGCGCCACGTCTGTCATGCGGCGAATTTACCGAAAGGATATAATTTATAACCCAAAATGTCATGTCTACGTAAGCGCGTGCATGCAGGGGGGGCATAAAGGCGGGGGTGCAAACGGAGCAGAAGCGGCCACCTGCCTGCGAGCCGAGGAGCGTCTCCGTCCCTGCAGCGCGAGGCGAGGCGAGGCGAAGCGAAGCGCTTCCGGGTCACGGCGACGGCGGCCGCGCGGGCTGCGGTGCGCGCGCCGGCCGAAGCAGCGTCCTGGCTCGCGGATCCGGGTTTTAAGTCGGGGAATCGCGTTTCCCCACTTTCACGCTTCTTTTTAATATGACCCACATATGCATCCGGACACGTGAAACACAGTTCCCAGCGGAGTTCATTTATTTAGAACCAGAACTCGCTTCGCTCCCGGTATGTGCGAACATACCAGAATTGTCATACACGGGGAACAATTGATAGAACACTACGTGCAAAAAACAAGAATAAGACTTATCAGAAGACGCAGTGCGAGACGTATTAAGATAATAAGTTCAAACACTTACGTTCCTCTTGTTATGCTACGGTTTATAAGAGGGCTGCCAGCTCCAGCCAGCCGACCGAAGTTGGTCATAATAGACTGTCATAATAGATTTTTATCTATAACAAAAGCATTATAATCGTATTGTCATAATTTATTATACCATTTAGTTTACTATCTAATTTGAATGGAAACATTTGTGCTTGCTCACCATAATCGAAAAAAACCCTTTCTCTGGGTAAAAACGACCATTTCTTCGAGAAGTGCACTTTGAAGTACGTTTTTCAAATAACAGTTTTAGCTCGTCTGTGATTTAAAAAAATGTTCCACTACCACCGCCAGGGGGCGCGTGGGCTGGGGTGCGTGACAACGTCCACAACGCTCTGCTGCCAGGGCGACTGCGTGCCACGCCATTACCGTACGCTAGGGGGCAGTGCGTGCCACGCCATCGTAACAATGTAGACAGCGCCGTCGGCGGCCTCTAGGTGGCAGTGCGGCGCAGCGCTGTCACCGGACCGGAAGGAGCCGCCTCGTAACGCCGTAAGGCGGAGCAGAGCGACCTGGAAGCCCGGATCCGTAGCTGTCATCGCCGCCCTGGAAAGATTCCCGTTTGTTTTTCTTTAAAATCGCGGAGGATCGGGTCTCGGACGCGGCCTAGCCGGTAAACAGCGCGGCGGCGAGCGGAGCGACGCGGGCAGCGGGAGGTAAGCGGGGCGGCCGGGTTCCGACGCCTGCACTCGGCCACAAGCCGCCTGGACCCCCTCGGCACCCGGTGGGCGGGGTGGAGGTCGCTCATATGCAGCCGGGATGGTGGCGTGTTTCTGCGCCTCCGGCACTGAGCCGGATTCCGGCTCCACATCCACGGTCGCGGTGTCAGTATCTGCCGAATGCCGCTCGGAGGCCCGAACCGGACCGCGCCTGCTAGCCGGCCATCGTGGACCGGGCCTGCGTGGCTAGCCGGGTCAGGGTGCCGGCCCTGCTGATCCGGAATGTGGCGATGGGGGCATCGGCACCGATCCACGGCGTGCGGTCGCGGGACTCCGATATGCGGCCCATTTGGGGCAAACTTAGTCACTACGGTCGGGGAAAGCGGACACCCCGCTCCGGCCGGCCTCTGGGGTCTTGGAGGAGTTAGTGTCTTTGGACACGAGGCTGCCGGATTAGCACGAAAACGCACGAGCTCTGAAGGGCGCGATAAGCGGGCGCCCCTCCGCCCACCGGATTCAGAGCAGTAATGGTGACATGCTTGAAGACCCCTCCTGCCTGCATGGGGGCTGCGCTGGGCTATTGGGGGGTGTGTGCTGTACTGACATCCATCCTTTATCAGCTCTGTATTGCTGTGGAGGCTTCATCATGCTCTTCAGTCTGTGAGAGTGTAGAGGAGCTCCGATGTTGTGACGTTCTACCTTCAGGCCCCGCGTGCTCGAAGCCGCCACACACTCCGCCTCGGGGTGATGATGCCGTTATGTGCTGACGTTCTACCTTCAGACCCCGCGCGCTCGAAGCCACCACACACTCCGCCTCGGGGTGATGATGCCGTTATGTGCTGATGTTCTACCTTCAGACCCTGCACGCTCGAAGCCGCCACGCGCTCCGCCTCGGGGTGATGATGCCGTTATGTGCTGATGTTCTACCTTCAGACCCTGCGCGCTCGAAGCCGCCACGCGCTCCGCCTCGGGGTGATGATGCCGTTCTGAGTTGACGTTTCACCTTCAGGCCCCGCGCGCTCGAAGCCGCCACGCGCTCCACCTCGGGGTGATGATGCCGTTCTTAGCTGACGTTCCACCCTCAGGCCCCGCGCGCTCGAAGCCGCCAAGCGCTCCGCCTCGGGGTGATGATGCCGTTCTGTGCTGACGTTCCACCTTCAGGCCCCGCGCGCACGAAGCCGCCATGCGCTCCGCCTCGGGGTGATGATGCCGTTCTTAGCTGACGTTCCACCCTCAGGCCCCGCGCGCTCGAAGCCGCCATGCGCTCCACCTCGGGGTGATGATGCCGTTCTTAGCTGACGTTCCACCCTCAGGCCCCGCGCGCTCGAAGCTGCCACGCTCTCCGCCTCGGGGTGATGATGCCGTTCTGAGCTGACGTTCCCCCTTCAGGCCCCGCGCGCTCGAAGCTGCTACGCGCTCCGCCTCGGGGTGAAGATGCCGTTCTGAGCTGACGTTCCACCTTCAGGCCCCGCGCGCTCGAAGCCGCTACGCGCTCCGCCTTGGGGTAATGATGCCGTTATGTGCTGACGGGATTGGGAGAAATCATAACGATCATAGTCATTTAACTTTAATCGAAATATACTGTGTACATTGCATGCATCTTGAGCTGTCTGGAATAAATTTTCCAGTAAAACGTTGGTGTGCTTCCCCAGGGCGAGGCATTGTTCTTAAATCCCTGTGAATTAGTGCTGTCCTCTGTGCTTTTTCTTTGAATAACATCCGTTATCTGCCTGTGGTGCATCTTGGCGGTCCTTCTGTGAGCTCGCTGTCACTGAGCTCTTCATACTCACATAATCTCTAAGCAAACAAGGTCATAAGCCTTACAGCTCTGGGGCTGCCCTTTGCACAGCGGACAAGGAGCAGACAGAGGACACAGGCAGAAACCTGGCGTGTGCTGTAGTGGGAATGGGGCGGGGCGGCCTCCTCCACGATGGTGTTCTTCCTCCAAAATGCTCGCTGCTCCTGCTGAAGTGTGGCACCTGACTGGAGCTCTCCAGCGCCGGCCCTGAACTGATCCACATGGGTTGCCCTTGCTTTACACATTCTCTGTTTCTCTGTTGTACATGACTGCTGTAGCCAGGTGAAGATTCTGGCATTAACAGTAAAATCTCGCTAATGAAGTGCCCTTCGACAGCCCCCCGGATAAGAGCTGCTGCCCCCCTGTGTGGCCTGCACTCTCAGGGCTGGTTGGGGAGGTGGTTCTGAAGCTGGCTGGCTGGCTGGCTGAGGCTGTTTGGCTGCGACGGGGTTGCCCCCCACCCCGTGCCCCTCGCCAGGAGTATTTGTCATTTTTCTAAAATAGAAACATTGAGTAGCTGGGCCATCTGTCTGGCTCTGGGGCCACATGGCACTGGTGCCCCCCCATTCTTGGGTGGTTTAATGGTTCTTGACCCACCCCGCTCCGCACTGCGTCCATAGTCCAGTATGGCACCGGCGCCTGTATCTGTGGTGCGAGGGTCATGGACGCCTGTGTCTGCTTCGCCCTACACGGAGGCATGGCATATTTGTGTTTTCCCACAATCCCCTGCTGTGACCTGACCTGGATCTGGACTCGCCACTTAGTCCCCTATGCTGCTGTCTCACTGCTGTCTCCATGGAGCTGCGTAAATGATGCAATGTTCTGGTTGTGACTTTCTGTGTGGTCGGTGGCGCTGTTGGGTGCGATCCGAGGCTCATTCAGTGGGGTAAGGCTCCCTGTGCCTTGTCCTGTTCCGGGTCACGTGATCCTGTGGTCACCTGGGCTGCTGGCGGTGACCTGGGGATTCGGGTGCCTGCCTGTGTGAGTGGGTCATGATGGTGCTGATGATATTTTCAAGTGTGAGTCTGACTGCAGGCCAGGCTCCCGGTCACCGAAAGGCCCTCTGAGCCGCGGCTGTGGGCACCTGCAGATGGAGAACGGGGCGCTCTTCCCAATGGCGACGCCGGCCGTCATTCCTTCCCCCCTTCTCTCTCTCCCTCCCTCTATCTTTCTCTCCCTCCACCTCCTATCTCTCTCTCCCACTCTCTCTCTCCTCCTGTTCCTCCTCCCTTCCCCACTCTCTCCCCCTCCCTCCCTCCCTCTCTCTCTGTCTCTCCCCTTCCCCCACTCCCCCCACTCTCTCTCTCTTTCTCTCTCCCTCCTCTGCCACTCTGTGCCGAGTCCCGCCTTTTTGTTCTCTGAATCGCCCGCTGTTCCCTGGTGCCGTCAGACTCTGGCCCTTCATCAGGCCTGTCCCCAAGCTCAGGGTTCATGCGGGTCGCGATGAGAACGGGACGGTTCTGTGTGAGCTCTGCTCTCCTGTTTGCTCCAGGGCCGAGCTCCTTAAAGCCCGGAAGCTGCATCTTTAGCTGGATGTCCGTCTGTCTGCTGCTTCTCCAGAAGCAAACCGCAGGTCTTCAGTAGCCCTGCTGAAATCACCGACTGGCCTTCCTGTGTTTTCACTTCTCTGTGCCTCTCCCCAGCGAGCTCAGCAGACTACGGCGGCGAAGATGTCGGCACCCGGGGGTAACAGCGACTGCCCCCACCTGGAGTGCGTGGGGGAGATCACCAAGGAGGAGCTCATCCAGAAATCCCACGTGAGTCTCCCGTGAAGTCCCGGGGGCTGCCTGCGAAGCCCGGAACGGGTGGGGGTCTAACCTGTGTCTGTGTGTTTGCAGGGACAGTGTCGGGACTGTAAGGTGGGGGGCCCCAATCTGTGGGCCTGTCTGCAGGTGAGTAGGGGAGGGGTTGTGGGAGTCAGTCATGTGACACGCAGACACATTGAGACTGACACTCCCCTGTGTGTATCCTCAGGACGGCTGTGTGTACGTGGGCTGTGGGGAGTCACACGTGGACCATAGCACCGTGCACTCACAGGTGAGTGAACGGCCTGACCATCTGCATGCACACACCAGTAGGCCGCTGCCAGTCTGCAGGAGAAGCCCCATCTGATAGCAGCCTCTGATCCTGGGGGCACCAGCTTTCATCTGCTACCTGGAGCTGCTGTTTCGAAACGCTGGCAGCTGAAGCAGGTAGGGCTTCCGGAAAGCCCTCTGTGAGCTGAGGAGCCGGTGCTCAGTACATGCATAATGCACATTTCCTCAGGGAGGCGCTGTACTCCTTTTACTCTGCCTGGTTCAGGGTTTTTCCAGAAAGACATTTTGCATGTGGGGGTGCCGGTCCTTGCGAACCACGTCGCCCACACCCGGGACCACGTGGGCCCCCCCCAGAAATGCCCCACCGGCACCTCCTCTGGCCCTCTGCATACAGGAGCCCAACGGTGTTCTGCCGCTTTCATGAAAAATTCACGCGCTGCTGTCTGCTTGTGGGGAATTAGCATTAATGAGATCCTCCCTTTAATGAGTGCTCTGCTGTGGGGGTAACCGCCCCCACCCTGGTGGAGCCGTGTGTCTCGTAGCCACAAGAATGAGGGTCATCCCTGTCACACAGATGTGCGCCGGGAGGGAGGGCTGGGAATGTGCAAAGCGGTAATATCGCGGTAATCTGTGGGAATGGGGGGAAATAATCACGTTCCTGTGGTAACAGCAGGAACGGAGATGATCTTTAGCATGTTCCCACGGAGATGATCTTTAGCATGTTCCCACGGAGATGATCTTTAGCGTGTTCCCACGGAGATGATCTTTAGCGTGTTCCCACGGAGATGATCTTTAGCATGTTCCCACGGAGATGATCTTTAGTGTGTAAGGTACAGTAAGACCGCAGATACAGTCATGAAATCGCTTGTATGTGCATATATTTTCTTATAGGCTAATCTGCTATATTAATTCTAAGTCCTTTGCTTCTGTTAAATTATTTCTTTCCAACCCCCCCCCCTCCCCCACCCTCACCTGGGAGCCGTGTAGCCTGGGCTGTACAGGGCTGCTGAAGATCTGTGTCTCTAACTACGGGAGACACGTGCTACTGTGCACATGCTCTCAAACTGGGAGAGGATGGAAGCAGAGCGTTTCAGTCATTTCAAATGAGTTCTAGGTTATTTTTTCAATTCGATTGTATTTGTATAGCGCATTTTCACATTATCCCCGCCCAAAGCCCCCAGTGAGCAAGCCAGAGGCGACAGTGGCAAGGAAAAACTCCCTAGGAGGAAGAAACCTTGGGAGGAACCAGACTCAAAAGGGGGAGCCCATCTTCCAGGGGTTGGCGGAGGACGCCCTAACCCTAACCAGACCCAAAGGGGGAGCCCATCCTCCAGGGGCCGGCAGAGGAAGCCCTAACCCTAACCAGACCCAAAGGGGGAGCCCATCCTCCAGGGGTTGGCAGAGGACGCCCTAACCCTAACCAGACCCAAAGGGGGAGCCCATCCTCCAGGGGCCGGCAGAGGAAGCCGTAACCCTAACCAGACCCAAAGGGGGAGCCCATCCTCCAGGGGCCGGCGGAGGTAACCCTAACCAGACCCAAAGGGGGAGCCCAAGTCTCAAAGTGGGGGTGGGGGGGCAGGCAGGTGCTGGTGCTGCTTCTAATGGCAGGATCAACAGTAGTACAGCAGCAGGGCAAGGAGGAGAGACCTGTGGTGGGGACGGTTTGATGGTACATGTGGGGATGGGGCAGGGACAGTTTTGGTGTGCATGGGGACAGGATGGGACAGGGACGGTTTTGGTACATGTGGGGATGGGGTGTGGTCTTTTGGTGTGTGTGTGGGGACAGGATGGGACAGGGACGGTTTTGGTACATGTGGGGATGGGGTGTGGTCTTTTGGTGTGCGTGGGGACAGGGCGGGGACTGTTTTGGTATGTGTGGGGATGGAGCGGGGACTTTTGGTGCGCGTGGGGACAGGGTGGGGATGGGTTTGGTACATGGGGGGACGGGATGGGGACTGTTTTGGTGTGTGTGGGGATGGGGCGTGGACTTTTGGTGTGTGTGAGGATGGGGTGAGGATGGGTTTGCTGAACATGAGGATGGGGCAGGAACGGTTTTGGTGCATGTGGGGACGGGATGGGATGGGGATGGTTTTGGTGATTTTGAGGACAGGGTGAGGACTTTTGGTGCATGTGGAGACAGGGCGGGGATGGTTTTTGTGCCCGCAAGGATGGGGCAGGGATGGTTTTGGTATGTGTGGGGTTGAGGTGGAGACAGTGTTGATTTCAGAGCTGTGGATTAGAGTTGCTGCTGGGTCAGGCTGGATGAAGGACGGACCTTCCAGAAGGGGGCAGCACTGAGCTATGTGTCCGAGCAGAGAAACCCCCTAAAAGTGTCCCCCTCAGGGTCTTCGGGTGGCCAAAACTGTGCCTGCTGCTAATGGCATCCTGAAAGCTGATATCGCAATATTAATAATGCAGGGACTTTAAAGTGAGGGCCTCTGGGCTGTCTGCCTGTGCAGCTGTGGGCAGGGGCTGCGTCTGGCTGCGTAGCCATTCCTGTCAGACAGCTTCCATCACCATCTTTTGGTGTCATCTTTTCAAAAAGTGCAAAGGGAGTCTTTCTGATGCCTACAGTTGGATGCTGTGTGTCTCCTGCACCCCTAAACCCCCCCTTACCCAGAAGGCTTTTTTGGGCCTCGTGTTCTGAAGCACTGGCATGGCCGCTGGAACACTGAGGTATTAAATATCGTGTTAAATATCGTGGCTAGAATGGATGGACAGCATTTCACAGGAGTCCTGAGGGAATCCTCCCCTCAGACACGAATGGCTGTCTCTGCTGCCAGCTCTGCCGTACAGGCCTCAGAGGAGTGCGGGAGCAGGAGGGAATGGCCAGGGCCGCCTTCCATCACAGCTGTGTTTAACATGATGGCGCCCCCCACAGGAGACTCATCACAACCTGACGGTGAACCTGACCACGCTGCGCGTTTGGTGCTACGCCTGCAGGAAGGAAGTCTTCCTGGAGCGCAAGCTGGGTCCCCGCTCGCCCGCCTCACCCTGCAGGCCCCCTCCCCCCCCTGCCCAGCCCAGCCCCCAGGTGCGCTGCATTCTCCTCAGCATGTTGGAAGCTCATGGGGTGAAAAACCTCACACTCCACCAAATTCTGACTAAAGGATTTAACCCCTTTCTGCTCTGTCTCGCTTCTGCCAGGAGGCCCCCAGGGTCCCCGGGAGCCCTGCCCTGAGGGCCCCGCCAGCGGCTGTCTGCGATGACCTGGACACAGAGATGGAGGAGGAAGATGAGCTCCGGACGCGAGGTAGGACAGCCGGACAACGTGGCTATCAAAAAGCCAGCCAGACTGAGCCAGGACGTGTGGAAATGCGTAGCATAGCAGCAGAGTGGCAGCCAGTGACCCCTAAATGTGCTTTCCCTCCAGGCCTGACTGGGCTGAAGAACATCGGGAACACCTGCTATATGAATGCTGCCCTTCAGGCCCTTTCCAACTGGTAAGCTGCTGCGTCTGATGTCAGTGCTAACACTGCTAACGCCGCTAATATCTACAGTACGACAGCCGATGGTGCCGCTGACGCCGCTATTATCTACAGTACGACTGCCGACGGTGCTGCTAGCACCGCTGATAACTGCAGTACGACAGCTGCTAGAATCATCAGTGTCATTCTACCTCCTAATGCATTGCTGCTAATGCTGCTGCAGTAGCTAATGCTGCTAGCTGTGTTTGTGTAGTTGTAGCCGCTAATGCCAGTGTAAACACTGGCACCCTTTTAAGTGCTACGACTCTGCTCACGTTAGCACCCTTGGCACCACTTGTTTTTCAACCTGTTTTTGCAAAACCTGTCTGCTTTCTGTTATCATGGCTAATCGCTGTGGGACTGAACATGTGACCAGAGGTGAGGCTTTGGCTGCCTGCCCTGGAGCTGCACGCTATCGGAATGCTTGCTGCTGTACTCTGGACCTGTTAGCGCTGTAGCCCTCTGTTTCCTGACGGATTCCTGGAAGCGGTCCTGAGGTGTGCAGGGAGGGCTAGAGGCGTAAACGCAGGGCTACTGCACAGAAAATTCTGACCTTAGGGAGACCTTCGGACATCTTCCTCATTCAGCCACTCCTGTGTGTGCACTGGTGCATGCAGCGTGTGAGTGTCTGTTCCTGTGCTGAGCTCTTGCCTCCAGCTTCTCCGATTCCCAGTAAGGGCAGCAGGTTATCGAGGAATCCAACCAGCCCTCATGCCCCCAGTGGGCTGTTCAGTCAGATAAAGGGCATTTTGGAAGAGGGCGGCCCTTTGACCTCTAATCAACCTCTGCCTCCCCAGTCCCCCACTGACCCAGTTCTTCGTCGACTGCGGCGGTCTGGTCCGGACTGAAAAGAAGCCGGCACTCTGCAAGAGCTACCAGAAGCTGGTGTGTGACCTGTGGCATAAAAACAGGTATGCCCCCCCCCCATATGGCCTCTCCAGAACCCTCATATTCAGTGTCTGACTGACCCCCAACCCCCCTCCCCTTGCAGGCCCAGCTACGTCGTGCCCACGAACCTTTTCCAGGGGATCAAAACCGTGAACCCCATGTTCCGTGGATACTCGCAGCAGGTGTGTCCCCGCCTCCTCCCTGGCCCGTGCTGCCGTGGGGCCCGTGTGCGGCAAACATACGGTTATTCCCAAGCCAAGGCAGGGAAACCAAGCACGTCGGACCAAGCTGCCCCCTCCCCCAAGTTTGTCTCCTGGCACTCCATCTGTCCAATGCATCCCGAAGCCTACCAGCCAGCTCCTGTCATTATCACACCACTGAAAATAAAGCACATCGTGCTACTGGGGTCCGACCCTGCGGTTTTCGTGGGGGCTGCGTTTTGTTTGGGGGTGTTCTCTCAGGGCCGTTTGGGGCTGTAAATTACACCAAGCAAAGAGCAGGAACATGCAGAATGTCGCAGAACGCTCCGGTTTGTGCTGTCCCTGTCAGTTGGTGGATCTTGATCCATCCCCGCAAGGGCGCAGCGTACTCTGTGATTTAGGAAAGAAAGCAGCCAAGAGCACAGGTTGCCACCTGCCCGACGCCACCGTTCCCAGGGCCCCGGGAAGCAGACTGAAGGGCAGGGAACTCTTCACAGAGGCCCTTTGTGGCTGTCTGCGGCTCTCCTTGAAAACTCTTCAATGAGAGAGAGCGAGCGGGAGAGAGAATGTCTCAGCGTGCAAAGCGGCCCCCTGGTGGTGCATACAGGGTGTTGGTGTGGAGTTTTGTTTCATATTAATTATGTGTAATTTAAGAAAAGACTTTCTGTGAGCACTGATGCCTCCAAATGTGGCTCTAGTCCGGGGGTCACCAACCTTTTTGAAACCGAGAGCTACTTCACGGGTACTGAGCCATACGAAGGGCTACCAGTTTGATACACTCTTCTTAAATACTGTTAATACAATTCACTGTGAAAAGTTGAGTCCCGTCATCCGCTCATACCTGTCTGTACTCCTTGGAACCAAGGATTCGCAGGAGTTCCTGCGCTGTCTGATGGACCAGCTGCACGAGGAGCTGAAGGAGGCGGTGGTGGAGGCCGAGGAGGTTCCGCACGCCGTCCCCATGGACGAAGCAGCTGAGGACGACCATAGCCAGTCAGACAATGACTTCCAGTCGTGTGATTCGTGCGGCAGCAGTGAGCGGGCAGAGAGTGAGGCGGCACGTGTACCCGAGGACACCAATGAGGCGGAGATGCTCCTTCCTGAGGAGGTGCAGGACAACCGCGACTGGCAGAAGGAGAAGAACCTCATTAACGAGCTGCACCGCACTGGCGCCACCGGCCACGACCTCGACAAGGACATCGACACGGCCGCTGAGGCCACACCCGTCATCAGCAGCCAGGGGGCAGTCAAGATGCAGATGGGTCGCCTGTCAGGTAGGGGGGCACCCTTGTGTTCAGAGCCGGGGGTATGCGAATGGCCCCCAGTGACTGTGTGGCCGTGCTATGGAGGTCCTAGTGCCTCCTGATCACCCCTCCTACTTTCTCATCTCTACAGACTGCTATCCGGACGTCCACATCAGCACCTCCAGGCCCCACAGCCCCACCACCAATGATGGGACTGGCTCCAAAATATCCAGCAGCCCTCCTAAGTCTGCTCCGGGGGGCTGGCCGGGTCTCAGCACCTCCCACAAGAAAGGTAGCGTTTGGCTGCTGGGCGGGGTCACCAGAGAGTCTGTCGATCAGCCCGATTGCTATGCTGTTCAAACTAATCTAGCCATCTGGTGGTGGCCTGGGACCTGCGATGGCTGGTGCTGAGCCGCGATTTAGTGGCCAGAGTGAGGAGTTCATGCCGAGCATCTCGTCCCTGACCCGCCCTCTCCTTTCCACAGCAGTGACCTCACTCGCTCCACCCAAGAGCAGTACGCAGAAGCGGTACCGCAGCGTGATCTCGGACGTGTTTGACGGCACCATCATCAGCTCCGTGCAGTGCCTGACGTGCGACCGGGTACGGCATGACATTGGGGGCGGGGCCTACCAGGGCGCACTGGGTTTTTTGGTTTGAGGCTCTAATGAACGATCCCCTTGTGAGAAATGCTTTGCTGAGGCTGCCTCGGTCAAAACTGCGACTCTGGATCTGTAGGGGGCACCGGTCTCTGTTTTGAGACGGCAGCTGCTCACCTTCAGGGGTCTGTGATCTGGGGAATGAAGCCGTGTTTAGAGTTTGCCAAGTCCTCCGATGATGCCATGTTTGGAGGTCTGCCAGCAGTGGGGGCACTGTTTGGGTACAGTGAGGAGATCTCTGTTCTGCTTGGTCGTGCTCCTCAGGTATCTGTGACGCTGGAGAACTTCCAGGACATCTCGCTGCCCATCCCAGGCAAGGAGGACCTGGCCAAGCTGCACTCCGCTTCCTGCCACCAGACGGCGCTGGTGAAGGCCGGCTCATGTGGGGAGGCCTATGCACCCCAGGGCTGGATCGCCTTCGTCATGGAGTATATAAAGAGGTCAGCCCCCCACCCACAGGCAGATTAATCATTAGTGTCCATGCTGATGTCAGCCTAGACCCCCTGTGGTCACCCTCCATGTTTACCTGCTGAGGTCCTCCTTCCTGGAGGAGTCGCAGCTGTGCAGTACGCAGGCTGAGCCCTTCCCCTTCTCTCCCCCTGGCAGCTGGCTCTGGGGCCCAGTCGTCACGCTGCAGGACTGCCTGGCCGCTTTCTTCGCCAGGGACGAGTTGAAAGGTAAGACCCAGGCTCCCGAAAAACAAGCTGAGATCATTTAGCCCCAGCAGCCCGGGAAGGAGTCCAGCCTTGGTGGGGGGGTTAAGTGAGGATCCCACACTGCCATTGTGTGTTGAGATGACAGATTTTACCGGAAGGTCTGTCAAAATGTGGCTGTAAATTACTGCAATAGAGTCTGTTACAGAACAGAGCTGACGGGGGGGTTTGCAGGTTCTCAGGGGTCTGAGCGGCCTCGGTGCTCAGTGCTGCCCCCCGGTGGGTTAGTCTGAACTGCAGGATGTTGTGCTCCTGTAACGCTCCTTTGTCTTTTCCAGGAGATAACATGTACAGCTGCGAGAAGTGCAAGAAGTAAGTCCCTCCCTCTGTATATTGCCGATATATAATGTATAACGTATATATAGATAATGTATAATGTGTGTTTATATATATATATATTTGTGTGTGTGTGTATATATATATATATAAAACGCCGATTTACGGCGCCTCTGTACTGAACATGGCGGTTCTGTGCATGTTGCCAGGTTACGGAACGGAGTTAAGTTCTGCAAAGTGCAGAGCCTTCCGGAGGTGAGTGTTCTTAGTGTTTATGAGCCTCCTGTATCTGAGCTGTATCAGTCCTGCCCCCCGGCCCTGAATATTGCGCCCCCCCCCAGATCCTGTGCATCCACCTAAAGCGATTCCGGCACGAGCTGATGTTTTCCACCAAGATCAGCACACACGTCTCCTTCCCGCTGGCCGGCCTCGATCTGCAGCCCTTTCTCGCCAAGGACAGCACTGCCCAGATTACCGGCTACGACCTGCTGTCTGTCATCTGTCACCATGGCACTGCCAGCAGTGAGTGTAGCCTGTGATGGGGGGGGGGGGCACAGGGGTCCCGACAGGGACCCAAACCCTGTACATTTTTATCATAATAGTGCCTTTTTTACTCCATCCGTCAAACATGGAGATACAGAGGACAGTTCTAAGCACAAGCCTGTACGATATGTATAGCAACGTGTGCTGTGTTTAAAAATAGAACCATGGGTGTGATTAATTCTGTTTATCCCCTGGCTGTGTGCGGGTGCACGCAGGCGCCCCCTGCACCTGCGACCCCTAAGCCCTCACCCCCCACCTCACCGGCTACGTCTCTTTTGCTTACGCAGGCGGCCATTACACCGCTTACTGCCGAAATGACCTGAATAACCGGTGGTACGAGTTCGATGACCAGAGCGTAACTGAGGTCCCGGAGTCCTGTGTGCAGAATGCCGAGGCCTATGTGCTCTTTTACAAGTAAGAAGTGGAGGGGGGCTTGAGCCGACCAATAGCGACGCAGGATAGTTGCCCATGGGCGTGGCGTACAGCCTGGCGATCTTCACCATATGGGGCCTGTCGTCACTCATACCAAGAAGTGTTACTGTGGAAACAGGCCCTGCGTCAGTGTGTTTAGCTCCTGGGGGGGCTGAACGTCTTCTCGCCGCCATATGCAGGAGGAGCAATGAGGACGCCGTGAAGGAGCGCCAACGGGCGTCAGGCCTGCTGGGCATGGCGGAGCCCAGTCTGCTGCAGTTCTACATCTCACGCCAGTGGCTCAACAAGTTCAAGACCTTCGCCGAGCCGGGCCCCATCTCCAACAACGACTTCCTATGCGCTCATGGAGGTGAGGGGTGCTTATGGGTGCGTCGGGGTCGAACCCAGCTCGGGCCATGCTGATTGGCTGGAAGCATGATTTGCTTTTGCTGATTGGCTGGAAGCATGATTTGCTTTTGCTGATTGGCTGGAAGCATGATTTGCTTTTGCTGATTGGCTGGAAGCATGATTTGCTTTTGGGTCAGAGGTTATCAGGGTTATCCGGCACACCTGTCATGAGAGGGAGTGTTCAGAATGTGCAGAAGATGCTGTGGGTTCGATGATCTTGTCAGACTTTAACATTCTGTCTCTCCGGTGCCATGACTGGAGTGTAGTGTCTGGTTGTTCGTTCTCACACGTGCGCTGGTCCTGTCTATCAGGTGTGCCCCCCCACAAAGCACCCTACATCGACGACCTTGTGCTGATGCTCCCCCAGAATGTGTGGGATCACCTGTACAGCAGGTGAGGCTCCCTAATGAGCATCGCCGGGGGAAATGGGCAGCGAGTGACACGCCTTGTGACCCATCTGACTCCCGACCCTCAGGTACGGAGGAGGCCCCGCGGTCAATCATCTCTACGTCTGCCACACCTGCCAAACAGAGATCGAGAAGCTGGAGAAGAGGCGGAAGGTGGAGCTCGATATGTTTGTGCGGGTACGAGCTGGTGGATGCACCATATCGCTGCCTCTGGGGTGACTGACACAGCAAAATGATGCGAATGGCAACTGGAAAATGAACAACATCAATAAAAGTTACACATGCTGGTAAAGGAATGAAGAAGGATTTAAGAAATTTAGTATTAATAATTAATGTATGTAATCATGGATGAATACATAATCCAGAAAGATGGAGATGAAATGAGAGCCGTACAGAGGGTGGTGCGTTAATTGTACCACCTGTCACGCGTAATGAGGTCAGGCTGCGGACCCGCCGAGCCGCGTAGGGGCCATGCTGCTGTGGTAACGCACAGACTCCTCCCGCTGTGTCCCCAGCTGAATAAAGCCTTCCAGGAGGAGGAGTCTCCGGCCGTCATCTATTGCATCAGCATGCACTGGTTTCGCGAGTGGGAGGGCTTCGTCAAAGGCAAAGACAGCAGTAAGTGTCCCGCCTCCCTCATCAGCCAGCCTGTCGGGCGGCAGGGAGGCGCTGAGGTCACCCCCGAGCACTCGCAACGCAGACTTGGTTCCCGTGTGGGGGAGTCGTTTTAATTATGGTGAGAGTGAATAAGCTGACTGAGTGACATGACAAACGGTGCACTCCCTTCCTGCAGATTTGCCTGGGCCCATCGATAACACTAAGATCGCCGTGAGCAAAAACGGATATCTCACACTGAAGCAAGGTAGTGCCGTACTGTCACGATGACAAGGCTGACCCCGGGCGAGTGGCCACAGGGTGGCGCCCTTCTAACATCTCCTTTCTGCTCTGACAGGGGCAGATTCGGGGCAGATTTCTGAGGAAACGTGGAACTTCCTGCATTCGATCTACAGCGGGGGGCCGGTGGTGACGTTGCGGCCAAACGTGAGCCAGGCGGAGGCTGAGCCGTCGCAGGCGGAGGAGAAGATCGAGGTGGAGACCCGCTCGCTTTAGCCCTGCCCGCCAGACGCCGGGCCCAAAAACACTTTTATTTTGCACTTGACTTTTTATTTGGAGAAGCACTCAAAGGCATGCCCCCACCATTCCGTAGATTACAGTGGATGCGAGGAATAGATACCAACATGGTACATTCTGTGATGTGTATATATCCTTTTTATTACCACGGAGGACTACAGGCGGCCTCGGAGGTGGGGTTCTAAGCCCTGTATATAATTTGGAGCAGCTGAACCTGCATTATTACCATGTTTCCCAGACCAAACAGAGTGCGTTACCTTGAGACGAGTTCTCACTGCGGCCAAGGGTCACAAGCCTCTGTAGATGAGCCTTCAACTCCTAATGTGTCCTGTAGTAAGTGGTTAACTTAAGAAAGAAAATGCTTAATCAAAATGTACAGATTACCAAGGGATACTAAGTACTTAAGTAGTCTCAGGAAAGACCTTTTTTTTTTTTTTTTTGCACTGTACGATAGTGTAAGAGGCAAAGGCGCCCACGTGGCCTGGTGATGCGAACTCCGCTCGGAAGCCATCTGTGCTTTAATAGGCCATTCATAGAGTTTTGTAGGGAAGTTCAGCAGATGCATGCTTAACTTGCACAAACAAGTGAGTTTAACCAGTACTCTGGCTGCCAGGACTTCGTGGGTTCCGAGTGGTTACATTGATTTGCATGTAAATATAGCTTCTGCTTCCAGTGTAATGTTAACTTAAGCAAACCTTCAGTTGTCTTGTAAGTGAAGATATATGTATAGAATACATAATAACCTCTACAGATCCAACGATTTCTCACTGTTTCGATCTTAAGCAAAGGCATTATAACTGTATGGGCATGGTGCATATACAGCGATCGGGGTGTGATCGGGATCTCTCACAAGAAAAATGTGAATGCTTTATAAATAATGTTCTAGCTGCCCGATGATATTAAAATCTGGGAATGGTATTGTTGATTTAAAGACAGTGACCAACTCGTGTACACTTTGAATACCTGTGTACTGTAAGATCGTAATACAAAACTGCAATACATTGTATGTATGAAGTGATACACGCTGTTGGAAATAAATAGCTGAGAACGTTGAGTGCAGGATGTTCAGAGGTAAAGCGGATGTATGCATGTATTCGCGTTTGCTGACCTTGCTGTATACTGTAGGAAAACCGACTAAAATGTGTGCCTGTACTTCAGTCCGGGTTTTTTTTATTGCATGTCTTAATTAAACTGACTTCTGTGTACAGCAATTCAGTGCTTTACAAAATGTTTCAAAAACTTTGTCCAACAGCAGAAAACAACGACAGAAGTTGTGACATTCTTGTTAAGTGTGTGAAGGCATACCCAACATGTAATTCAACCGAGTTTATGTGCATTCGTCCACATTTTCTGCCAAACTGCATATTAGACTTAAATGTGTATATGAAGTATGAAACACAGCGTTACATCCTTCAAAACAGGTGCACCGGTAACTGCATTAAAATGAAAATATGCTGACAGCTGGTCATACGTTTTAACAGCGACGTTTTCTCCTGTTCAGGTGGCATTATGCCCTGACACTTTCCCGGTGGGCCGACAAAATGCATCGTTTTATGTGATTTTTTTCGCCCCAACTAGAAAACGCAGGAGCCAGGTCTGTATTAACGCGTACGGCTTTCTACGACGTTCAACACTATCCTGTGAAATATACGTGTGCCTGGCCTGCCCCCTCAGTCATACATGGTGTTTTTAAATCCCCTATTTCCCATGGAAGGAATTCAAACACCAACCCCCCATATTTGAATCACTATTCGCTATTCACTATTTGCAAATGCCATTTAAATATCCCACCAGCATAAATGCACAGCTTTGTCTTAGGGAGCATTTCTAGCATCCCATGGTGGAGTGGATGCGCGCCCACCTTTGCTACTCTGCATCAGCGGAGTCGCATCCGGCCACAAAGAGATTAGTTCTAATTATATCGGCTAACAATAAAACAAAGCGGGCTATTACAGCTGTCAGCGCAAGTTAGGAACATCGATAGAGCCGCCGCGCCGCAGCCCTCCGCCCCCGTGTCTCTCAGACTGCACATCCTCATTCTGCGCCGGTGAGTGCGATCCCGGACGAGCCGAGCCGAACCGAACCGAACCGAGCCGAGCCGAGCACCGCGGCATTGTGGGATTCGGCGGCGCGCGCACGGCAGCCAGGGGGATAGAAAACATGGCGGCGGCCGAGCGCGCTGCGCACCGTGTGCGGAAGTGAGGTAAGTGTGGATCTCGAGCTTTAAACGCCGTTTTTTTTTTTAATTTAACGGTTCGGACGGCCGAGCTGGAACCGCGCGGGTTTTCCGCCGGAGCCGGAGGCGCCGTCGGGTGGCCGGGCTGCCTCCTCCTCGGCGCGGAGCCGAGCGCTTCGCCAAAGTTGGGGTGCTGCCGGAGCCGCGGCTAAGCTAGCTGGCTAGCCGTGCGCTGCGATCGGGCCATCTGGCCGCGGAACCGGGCTATTAGGGGGCTGCCGCCTTTGTAAACACGCCAGGCGCCGCTCGTCCTTTGTCCGCGCTTCGCTCCCCCGTCTGCGGCGCCCTTTAACTAGACCGGGATCACCGTCCCCCTCCTTCATTTTCCCTTTTTCGGACCTCAGACAGGGAGTCGGCGAAACTAGTTGTACCGAGTTAAGACGGAAAAAGCGCCGCTAGCCGAGCAGCTAGCGAGCCTCCCGTTAATCCGTGCCCGGGCGGCAGGGTGCCGTCAGCCTGCTTCCCATCCGGGCGCTCCTCGCTGCATCGGCGCCGCTCGGAGAGGGGCGACGGCCCCGGAGGTGCAGCCCGCCGGGGGGAGACGGCCGCCGTGTTACATAAGCGGCTGCGGGCCGCCGGGGCCCGGGGAGCCGCGACGCGGCCCGCCTGACGGAGCTCGGGGGGATTAAGCCGGCGGCCGGCCTGCCAGATGGACACTGCACTCCGCCAGGGTTCGAGGGCACAGCAGGTACTTACTCCGGCCAAGCAGCGACTGACTGGCGGCCCTCCCCCGAGCGGCAGTCTGCACCACATCTGACTGTCAGTAATTTGGCGGTTTATCGCAGGTGAAGCGTTACCCAGCTGTCACTGCATGTCCGGCGTGAGGCCTGCCGAACACCGACTTGCTGGCCTGAAGTTACGGGGCGACCCGGGGAGCCGCGGACACGTGCGGCGCCGTCTGTGTTTAACGCGGCCGCTCCGATGACGCGCCGCCTGGGATGAGTTTATTTTCCCGCCTCCGCTATTCAGCTCACATCGGCTTTTAAGTGTAACCTTCAATGTCACAGACAGCTTATAGCTGGGGAAACTACATTTACACTGTTACAGAGAACACCAGCTGTTAAGACATTGATGCACAGAAATGAAATGGGGCACAGAAAGGGCCTTTCTTCAACTTGAGAGCAGGGTCCCGCTCTCAGGGTGGGATGGAGAGACAGGTGCGCACCTGGCCCCCTGCTCCAGGAACGACCACACCCCCCGGCAAGGAGCGCTGCCATGGCTGCTTCCCGCAGTGAGCCCTGGGGGCTCTGATCTTGCCTGGGGTGCTGATATTTCTTCAGAAATATCATGTAGGGCTATCAGTGGCCAGCAGTCTTCTTGGCATTTTTACTCTATGCTGAACCTTTGGCACTTTTGTCAAGTATAACATATGGAAGAGATTGTTAAATGGCCCTGATGCAGGTTGAATGGATTATATATTGTGGTGATATGTGACTGCAGACTGTAAGGGTAAGAAGCAGGACTTCCTGTGCAGGACTGTGCATAGCTGGGATTATTGTCATTTGCTTTCCTCGCAGTGTATAAAATATAGCAGCTGTATCAGTTGTTGGGAGGGTTGTAATGTATATTATTTTGGCAGTTTTATGGAGATAGTGTCCTTTGTTGCTTCAGCAGTAGACCCACCGTGCTCCTTAGCCCTGACCAGGTTGCTGTTGTCAGATTTCTGCAAACCACTTGCTGCCCCTCTGTGGCATCCATGGACATTCGGCACATGACCTGTCGTTGTGTTCCTGCATGGTTCGGCGCTTCTCACCCTTCCTGCCCGGTTGTTCTTGGAGTAGATGCTCCTCCTTGTTTTGAGATCTCTGGTCCGCGTGTTGTTGATGAGGCCAGCAGCTCTCAGACTGTGCCAATGATGCACTTTGATTCAGGAAGTTCTCTTGCGTCCTTCATTAAACAGTTATTTTTGTTTCTCATAGCAGCAGAACTGTTGATCTAATTTCTGTTTGGTCTTCTTCATAGAATTCTCTCTTACAGCATGTATATGTTCATTCTGTCGAACCTACATCATATAATTGTGAATTTGACCTTCAGTGGCTCTTGAGGCAGGCTGCAATAGCAGACCTGTATAGGAGGAGGTGAGTGCCACTGACCGATGCCTAAACCCTAACTTTTACTTCGAGAAGGAATTTGATGGACTGTTTTTTTTTTTTTAAGCAAGCAGCATGTCTTATGTAATCCCCTTGCAAGTGCACAGCATACTTCTACCCCTTTTATCTATGGTAATTTTACAGTCATAGTCAACCACTGAATTACTGTTGTCTGCTAACTCTGTTTTCATCCCTGCGAAAGGGGGAAAGTGGGTGTTGTTTATGGGAGCTGGGCACAACCACACAGTCCCAGCAGGTGCGCTCAGTGCAGGCTCATAAAAACCGTTGTGTAGAGAAGCGCTGATGGGAGCCAGTCATTCCGGCATGGTGTAGATAATGCTGGACATGTACTATCTTCCCTCTGACTGTGAATATGCTAGGCTGATGGCGAGCCCTCTGTACATCTCCTCCATGCCCTTCTGTTTCTGCAGGATCACTGGGTAATTCTGGAGTGCAGGGTGAGCGGTGTGTGGTGAGCGAGAGAGCGTGTGGGCCCTCCCAGGTGACTGTATTTCAGGGTGACACTTATCCAGTGCTCTGTTCCTGCGGCTGGATGGTTTTCTGTAGTTGCCCCGGGTGACTGTGTGGGCACAGCCGCATGCTGATGTCATGTTTGCCCTGTACTGCCACTGCAGAGCTTGGGTGTTTCTCAGTTCCAAGAACGCAAAGATCATACTTGTGGTCTTGGCAAGACCGGTCTTGCTAACTTGCCTCCCAAGAACGAACTTGGGGCGCAATGAATTATGGGATTGGTCTTGTTTGGTGAGGATGTGACCAATGCGTCCTTGATGTTTGGGGCGGAGCAAGAATGACATCTTGAGATTTTTACCATCCTCTGTACTTCTGTTCTGAGTATTGGAACAGGTCTTTGGCGATGGATGATGATGTAAAACAGGTACACGAGAGCACAAGTGTGGTCAAGGACGCGTCTCTCCCCCACCTCCACAGCAAATTGCAGATTCCCTCCATGCAGGACAAGTCTGTTGCTGTCCCTGACATGCATGATCCGTCCATTAATCCAGAGCGCTCTTCAGCACTGTTAAAAACACCTCTGTTGCCTCCTACCCCCAAATTGCTTGTGCACTTCAAACACTGGTCAATAAAATATGTATATTTGGAAATATTACTATTAGCTAATTACAAATAAAGGGCAATTAACCTTGCTGGGTTTTTTGCCAGCATGGGAAATGAATTGATTGCACATTGCCTTTTGCCACTAATTCTTTGGGGGTTACGGCAATTTGTGTGATTGATTGAAGTCCCATGAATGCCGTTTGGTTCTCTTTTGAACTATCAAAACAACAGAAATTATGAATGAATGGAGTAGATTGACTCGCTGAGCTCTCTGCTTGCAGAATTCTTGTTCTGCTTGTAAAAATTGCAAGTGCGGCACGACTGCCTTGGTAGAGAGTGGGATGACTGGGCTTTCCGGCGCCAGCCGCCCGCGCTGAGATCCCTGCCTGTCGCTTTATGGGGCCTGTGTTTGAATGTGTTTCAGTGCTGCCATTCACTTCTGTTTTTCCTCCTTTCCTTTTCCACCAGGAACTTTGCTCTCTTTGAGGATCTGTTGTGACCCTGGATGGTGTATGTGTGTGTGTGTGTGTCTGTCTGTCTGTTCGGGGCATGGTCCCTTCCCCCTGGCCCTGCCTGTCCCTGGAGTCCCCAGGTAGCAGCCTGGAGCTGAGGCTCTTGCCGCAGGCTGCCCCTTCTGCCTTCTCCCCACATGATGCCGAGGGCAGGCCTGGCAGCTATGTCCCGCTTTCGTGTCGCACCCCCAGTTCAGCCCAGTAGATGTCAGTGCTCTGGTTCCTGACTCGTCTGTTCCTGCGCCTGGCTTTCTATGCGGTACTGTTGATCTCCTCCATCTGCAGGACCGGCCGTCTTCTGCACTCTGCACCTCCTGTTGCCGCCTGTCCTCTGACTCTCCTCCTTATCTCAGCTTGCGAAGCACCTTATATTTTCCTGGAAGTTGACCTACTGGCCTCCATTTTTCGGTTTTGTTAGTTAGGTGGTCCTGCCTCCTTGCGCCACGGGATTGCAGGGCTCGTCTGCTCGTGGTGCTACAGCTATAGCCAGGAAGATGGAGGCCGTGTCCCCACCTGTCTGGCCTGGCCAGTCCAGTATGTGGTTTAAAGTATTTATGTAGATACATTTTTCATATAAAATTTTAACCCGTTTGATATGAGTTTGCTGGTTCTCTGTCCTGTGCTGTTGGTTGTTCACATGACCCTGTACGTCACATGACCCTGTACGTCACATGACCCTGCACCCAGGCAAGGCAGAGTTGATAACGGCACCGTCGCTGTGGCTGCGATATCAGTCATCCTGATGTACATTCCTGATTAAAAGTTCTCGGACCTGTAAGTCCAAGCTGCTTGAACGTTGCCTTCCTCACTTCTGATCGGTGACTATCAGTTTGACAGAGCTGGAGGCTCCTGAGTCTGGCTTCTGTCTGGTGCTGCTGAGTAGGATTTGCCCTGTTTCTCGCCAGCGTCCTGGACCCCAGCCCTTCATCTGGTCCTTTAGGGTCCTAGAGGAATAGTAGCCGCTCTCTGCTGTTTAGGTTTGTACCACGGGGGAGAGCTGTACGCCTTTCTGTAGACGGTGCTGGTGAAACATATCTGTGGACACATACCAGCCATTCCCATTGTGCCGTGACACTGTTGTGCTCAGGAGTCGTTTATCTGAGCCGCCCCTAACACCACTGTGTGTCTCTCTCTCTCCGTCTAGGAGTCCCGAATCGCCACAGAGCCGCGGCCCGCGATGTGGAGGCTGTAGGACCGGGCCGTAGCATGGCTGCTTCTCGCTCGACGCGTGTTACCAGGTCGTCGGTGGGCATCAATGGATTGGATGAAAACTTCTGTGGTCGGACCCTCAGGAACCGTAGCATCGCCCAGTCAGATGACTCCTCGCTGGCCCCCCTGCCCCGGGCCCGCTCGCCCAAGAAGAAGCCGGACAGCCAGCAGGGGGTGTCACAGCAGCCCTCCCCCAAAGGGAGCCATCCGGGGAAGGTAGTTGACAACAAGCCCCCCCCGGCAGAGCGGGAGTCATGGGTGAACCCCCGCAAGCGTGGCCTGTCCTTCTCTGAAAGGGAGGCTCCTGACAAGGCGGAGGGCCAGCCCCGCCAGGCCTCACCTCTGCTTAAGCGGGCCAGGGGGCGTTCTCGCTCTGGTGAGGCCCCTGGCTCCCCAGCCCGGCCCGAGAGGCCCTCCCCGTGCAATGCTCAGGAGGCAGCCGAGGGCGAGCAGGACTCCAAACGCAGCGAAGGCGAGTCTGAGGCAGCAGAGAACTCCAAAGATGCTGGTGGGCAACCTGTGGATGACGGCGAGTGCCATGGGGTCACCAATGGGCTCAGCGAGCGGGGCCTGGATGGAGGGCTTGCCCCAGGCGGGGGCCCCATGCCACACCCCATGGGACTGAACGCTGCGGTGGACAGTCTTGGGGAGCCAGGGAAAAGCCCCGTGGACGCGTGCTGTGAAAACGCCTCCCTGCTGAACGGTGGGCAGGGGGCACTGTGTTCCAGTCCCCATCCTGACGTGCCTTGTAGAAACTCGCGCCCCGAGCAGGCAAGGCCTGCCGGCCCTGAGGGTCCCCCCTCTGAGACCCCGCTCATGGAGGAGGAGGTGGATGTGGTGGGTGACACTGGCAGCATGGCCCAGGCACGAGTCACAGACAGCGCCAATGGCGGTCTGTGTGCGCTGCACGAGGAGCCCTGCATCTCAGGGGAGACTGACCCGGCACATCCACCTGCGGGCCCCGCCCCCTGCCCAACAAGCCCCGCCCACAGCATCACAGGTCCCGCCCAAAGCCCCGCTCACACTCCTTGCTTCAGCGAACCCCAGGAGCATCGCTATGCACTGAGGACTTCTCCCAGGAGGGGTAGGGGCAGCCCTCCTAAGTTGAGCTCACCCCCAGGGGAGGAGCAGGGGGCCGAAGCCCACCCTGACGCAGAGAGCACCAGCATCTCCCGAGGGGAGCCGGAGGCCAAAGGGAGGGGTGACGTGGGCTCGCCAGAGCTCAGAGCTCCCAGATCCACCAAAGACCCCGTGGACGGTCCGGCTGCTGAGGAGGACGATGATGACGAAGATGACCCGGATGTCTATTATTTCGAGTCTGATCATTTGGCTTTGAAACACAACAAAGAGTATGTGAAAGCAGCAGGGGGCACCATTTCCTGTCTACTCCTCCTCACATCTGTTTCAGGGTTAATGTTTACACAGGCAGCTTTCTGTAGTGGCGTAGTTGTGCCTCCCGGGGGCGCTTCACCCACCCTGGTGCAGATAGACGGATATAAGTGTGGCCTTCAGAGCTGCCCCGTTCAGCCAAGGCCGCGAGGCCCTGTGATGGGCCCCGAGCTGTGATTCTGCTCCTGCCCATTGAGCTGGAGGACGTGGCCTCCTGGCACATAATCACTGCCAGCTGTTACCCATTTTCCGAAGGCCCCGAACAGATACAGGCTCAGTGTTCAGCCTTGGGGGCCGGGGCTGTGTGTTTGCTGTCCTCAGTTACCGCGGTGATGCGTCATACTGTGGGCTTTAAAGGGAATGGGGCATTTACTAGCCATGTGTGTCCAGAGCTTAAATATGTCTCCTATCTACATATAAGCAAAACGTCTGGGGCGATAAAAAAAAAAAAAAGGCCTGAAATTTGTAGGAATTGCCTTGATTGGCTGAGGCAAATGTGGGTGTGGCCTGACGTGTCCGTGTGCCCCTGTGCAGCCGCCACCCTTCCTGCGATTATCGACTCGTGTTGCACGAGTGTGATTTTTATGTAGGAGCCCCATGGAGCACGCCCTGTGCCGAGCACGCCGGAAGACAACTTCCCCTGGGTTTTGGGTTCATCCACAGGTTAGGCGATGCTCCCACACGCAGCGGATTGGACCGCTTCCGCGGCAGGTGATGTGCCTCTATCGGGGATCACAGCAGGAGCAGAAGCATCTCCCGGCTTCAGACAAACGGGAGGAAATGTTTAAATCCTGGCTTGTGTAATTCAGGGGCTGTACAATGTGCAGGTGATGTGAATGCCATGTTTCCTCAGTCTCTTGCTCCTGTTCAGGATGTATGTTCCTGTAGGTGGCGCTGGTGTGCTCGCCTGGTTCGGCCGCTTCAATGCTGCCTGTCAGGCTTTCATTTGGCTTTGGCTGCGCGTGCCGTAAGGCCAGGAGGACCGCTGGTGGGGTGTCGGGGGGGCAAGTAAGCTGCCCACGTGCGAATACCTGTCTTGTGTGTTTGTGTGACCAGTCCTCCTTGTGCCGCCAGCTACCAGAGGCTGCTGCAAACCATCGGTGTGTTAGAAGCCCAGCGAACTCAGGCCATCCTGGACCTGGAGGCTCTGGCCCGGCATCAGAAGCAGGCCTTGGGCGACCCGGTAGGCTTTGTGGAGAGACTGCAGAAGCAGGTACGGTTCCGAGCCCCATTTGGAGCTGATTTTTCTAGTGAACGCTGTCAGTAATAATTCATATGTGCTTCTGTCCGTCCATCTCACACTCACGAGGCTTTGCACGCCGAGGCCAAGGTGTGCTGCAGTGGTAACTGGCTCACAAAATGCTGGCCGTGGGGAGATTCTCTGCCTGTTATACCTGCTGTTCTCGGACTGGGAGACTTGTCATACACTGACTGCTTTCATGTCGATCTGTTTAGAGGTCTCCCATGTTCACTTAGCCCTATCGCTGTCCCCTGCTGCATTTTGGGTAGATGGTTCTGGGCCTGCCAGGACCTCAGCGTGTGGTCCAGCTCCCAGATATCGCATGGGACCAGTACACCTCGGGCCTGGGGGACTTCGAGCGGGAGTTCTGTGGCAGGAAGTGGAACACTCGGAGGACCAAGCTCATCTTTGATAAAGGTTAGAGCTGTGCTGCCCTGCCGGATGTGAGACCCCCCCCTTGTCCTCTGCTCCCGCTCGCTGCTATTGGCCCGGGACGTCACATGTCGCTTTTTTGCACAGTGGGGTTGCCAGCTCGACCAAAAAGCCCTCTGGATTCCAAAAAGGACGGCGAGTCTTCAGCACTGTACTCCGCACTGCCCTCTAGTGACGGTCCGGATCACGGCGGCTCCAGCAGCCGTTCTCAGGTACACGGCACGCGTCTAAGAAAAGGGGTCGTTCTGGGAGGAGCATGCCGCACACATCATCTCTGCCATCTGTGGGTCCTGATCAGCAGTTGTCTTTACGAAGGAATCTTTGCTCTGTCCATTCCAGTTCCCCGCTAAACATGCGTACACTCCTGTTACAGTGTGTCTGCCAGAGCCTGTTTCCATCGGAAACATAATAGCCCCTCCCTCTGGCTCTGCGCTGTAGGGAGACTTGGGGCTGGGCCGCTTCTTTCAGGCCTGAGAGAAAAATAATAGTTGGTGTGACAACTGGTACAGCGGCCTTTGTGTTGGTATGCGCTTAAGCAGGAGACTTCAGCAGTAGGTAGACATGCTAACTTACGATAATTATTCTGAACTTTTCTTTTTGATTAATGTGAAACAGTGGAGGTCTGGTCTAGTCTGTCTGTCTGTCTGTCTGTCTGTCTCTGTCAGTCTCCTAGGTGTGTGTGTGTCGGTCTGTCTGTCTATCTCTGCCTCTCTCTCTGTACGTCTGCCGGGGGACACACCTCTGCTCTTTTTCTATGTTTCCTTTCCCTGTAACCTGACACTGGGGTTACTCACTCATGCCCTGTCTCTCCCGCAGACAATCAGGGGCAGGATGTGTGACCAGAATAAACCAGATACGTTCAACCAGCTGTGGACCATAGAGGAACAGGTATGAGAGAGACACCACCCCCCCCGAGCAGCGCTTGCAAACCAGGGGCTTTTGCCAAACACCCGTTCTGGTTCTCCTCGTGCAGAAGAAGCTGGAGCAGCTCCTGTTGAAGTTCCCCCCCGAGGAGGTGGAGTCTAGACGTTGGCAGAAGATAGCGGACGAGCTGGGGAACAGGACAGCCAAGCAGGTGCTGTCGGAATGATGCCTGTTGAGCGTGTTGCCTGGGTGGTGGACAGGCAGGGTAATGACTGAGGAGTCTGAGTGTCCCCTCAGCAGAGTGTGATACAGCTTCCCTGGGGGGGGCAGGCGTGCTATGTGCCAAGCTCATAACGATCCCTGGTCCTGTTTGTCAATTGCGCCCTCTGCAGGTCGCCAGCAGAGTGCAGAAGTATTTCATTAAATTGACAAAAGCTGGGATCCCTGTGCCAGGAAGGACGCCCAACCTCTGCATGTACATTAAGAAGGTACCCTGAGCTATCCTTGTCTCTGTCCATGTCCCTGTCCTTATTCCCATAACTGCCCTTGTCCCTGTCCCGATCCCTGCCCCCTGTTTCTGTCCATGTTCCTGTTCTTGTCCCTATCTCTGCTCCTGTCAGTGTGAGGACTTGAATCCCGGTCCTCTCGTGTTCTTAGGCATCCACCAAAAGACAGCACCACCTGAACAAGCACCTGTACAGACCCTCCACCTTCCTGACTTCCTATGAGCCTCCCGTCTACATGGACGACGACGACGACCGCTCCAACTTTTACAGTGCGCTGCAGGACTCCGCCGCTGCTGACTCTGTGAGTGCCGGTATCGGCTCTTTTAAGGCAACCCAGTGCTGAGGCCAGGGCCACATGCGTTCAGTCGCAGTAACCCCTGCCCCTGGTCCCACTCAGCCTTTCGGCCCCTCATTCCCCTGCAGGATGAAGACAGCATCCCCGCAGAGTACAGACATCTGCCTGAGTACAAGGAGCTGCTGGAGCTGAAAAAGCTGAAGAAACAGCGGCTGCAGGAAATGCACGTGGAGCGCGCACTCACGCAGCACCTGGGCTACAAGGTAATGCACCTGGAGCATGCACTCACACAGCACGTGGGCTACAAGGTAATGTACCTGGAGCATGCACTCACACAGCACCTGGGCTACAAGGTAATGCACCTGGAGCATGCACTCACGCAGCACCTGGGCTACAAGGTAATGCACCTGGA
>JAAGVU020000043.1:1057516-1069893 GCA_011763525.2 Mormyrus iriodes | reverse complement strand
CACGCAGCCCCCCCCGCGCGGCGTGTGCCCGCCTCGGCGAGGAGACCAAGGGACACGCATGGTGTGGTTGGGGGGGGGGGGCGGGGGGGGGGCCTCCCCTAATATCAGCCCCCCACCCCGAGCATGCAGCTGGTGGTGGCTTTTCTGGGTTACATACGTTCTGCACCCCAAAGCGAACTTCACCACGTGCCACTGAACACGGCAGATGCAAGGCCGCAGTCTCCCAGAGAGATAATTAATCACTCAATTCGCCTGATTACCTAATTCAATCAAATATTTGGCAGAATCGGCCCTTGCGAAGCGACTGTTTAGGGATTTCACAGTCTAATAATGAGGTTTCTCCCTACTCGACACCCCAGGCGTCCCCAGTTCTTCAAAACGTATCAAATGATTAATTATACCATTGATTGCACGCTCAGGTAAATGACATAATTGCAGGTAGTAATATTACATAATGCAAACCAGTTACGTTCAGAGGTTCACCTCCACCCTCTCAAATCTCACACCCCCAGCAGTAAAAATGAGTCCAGAGTTAAGAAAGAAGCCCTACAGGCCGGTATTGGGAAGGTGGATGTAGCCTGGGAGTGCCCCCTCATGATGGGGGAGAGCTCCTGTACGCGGCCCCATCACACAGCTGTCTCCCTGAACTAAAAATGGTTCAGCTGTGCTGCGCAGATGTGAGGTTAAGGGTTAACTGAGGGTATTAAACAGAGCCGCTATCAGCGCACAGCAAAGATTAAATGCCGGCAGTGATAGGAAAACAGCCCCCCCTTGGCTGTTCTGCCCCCGGCTTTATTTCATTAACTACCTATCTGATTAAAGGGGGGGGGGTAACCACCTCACACAGACCAAACGCCCACTCAGGCAGCCTTCACCCTCGGCAATCACACTAATGGTTGTGATTAGTTTTCACAACCTGCTCAAAGGCCCATTGATCTGTTGATTAGTGATGTCACTGCCCCTCCCCTTTCTGATACAGACCAATGGGACGTCCTGTTCTACACGCCAAACAGCTGGCCGCTCTGGGGCACCCACATCACACCCTGAGGCATCACCGGTCAACCCGTCGGCCAGACCCTGGACATCAGGTGAGCTACAGATGTGAAAAGGTCAGAGGTCAGGCTCCGGTGGGGGGCAGGGGGGAGGGGCATCTCGTGGCTCACAGCTCCTGGCCGTCCCTGTTGACTTTGCCATTTACCCTCATTCCTTTTACACCTCTTTACAGCTAAATGCTGCAGATCAAACAGAAATATGGCAGGAAACTTGCTGAATCACTTTTTCTGAGGCTCCATCGAGTTACATTTCATCCCTGAAGCTAGAAGTGACTGTATGGTCCCAAGCTGGGCGGGGCAGGATGGGTGGGGCTGGGCACCCATAAACAGTCACCCATTAACACCCATAAACAAATCCCTAAACAGTCGCTTCGCAAGGATGGGTGGGGCTGAGCACGCATCCATTAAAAACCGCCGTTCCATCTACATGGTGAGAACAGGCTGATGACAGGATGAAGGCCCCATAGGAGCAGAACTGACATCACATGTGTCGCTCTTAATAAGATTGTGCTTTTGTCCTGCTTAACCAGTCTCTTATTTTCACAAATGAGCAGCAAAAAAACGTAACAGAAGCCCCCCCACCCCCCCCCGGAGAGCCGACGCCTCCAGCTAATTATCAGGATTTTAATTAACTCCAAGTATGTCTGAATCCACAGTTCATTTCCACCAGGGTGAATACAGACTTAAGCTCTTTCAGAGGATTATAATTTCACTCCCCTCGTAAGGCAGATATTACAGGAGCTGATAATGGCTCCCAGATTAAAGACCTGCATCCCTGCAGTTTGTCAGCAGTCTGCTCACGTTGCTGTGCTGAGGTTCGAGCTGACAGATCTGTCCCCATCTGGTCTCTGCCGGGGGTCAGCCTGCGTTTCTCTCAGGCACTGCAGCAGGCAGCCCCACTTGCAGGCCTCTGGCATCCTCAAGCCTCCGCCTCAGCTATGGTACTTTCACCCTTGCTACATTCCTGCACCTTCACCGTTTTACCACTAGTCTGTCCGATACAGGGCGACACTCTACACCAACATGCCATGTCGCCAGACGGAAGGTTGGGGTCTAGGTGAGACGCAGCTATAGTGATCGAGGGCTCCGCTCACAAACAGGCTACAGATGCTGAGCGTTTCACACCACAGAACCCCACCCCCCCCAAGAGTGCAGTGCTATCCGACACCCCCCAGAACAAAACAGGAAGGGTCTGTGAGAGATCCTGGCTGTCCACCCACCTGTCCTTGCCGGTCTCCCTCTTGAAGAGCTCGTCAAACTGCAGCATCTTCTGCCGGGAGATGATGTAAACACGCAGCTGGGGCAGCACCTGCTTGACCAGCCGCAGGTTGTTGTAGACGAGGCCCTTGCCGTCTCGCCGCATGTATGCACTGGGGCCCCAGAAGATGAACACTGTGTCCCGGCTGCCGTTGAGCAGCTCCCTGCGGCCGTGCAGCACGCGCTGCATGCTGGAATGCGCCACGACGCGCAGACTGGTGCGGCCTCCCACGTCGCGCTGGTAGTCCTGCGTGGGGGCGTCATTCATACGGATGACGCACTCGGCGCTGTCGATCTCCCTGCCGCGCCGGCCGCCGATCAGCTGCCCCGAGCTGGTCACCAGGGCGCAGGTCCTGCAGTGCATGTTCAGGGGCTGGGAGGGGAGGGGTACCCAAACAGCACAGAGCCGGGGTGGATCAGGGTGTCCACTAATGCACCCCACCCTAACTCACCACATCCCATAACCTTCTCCGTTCGGCCTCACTCAGAGCCATCATCAGATGACGGGGGGGCCCGGATCCAGGAGCTTAACCATAGCGTATGACGGAGCTGGCAGGCCCCACCTCCTCGGACCTCGGTTCTCTCCCCCAAAGCGAAAGCGGCTCCGCTCCTACCATGACCTCAGTCACGGTGGTCAGAGTAAGCAATCAGCGACCGAATCTGTGAGGAACGCCCAGATTCACAGCGACTTCCCCCAGCAGCTCCCAGGCATAAAGAGCACATTGCTAACCCTAACCCTAATCCCCGACACCCTGAATGATCAGGCACTTCACCAGAGCAGAGCCTCAAACACACTGCACCGCCCGTACGTGATTAGTGATTAGCGGTTAATATGGGGGAACAGGCACTGCTCTGCAGCCGCGATAGTGAAGGCAGCGACGGCGGTCCATCGGAACCACGGCCGCGCGACTCGTGTGGGCTCAGAAGATCTGTATGACCATCAGATAGCAGAGACACTGACGACACGCTCGAGCAGCAGATTGATGGCAGCCTTCAGCACAACAAGACCACACACACTCCCAGTAACAGGAGCTCACAGTAACAGCAAACTGCTTATGATGCGGGGGTTGGGGGTCAAATCAAGACAATCATAAGAGTGTGTGTGTGTGTGTGTGTGGGGGGGGTGTTACATGACCGCGATCATGGCAGCGGCAACCGATGTTCCTGTGAAGGGCATCACAGGCAGAGAGACTAGCAGGATGGAAGTGATGACCCCCCGTTCTCGGTGGGGGACAGAGCCCTGGTAAGACTGGCACCCCCATCTGCTGCTAGGAAAATGGCAAGGACACCCCCTACAGGACAGAAGTAAAAGGGCAGCAGCAGATGGAGAAACAAGCTCTCGATGGATTAGGGAGAATATGGGAATTGATGCGTGCTGGGAGCTGAGGACACAGGCTGGGGGGCGGCTATTTTTAGCCCCCCCTCAACGAGAGAAAAGCCGGCAGCGAAGAGCCCGAGAAACAGGAGTGGTGGGGGCTTCCATTAATCTCCGCGAGAAGGTCCACGGGCAAGGGATGCGAGCACCTGCCAGCCAATCGGCATCTGCAGAACATGCTGGAACAGCAGCAGGATCGACCGGCACCAGTGTCAAGTCGCTGCCATTGTTCCCCGTGTCTTTATTAATATCATGAACAGTAACGGTGACATCTTAGAGCTCCCAGTGAGGACTTCACACAGCCGCAGTCGTGTGGTGCTGAAGGGAGAGCTGCTAGATGTCGAGGAGCAGGGATCACCATCTGTCCCACGTCAGGATGTGGGGAAAACAAGCCATGAGGGGTCAGGCATCCCTCTGAGCCCAACACACAAACAAACCGACTTATCCGCCAAAGCAAGACACTTCAACTCTGCATATCCGATTTCCTGCCTCCGGCCACTCTCTCGGCCCGCCAGCCTTCTGCAGGATACGATAGCCAGCCACAGGGCAGGGGGCAGTTGTCATAAAGCCAAACCGGGGCAGCCTGTACCCCCATCCCAATCACAGCACCAACAGCTACCCCACCCTGGATTTCCGAGCCACCACCCCTTGATCGGTATTCCAGCTGCCAAGCCCCCCAGAATCTGCAGATGGGTGAAGGAGAGAATGTCGATGGCTCATTTTGCCGATTTCCAGGAGCCATGGGCTTTTAATGGGAAAAATAAGCTTCAAACGATTCATTATGTTGACCTATAGTTGAGACCTTAGCTCACAATGTGTTTGCTGTCCCCTGGAATAACATATCGACGCCAAGGCTTATCCCAGCGAGATTACACCCGAACTTACCAGGGCTCTCATCTGTGGTTCTCGCTATGAAAGATAAGTTCATCAATCAATCCCAAAAGGCTAAATTATACACAAGAGCAGCACGAGGCGTGACCGATAAATCTTAAGTGAGCCGCTGATTTCTGACGTTCCATTCTCACGGGTATAATCGCAGCACCATCACGATATGACATTACATGATAGTAATGCCACCAAAATAGCCGTATAATTTTAGCAATGCATTGATACCTGGGAGGCACCCAAAGGCACCACGCCAATTACTATTCGGAGAGCATGTTTGGAAAAAATTTAATTTACCTCATATTCATAATTGCTTTTCACCCCATTGTGTGGCGAGGCTGGCCTGGGGCAGCGTGCGCTTGGCAGGGAGGCGTTTCACGGACATGACAACGACAAGGAGGAAGCCGGAACGATAACCAAACGCGGTAAGGCCAGCGGAAAGGGCCACCATCCGCTGCCAAACCGCTTTGGTAAATGGCAGCTTTCTGCCTGCGTTGCATGAAGCACTCTCACTTACAAAGTCTTTACTCTAAATCACTTCCATTTATCCGCACAGCCTAACCTCGACAGTGTCGTTTATACACACCTGAATGTATGTTAGCCTCTCCACTAATGCTGTACCAGGAAAAACACCACTGGTCTGGTGAGCATGGCGGATGAAAGTGATTCTGATTTAAATAATAGGGAAGGCTGCCTTTAAGAGGTCTGAAAAATGTCACCTGCGATTGAGACTCAGGCATGGAGAACATTGTTCGTATTCCACGCTGCTTTGACCTCCCACCTCCAACGTGTCAGCAGCGTGGAGCTGTCAGATCGGAAGCAGGCTTTTTATTCGAGAGCCCACCCCCCCATGCATCAAACACGATCCCACCCCACCAAGTTGACGGCGGAATGGGGGAGGTATACAGCTAGGGCAGCCCGCATGGGAGAGGACGGAGGCGGGGTCAAGGCGAACGGGCCAGAATCAGTACCTAGTCAAAGCAGGGCTTTGATGCAGACAGACTGGCTGACAGTGAAGGAGCTACTTATGGCCAGATTTATTAACAGGGCTTCTTTGGGGGCACCCTTAAAGCAAACATGTAAGACAAGGATTCCAGTTCTCCCAGTGAGAGGTATAGACTGGTGAGCTCTTTTTCCATTAAAAGAAAGAACCCAGTCCAGAGCGTCACAGAGCCTGAGAGCTGTGCAGATCCTCCAGGCTGCCGTTTCGTGCCGATAGCCCAGCAGATCATCACTAATTAAGAGCTGGGAGCCATGTGTGCCCGGAACAGCCGTGCACTAAGACCTGCCTTATCGTAGCGTCCCATCTGGACGTCGCTCAGCAGCCCTCACTGGTAGCACCTCTGGGCCTCGCAAAGGCACCATTACAGTCCTGTGCACTCCTTAGTTAGCGACCTCACAGTGCTTCAGAGGTCCAGCTGCCGTGAGCTCACAGAACTGCTTTGGCTCAAAGGCCAATAACCGGCTGTCACATTGTTATGGTGACTCGGGCAGTAGTGCTACAACCACACACCTCCAGGGCTGAGGCTTTGATCCCCACCTCCGCTCCCTGTTATTTTACACGTCGCCTCCATGCTGGGTCTCCTGTTGCAGTCCAAGGAAACCAAACAGCCACGACTGCCAGGATCTTGGAAATGGTCTTCCAGACACCTCTCACCTTGGGGAGGACACGCAGAGTGGCCCCGCGCGGCGATTACCAGGCTTAAAGGCCACAGTCGACCAGGAACGATGCAGATGAAAACTGCGTAAAGGTCATCATCCTTCACAGGAATTGCCAGGGCCATCATAGGCCAGGATGGGAGTTGGCTCACATTCAGAGCCACGGTACACCATCCAGAACAACCGGCAGCCAGAGACGATGGTCTCGCGCAACCTGTGACTGCAAAGAAATAAGCACCATTTAAAAGACGGTTAAGAATCGATTCCTGTAAAGAGAAATCTATTATTCATGTTCTCCTGCTGTGCTCCTTCTACTGCCTCTGCAATAACTGAAATTGTCCCATAAATTGCCAAACACACACCAATCAGGCCGAATGAGTTATGAGTAAACCAGGCCGCAGTAAGGCCAGTGTGGGCAGCAGGCACATGCAGCAGCGAGTGGTGCACGGGCCTCTAAGCGAGGTGAGGCCGACAGTGGAGCTGCTTATTTGCACACGGGGGCGTCCGCCTGACGGCACACGCTCCTCTGCCTGCTGGAGCTTGGCCGGTCCTGCTCTCCAGTCTCAAGTGGCCTGCCTCCTGGCTTGCTGAGCTCCAACCGCCACGGAGGCCCGTCATCCGTGAGCTCTTCACAGCACCACGCGCATTAATTAGCAGCAGGAACCGCCGTCAAGAGCCACTCGTCCCAAAGAATCCAGTTCACACCAGGGGTCCATTCACATCACAGCTGCGTCTTGATTTGAACTGTTGGTGCCGGCTCCGATGCCTCGTGGGAATCTGGGCCGGGTCAAAGCCAGGCTGACATTCCCCTTCTTAGCAACACAAGTCACATACCAGTCTTTGCCTGAAACTACAGGAGACTCTGTCCCTTCCAGCATCTAACTAATCCTGAGCCGTCGTCAAGTAATTATTGCCGCAATGGTGATGAAATGTTACTGGGGGATGCATAACGCCATGTTACTGGGGGATGCATAACGCCATGTTACTGGGGGATGCATAACGCCATTCTCCCAGAGCTGGTTTGCACAGCACAGCGATAAAGTTAAAATGGTATTCGCTTATCTGGAACAATGTTTTTCTGTGAGAACATAAAATGCATACAGGAGCAGCTAACATACCTTTTTCTAAGCCTGACAAGTTCAACTTATTTTTGTCAACTTGGTTAAATGCCCATTTTGTTATGCATTTCAGCTGCATTATAAATAGATTTTATAAGCATGAGGCCACATTGTGCTTCAGGAAGGAGAGATTAAGCTGCAGACTCTGCCCCCCCCCGGAGTAAAGAGATACCAGCCCAGAGCTCACATCCCTGCCCAGACTGTGTCCACCTGCAGTCCACAGGTTCAGAGAGCGGCATTCAGAAGTTGGACCAAGAATAAGCCCACCCAAAGTGATCAGAAGAACATCTCTAACATCTACAGACCCAGGCACCAACAGAATGACCTGCTTGTCCTAGTACTCAGACCTAATACAGCAGCAAAGGGCAGGTCCACAACAAGATCCACAGCAGGCCTCAGCTACGGGAGCAGGCCTCAGCTACGGGAGCAGGCCTCAGCTACGGGAGCAGGCCTCAGCTACGGGAGCAGGCCTCAGCTACGGGAGCAGGCCTCAGCTACAGTACTCAAAAACAAGCAAAAGAAAAGCCATGCAGGACTATCTATCAGAAAGCAGAGGGCATACGAGGAGGACAAACACCAAGTGCAGCTGCATGTTAATTCGCTTAACGAGTGCACTAACGAGTCAGCAGTCATAGTGTCCCAGCGCACATTAGCCAGCACTGGGTGGGTCAAGCAGCTGCAAAACAAGGCCAGGCCTTCATTAGGGACTCTCTCATAGCACTTGAGGGTTAAAGGTTTATTTTAGGGGAAAGAATTTTGGAAGAAAAACAGGAAGCTCCTGAGTGACTTCCGCAAACTAAACAATGTGTTTGACACGCAGGAAAGAGCCTCAAGCCCATCAAGACGGAGCCCAAGTACGGAGCTGAGAAGCACGTCACCTCCCGATGGAAGGAGGCGCAGATTAAGCTGATCATTACACAGTGTCAGTCAGATGACACCAAACTGGAGAAACTCAGCTATACCGACGCTTCATCTGAAAACCTCTGCAGCCAGCGGATTTCCCACACACCTTTACAGAGCCAGATAAATTAGTAGCTGAGGAACATGGGCCGCGCGTCAGGGAAAATTACACTTAAGACAGCTTCTCAGTGTCTCACAGGCCATGTGCTTCACAGGGAGCAACATGACACCAGAATGCAGTCAGGCTTCCTGTCAATCAGACAGTTTAACCAATTCCAATTGGCTGCATCACTGGTCCCTGGTGGGTTAAATCACGCAGGGGTTGGTGGAACAAGATCCCGCCTTCAGCGAGTTTCAGAGCCTTCTTGCCATCACTACTGGAATCTCTATCTTGTTACGCAGGTTTTTATTTATTTTGGTCGTGCCGAATCCTTCCACACGGTGGGAGCAGGCGGGGGGGGGATGAAAGGCGGCTCCTCCAGCAGTCACTGCGAGCTCCACAACGGCCTGGGCTGCTGGAGCTGGGCAGCGGGGGGAGAATAGGCCGCCACACGTGGGAGAGAATCAAAGAGGCATCGGGCTGCCCTAATATGGAAATGTCAGACGTGGCTGGACCACATCGAGCAGATGTCAGGGATCCACGGTCACGGCCTACAGAGCGAGAACAGGAGGAACAGCCCAGCGAGCGTCCAGCGCATCATACAGGCAACGGCCGCCAGGTCGTCTGAGGCAAAGCAATTAACATCGTATGCGGCAGAGATTCGGAGCGGAGTCTAGAAATATATCAGTATCCTTAACAAAAAGTCTGGCTCATAAATAGAGTATTTACTGATTGTTCTGCATCTTTGCCAGCCTATATTAGAAGGTTGAAAAATCAATTTTCTTCAGACCTCAAAGAATGAGTAAGAATGAGGTGCTTGGGCTGCTCTATCAGCACGCTGACTTGAACCTCAGACAGAGAATCCTCTCCTGATGAACGGTAATTAAAGGCTTTTTATGTTGGGAGATTTTCAGCAGGACACAGAGAGTTGCTGCGTCTCGTCTCTGGAATACGGGGCTCGGTCCAGCAGCAGACTCAGAGCACGGTGCCACAGCAAATTACAGCATAGTGCCCAAATCCAAGGCAGAACAAAAACAGGTTTTCTGGGTGCGAAAGACCAATTACTCACCAGCAAACAGCAGCACGGCAAAGCAAATACATCTGTGTGCCGTGTTTCAAGAGCTCCACAGAAGTGGGAGCACATCAACATTCGCGGATTCTATTAAAAATATACAAAAAGGTATCCCTGACCTGATGACCGCCAGGCATCGCCTCTCTGTAAACTGAACCGTAATGATCTGTGACACTCAGAGGAACAAAACACACCGTTATGACCGGGAGGAGCCGAATCCGCATGCCCTCAGCCTGGACATGCCTCTGAACACTCAGCAATTAGATGTAAATGGAAGATGTGTTATTCAAGTTGTGTTGAAAGCTCATGCCTCTGTCAGTGAGGGACCCCCGACCCCCCAGCCTCACACACATCCACTTTCAGGTCAGCACAGCCTTCTGTTTATTTTGGACCATTTCGAGCAGATATGGAACAAAACTCCGAGTGCGTTCTTCATGATTTCTGCTCTGCTCGCTGGCATGGAGTCCAGATACCCAGGCATCTGGCTACTGCCAGTAAACCAAGCCAGCGTGTTTATGCACACCGCTGCTCCGGAGGCTGAACAGGGCACCGAAATCACAAGGCCCCCAAAGGAGCCTCCTGGCCACCGGGTGACCCACTGTCCAGGACTTTATCATCAGCCCCAGGCACACATGGTCCTCATGACAGAGACCCTTTGAGCCGTGTGAACCAAACTGCTCCCATGGGCCACAATCAACCCCACGTTCCTTGGCGATTCGATGCAGAAACACCAGGCAGGAACAGTCTGTCATGTCTCAATATGGCTTTGGCCAATTCTTATATACCACAGAACTATTAGTCATAAATTTGAGGGGACTTAAGGCAGCGCCCCCCTTAGCTTAAAATGACTTATCCCATCCAGGGCTGGTCACATTCCAAGTCAATATCTATCCTTAAACGTTGTCCCTAAATACGTACAAGCATTTGCCAGTGATGGCTAAGCTTATCATAGAAGACAGAAGCCAGCAAATAGCTCAACGACCGCACCATAATGCAGACAAGTAACCCTGAAAGCCCTGTGCTGCTGTGTGCTGTCCCAGCAGGCAAATCGCAGATGCTTTCAACAAGCCAATATGAGACGTAAAAACCGCTATAATGAGTTGAAGGAGCCCAGCGTACTGCCCCGCTTCACCTCCATCACACCAACGCGGCATTAATTGACTTCCTAATATAACAAAGTTACAGGAAAGGCCGGCAGGCTGGTGACTGATTAGCGGCCGTTTGCCCTGGACCTTTAAACGTGCCTGCAGCTATAATTATACTTTTACCTCCAAATAACTTAAACCGGTCCGACATCTGATTTTAATTGATTGAATATGTTATTCGGATCGATCTACTTTATTTGCACAGCAGTATGGATTTCTCTATTAGATGCCCAGGCGCGCGTGGGAGGCGTGGAGCGGAATGACAGGCGGGAGCGGAATGACAGGCGGGAGCGTGCCGGCGCCTTTACCCGGTGCTCGATGACACTGCCGTACCCCTGCAGGGCCGGAGCGTGCGGGGCTCTCGGGCTCCCGCTGGAGGCTTTGGGGGGCTTCTGCCGATGCCGGCTGCCGGTCTCACTGGGGGCTTTGCTGGTGCTGATGTTGTACACGAACAGTAAGCTGGTGCACATGGTGATCAGGAGGAAGGCGGCCACCCCATGGCGCTGGAGGGGAGAAGGAGGCGGTGAGGGAGCGGGCTCGGGCTCGGGCTCCGGCCGCCGGGGGGTCTCCGCTGTCCCGCCCCCGCTGGAGTTCCCACCCGGCGTTTCCCTTTGTTCTCTCTGCGCCGAGTGCAGCGCTTCAACTCAGGAGCGAGCACTTTGCAAACTAAACGGGTCTTAATTATAAAAACGTAGTGCAATAAAGAGCGGGGAAGGGCCCCATGCAGGGCAAGCCGGTGCTCCGTCAGTGATTAAAAGCAGCGTAACGGGAAACTACATTACAGGTGAATGACTGGTTGCATCTCGGCCAGGAAGCAGCAGCGTTACTTTCACACGCATCGCGCATAAAAGGGAAGCGTGGCTGGGGCTGACTGGGGAACATGCACTCGGCTTCACAAAGTACCGCGTTTCCGCCGCCCGGCGAAACAATAGGAACGTGAAAGATCCGTCAGTGTTTCTAAAACCGTTACAAATGAATAAAAAACCCAAAGTGTTGCGCTCCGTTGTAAAAAGCGGCTCGAAAAGCAGAAAAATGATGGTTTACACAAACAAAGGGTATTAACAAGCCGCACACAAACACTTGCGATACACCTGAAACCAGCAAACGGAAAGAGACGAGAATTAAATCAGAGAAAGAAAAACAAAAGAGAGCACATATTAAATATGTAAGGGAAGTGTCACCGAGGTGTTACCATGGCCGTCTTCATTTTGGGAGGCTGCGGGCTGAAACGCGCTTGATCAGAGCAGGCTGGAGGCTGGCAGAGGCATCCCCGGACAGCGTCCCGCACAGCCCGGCTGCTGGGCGAGCCGCACCGCACCGCACCGCGCCGCCGCGTCCGACCTCCGCGCACAGAGCGGGCTGAAGCGCGCCGCTCCCCCGGCGGCGCGCAGGCTGAGGCGCCGCGGAGCCGGACCTCTGCGGGGTCTTAGAGAGCTCCTGCTTCGCTCCCGGATCCGCAGCAGGATGCAAAGGTGCTCCTTTTCGGGACGCGGTCCCCCAGCTTCTCCGTGCGCTCGTATAAAACGCAATAATAATAAAGTGCACGGCGCATCGTGGAAAATAAAGCCAAATGCGGCCAGAAATAGTATTCCATTTTATCACTAGACACTAATAGTTAAACGCAAAATAGTACTTCCAAACCAGGTATCTCATTTATGAAACAGTGCATAGGACTGCATGCGTACGCGCAAAAGTCAGATGTCTAAAAGCGTGCGTACGCACACTTACAAGAGCCGATCCCCTTAGAAATGACACTCAGCCGGGAACCGCGCGAATCCGCCCTCTACACGCCCACATTTAACCAGAAAGAGTCG
>JAAGVU020000043.1:1041940-1053490 GCA_011763525.2 Mormyrus iriodes | reverse complement strand
CATGATCCAGGGCTTGCCTTTGGGAGCGCGGTCTCCGTAAACCAGATCCTGTAGGATCCAGGGCTTGTCTTTGGGAGTGCGGTCTCCATGAATTTGCTCCTCTCTAACTCCGTTTTCTGTTTAAAAATATACTACAATTGGATGTATGTTCTGAGGGCCATTTCAGAGGAAGTGATCCTGGTTTCCAGGTGATGAAGCACCCATGTTTGTGAAGCCGTCTGACCAGCTTCTCTGCACAGCAGCGTGAAATTTCATACACATTCCAGAGAGGCGCTATCGAGTGTCTAGACAACCGTTCACCTTCTCACAGCATCAAGGATTCATGGGAAACTGAAGACTAGAGAGTCTGTCTTTTAAAGTAAACATCACAAATTATTAAATATTTAAACAGAACTCAACACTCTGCTTGGCAGCAGACAGCTGGGGATGCATGCGGCAGGTGTTGACAATAATCAGAAAAACAGCAAAGATATTGCCAGCACTGTGTCCTGCATGTACAGTGTTTGTGTGACACTGTCTGGTATATTAACCATGGTAAATAGGTTCCAGGTTTATTCAGAACCTACAGAGTGACCTAAAGGGGACATTTTATCAGCGTGTTGCTGGCACGGCTTGCTTGTCAGTCGTGCTTAAGGAAACAGTGGTTGTGGCAACAGGCTAAAAGCTGCTACTTCTAAATGGGCTGAAATCCTCCCCATTTTATCTGTGGCAGTTGCTGAGGATGCACAGCAGAGCGGCACTAGCGGGCAGGGTGCGACAGACCTCGAGGGCCATTTTGAAGGCAGCCCATTTTGTCAGTCTTCCTTTTGTCTGGCTGGCAGCCACACGAACACAGGAGGGTGAGGGTTAGGGGTCAGGGGTTAGGGTTAGGGGTAACCCTGAGCTAGAGTGCCAGAGTGAGCCAAGTGACACTGCTATTCACAAATCAGCACTAATACTGGGCTACTGTAATCTCATCACTTAAAATATAAATAAGACACTGCCTTTGTCATACACAGAGTGGTTTTGTTTTTTTTTGGGGGGGGTACATTTTGGATGAAGCCCCCCCCCATATGGGGTCTGAGGGGCATTGAGAGTCTGGTACAATCAAGTTTGGCCTATAACTACAACTAAAATGACAGCGTATGACAATTATCAGCCAGACGACGCTGAGATCTGCCCACATACCGTAAAGCATGAGACAGGCACGTTTATATGGCAAGAACAGCTCTGAGCTCGAGGGGGGACGCTGTGTGAACGTACTGGGGGACGGCCAAACTCGCACCCCCCCATCTGAGGATCCTGCTCCTTCCAGTCAATAACCCTCTTGTCTTCACTTCTAACAAGTTCTTTCATATTGTCACGCCTCTGCCATCAGAAGCGTCAGGAACACCCTGAGAGGGAGGGGGGCCGTGTGATCAGCCACCTGGCAGGTGGGCATTCAGAGTCTCTCCGCCTGTCTGTCAGAGACGTTTGAGGGCGTTAGAGTTAAGCTTAAGATGTGTGAGGGTGACCATGGGGGTACCGGACCACAATCCACCGTGATCTGGGTGTGTCTGAGGCTGCTGGCTCTCTGCCGGACGCATGCAGTGCTGTTTCCCGGGGCCTGAGCCCCCTCTGGTTCTGTCATCCAGGGCCCCGAGCCGCCTCTGGTTCTGTCATTTGGAGCCCGAAGTCGCATGTGGTGCCGTTTTCCGGGGCCTGAGCTGTGGAATGCGACCTCAGGGTCCCGCTGCCACCATTCGCACGCAGGGCGCAGCGCCGGCATGTTAGTGTAAGACACATTGTTCATGAGTGGGAAACACTAATGACAGGAGTGGCGTGATGTCTCACTCCGGGAGGTAAACAGCGGTGGGGGCATCTGCATTCGCCGTACGTACAGGAGAAGGAGGAGGCATCAGAGGAGCTGCGAGGCGCAGACGTGGTGGTGAATTAGGGAGCCGACAGATTTATTTGTAACCCCTCAGTTCCAATCGCAGCCATACGGCGCGCCTGGCAGTCTATGAATATATTAAAGTCATAAATATATATATTCATGAATACATATATATGTATATATGTATTCATGAATAAATCAGTGAATATGTTACCATTAGTATACACTGGTTTAACATGACAACAATGATTAATAATAATATGTTTCACACATAACCCCTGTGTTATTTTTGGGGTTGAAGTGACCCCAGTCCATTTTCAAAATGAGGATAAATTCTATAGAATCTAGAATTTAGAACGGAAGAAGTAAAATACACGAGGGATAATCAGGGTAAAATTCCTTCTTATTTTGAACTTTATTTATATTTAGCTGCAAAGCAGATTCTTCTAACCCAATGCAAACTAAGCTAACTAGCGCTAAGCTACTAGACGTATACATTTGCACTGCGCAGAAAGGAAAGTAACATGGTTCCACACATCAGTTTAATCATTCAATTGTGGGAGAACCAATGAAACATAAGCATAAGTCTGACATTCTCCATGTGTGTCATTTTCATGAATAAACACGTATAATACACGTCTGTCGAGGACTGTGAGATGAAGCGTTTTGATAAACAGGTCAGGCGGACAAAATCTGCAAATATATCTGACAGCTAACAGCTGTAACATTCCACACTGTTTGTTCAGTGGAAATCACTGGTGATGATGCAAAGCTGCCACCCTGACACAGCACCTGCGATTGGTGCCTAATTGATACAAACTCCTGGTGCATGCAACTAACAGCTGAGTCCGCGTCAAGTTAGCGATCTGAGCAGCCGGTGGCATGTGATGTACGCAGTGTGTGCCTGGCGTAGCCGCACTGCCAGGGGTGCCCGTAGATCCTGCCTGGGTACCGAGACCAGGCTGCTCTTCTCCATGCACGGCAAAGTCAGCCGGAGCAGATGGCAGCAAAAACACTTATAGTGCAAAAGGGGCAATTTAGATAAATGGGGCCCCCATCAAAAACCAAAGTTATATTAAAGGCTTTCTGGGAGCAAGCAGGAATGAGATTAAAAAGCCATTATTGGGCTGGCGCTTCCAGCAGGAATGAACAATAAGAGCGTGAGAGAGTGTTAGGGCCTGACATTTTGGAGACAGAATGCTGGCACCGCGCCAACGAAGATCCAGAGCGAGTCAGGGCCTAAGGGGGGGTCCAGAAAATGCACTGCTGGTGCTGAAGCGGGCCTGGTTCTGAGCTCAGAGCGGCGCTGAAGCAGGCCTGGTTCTGAGCGGGTCTGGTTCTGAGCTCAGAGCGGCGCTGAAGCAGGCCTGGTTCTGAGCTCAGAGTGGTGCTGAAGCGGGCCTGGTTCTGAGCTCAGAGCGGCGCTGAAGCAGGCCTGGTTCTGAGCTCAGAGAGGCGCTGAAGCGGGCCTGGTTCTGAGCTCAGAGTGGTGCTGAAGCGGGCCTGGTTCTGAGCTCAGAGCGGTGCTGAAGCAGGCCTGGTTCTGAACGTGTCTGATTCTGAGCTCAGAGCGGCGCTGAAGCGGGCCTGGTTCTGAGCGGGTCTGGTTCTGAGCTCAGAGCAGCGCTGAAGCGGGTCTGGTTCTGAGCGGGTCTCGTTCTGAGCTCAGAGCGGCGCTGAAGCGGGCCTGGTTCTGAGTGGGTCTGGTTCTGAGCTCAGAGCGGCGCTGAAGTGGGCCTGGTTCTGAGCGGGTCTCGTTCTGAGCTCAGAGCGGCGCTGAAGCGGGCCTTCAAAATATTTGACACATTTCAATAAACAAACAGGTTCCTTGTGGCTGTGGCAGAGCAGCGGCTCAGCAGGCAAACAGCAGACGGGAAGCGATGTTTGATTTGAGCAAATGAAACTTTTATCAGTGCCTGAGATGCATTGAGGTGGGGTGGGGGGGGGCTCCTGTCAGCATTCTCAGGTGTGTACTGGGGGGGGGGTCCCGTCTGGTGTGCAGGATCCTGACTGACAGCCTCACGGTTCCCTGTAATGAAACTGCATATCTGATGCTAGAGGAAGCGGACAGACTGCCGCATCATACTGCGAAAAGGCAGACATGAAGGGGTTAAACACGGCAAGCACACCCAAAGAAAAGGGCCCAGACTGCTGGCTGCTTTAACAATCATGGAGGAACCTCTGTTCCTTTCTGCATGGTGCCTCCGGGTTCCCTGGCTTCAGTTTCTGCAGGCTGCACATTTGGAATATGCAGCAGCCCCGCATGGCTGCTAACCCTTGACGTGCTCCAGGTCTGGGTGAAGAGCCGCATGAGAAAATGCAGGAATTCCATCAGCGTGCTTTAGCTATGTGCCGGTTTCCTTGGGAAAGAAAAAGACAATCGATGTGGTTTCCTGCAACAACTTTGCGATCGTCGTGGCTGGTGCACTGTTCTGCCTGGCGTGTGATGTGTCCCTCCCAAGTCCTAAGGAGGACAGCCTGGGAGCCAGATATCAAATGTCCGGTGTAAGTGGTGAGCGGCTGCTCTTTGCCAGGGAGGGGTGTAATCTGCAACAGACTCTCCCAGCACGATCACGCCACGTCACACGCGGGTGGCCGGCAGATGTACCAGCGAGCAGCGTGGGCACAGAGCAATGAGGCAGCAAGTAATAGCCACTGCATTTTGTCCAGAAGAGATCTGAAAAATACAGGGGGGGCGGGGTTAGGGACTTCTGGGACCTGAAGGCTGCGTAGTGTCCATGCTTTTATCTTCCAACAATGTGGATACTTGAGGAAACAGTGTCCCGAAATAAACGTCAGCGAAAATAAAAGTGTCTTGAAATGTCATCATACATAGTTATACAAATATATATTACTGAAGGCTAATTGCCAGCTCATTCCTTAAATGGATTTAGCCATAAATTAAAATTGAGTTTTAAGCATAGAGGCTCCAGGACAGGTGCTACGTTGCAAACCTTTTCAACTTGGGTCTTTTCAGGTTTGTCACTGTTCCTCAGGCCTGAGAAATGGTTTAGTAACCAAGGACTTTAGCATGTAACCTCTTGAAATGGCTGAAATGACAGGGCCTTATCTGTGCTGCGTGTCACTTCCTGTAGATGACAGGTTCACTTCAGGGCCAATGAAATGCGTCGCTTTGTTCAACATACATCTTGCAGGTCCAAAAGGCTTGAATGTGATTTGCCCGTGCTGTACGGCTTATTCCATTTCCCATGGCTGAACGGAGACAGAAATGTCCTGTCAGGCATGATTCAGAGATACTGTACAGAGACACTTAAGCTCCCCCTGACACCCCTGGCGTAAACGGGGGCCCTGTGTAATCGTGACGTGTCCCAGATGTTCTGCTCTGCACGTAGCTCATCCAGGATACTAAAAATGGGGGCAACCTGAAATGAGATAGTGGGGGCATTTTATTTAAAAAGAAGCAGGGAGGGACGTAGGTGTGTGTCTATCTGCAGGTCTTGTAAATATTACGTTGTGGGGACCAAATGTCCCCACAATGTAATAAAAACCTGTTATTTTGAGGCTGTGGGGACCATTTTTCGGCCCCCACAAGGGGAAACTCCGATTTATGAAATGACCCCAGTGAAATGACATGAAGTTATGGCTGGGTAGGGTTAGGGTTTGGGGGTGTCCTCCTGACTCATGGAGATCATGGTCAGACTGGGAAACATACCTGGAGGAGTAGGAGAATCTGCTGCTGCTGAGTCACATGGAGCGTGTGACTTTGTGAGATGTCTTTGCTGGGAGGGCTCTTGTGCTCTTAGATAATGATGATGGTCTGGAAACATCTCAGCTAACCTCACTCACAGGAGGAGGATGACCTCATATCTCCCTCCCCCCAGCGGTTTTGTTTATTAAGCAGGTGTTACTGAAGAGAATCTTCCGGACTATAGGGAGCGGAAAGAGTGGCAGCTGGTCACCGAAACGGGGACGGCGCAGCGAGGGGGAGCCGCCTGTGGGGGGGCACATGTACATTGTGTATCTCCTTCAGGTGATCTCTGGGTATGAGAAGGCTGGGCCCCAGGCCCGGGGCCATTACAAACATGCGGGTGGGGACCTGTCTGCATTCATCTCCTTTGGTGAGCTCATGTATCCACTGATTGAAACCCGCAAATCTCAGGCCAGCCCGTGCGTTTCCCGCTGCCCTGACTCTACATGACCCTCTCACGACTTCACACTTTATCTCTGTGTGTGGTTCGCAGTATCGCTGGGCCAGCCCGCGCGTTTTCTGCTGCCCTGCGTGACCCTCTAACGACCACACACTTTATCTTTTGTTACTTCACGTGACCTTCAGCGTACATATTGCCGACCAGACAGCCTGGCCATTCGCGTCGCCTGCAGGAGGAGCAGGTGTTTTCCCGCCGTGCGTTTTGGCTCCACTGGCTGCTCTGTCCGACGCCGATTCCTTCACCCACACTGGTAGGAGTCTGCTCACAGCATTTCAGGCAAATCGGCCCGGGTCTCTTTGCTGGTCAAATCGTTTCCACGACTTTTAACAACAGCGCTCTACATTTAATCCATATTTTGAGATTCTTTCAAAGATTAAATGCTTGAAGTGATCCTCAGTATAAAACAAGAAAGACACGAATTCTTGGCGATGATCATACAGCAGGTTCTTTAATCGCATAGAGACAGAAACGGCAGAGAATACGACGTCAACAACCGTCACCAGCAACAAATCAGGTGTAAACAAAGGTCAGTTAAAACAAACTTAAGCTGCAAAGATGGACAGGAATGATCAGAGGAATGAGTCCATGTTCAGAATTTTGAGCAAAGCTTTACTACATCTGGAAGAATAAAAATGCAAGCAATTTGTAAAGGTCAACACAGACACAGACACACACACACACACACACGGTGGTCAAGCATTAATTCACCTGGACTGAATGTCTTTGGATTGTTGGAGGCAGTCCAGAGCAAGCCTGTGGGAACGGGGGTGGGGGGGGGGTCATGCAAACCCCTCCCAAAGAGAACTGGGAGGGCACTTACCCCGTCAGGGGACAGCGGTACGATATCCGTGATAATAATAATCACAGCAACAATACTAATAATATTAGCAGGAGGAGTCAGGCCTGATCCCTTTGCAGAGGCCATGTTTCCTGACAGCTCAGTGGCTCAGCCAGCAGGTTCAGGCTCACGTCTGTCATCTGGCAGCAAGACCAGAGAAAAAGGTCAGCTAGGGCATGTTTGCTGTGCGGTCTGAGAGGGACCACACACACCAGCGAGAAGGAGCTCTGAGAGTCACCACACACACCAGTGAGAGGCAGGAGATCTGAGCGGGACCACACACACCAGCGAGAAGCAGGAGGTCTGAGAGGGACCACACACACCAGCGAGAGGCAGGAGGTCTGAGCAGGACCACACACACCAGCGAGAGGCAGGAGGTCTGAGTGGGACCACACACACCAGCGAGAGGTAGGAGGTCTGAGTGGGACCAGACACACCAGAGAGAGCCAGGAGGTCTGAGAGGGACCACACACACCAGTGAGAGGCAGGAGGTCTGAGAGGGACCACACACACACCAGTGAGAGGCAGGAGGTCTGAGCAGGACCATACACACCAGCGAGAGGCAGGAGGTCTGAGAGGGACCACACACACCAGCGAGAGGCAGGAGGTCTGAGAGGGACCACACACACCAGCGAGAAGCAGGAGGTCTGAGAGGGACCACACACACCAGCGAGAGGCAGGAGGTCTGAGCAGGACTACACACACCAGCGAGAGGCAGGAGGTCTGAGCAGGACCACACACACCAGCGAGAGGCAGGAGGTCTGAGCGCTAATGCTACACTGCTGTGGAAATTTTGGCCAATATATTTTTGTCTATTTTTACTCTTACCGATAACCAGCTAACCTCTGAGCTCCACAAATCTGTAGTCAAACTGCCATCGGGGACGTTACTCCTTAAGATCTCGTGAATGTGTGTAGTGACCACATTATATAACGCAGGCGGTGAGATGTCAGCGAGGCAGAGCCGACTTGGGAGACTAGCAGGGATTTAAGTCGGGAATGAGCCAACAAACCCCCCCCCACCTCCTATACCGAATATGGCTGATCATTCAATGCAATCAGGGCCATTATTTCGTCGTTTTAATTTTGTCATCTGTCTTTAGCTCTGGTGCTGCTAACTAAAGTCACCAGTCAATACTGACCGAGACTGACATCAGATTGATGTCGTTGTCTTGATCACCCGATCGCGGTATGTTAACACTGAGTGAAAGCCACAGCAGCGGGATCAGACGGCGGCTGGGATCAGAGGCTGAGGTGCTGCTGTCCATCAGCAAAGGTGAACAGGCTGAGCTGGAGATGGAGGTGAGGGTGACTGTTAGTAGCTAAAGCGTGACCCTGTCTGCTGGAACAACACATTCACAATGGCAAAGGAGTGAAGAGTAGTACTGCGGCCAAAAGCAGGGAATTAAAAGCGCAGATACTCGTTAGGTGAAGGGAACAGGCTTTTAACAAATTTCATTTCCCCTTTAATACCCAAAAGTTAATTTAAATTTTAATGAGAATCAAGTGAAATTTGCAGAGATGGGCATCGCCCACAAGAGCAATGTTTTAAACACACTCTGAGAATAATTTATGAGATATGTCTGAAGGAAGGATGTCCTCAGTTAATACTGCTAATGCACTGCTGCTTCAGCTTCAGAAAAAAACAGTCTTACACATTTAAAACAGCAAGATACACACGGCCTTACATGTGTAAAACAGTGAGGTACACACAGCCTTACACGTGTAAAACAGCGAGGTACACACAGCCTTACACGTGTAAAACAGCGAGGTACACACAGCCTTACACGTGTAAAACAGCGAGGTACATACAGCCTTACACGTGTAAAACAGCGAGGTACATATGGTCTTACACGTGTAAAACAGTGAGGTACATACAGCCTTACACGTGTAAATCAGCAAGGTACATACGACCTTACACGTGTAAAACAGCGAGACACTCACGGTCTTACACGTGTAAAACGGTGAGGTACATACAGTCTTATACATGTAAAACAGAGAGATACACATGGCCTTACATGTGTAATACAGCAAGATACACACGGCCTTACACGTGAAAAACAGTGAGATACACACGGCCTTACACATGAAAAACAGCGAGATACACACGGCCTTAAACATGTAAAATGGTGAGATGTACAGGGACTTACACGTGAAAAACAGTAAGATGCACACGGCCTTATGTAACACAGCAAGATACACACGGCCTTACACGTGAAAAACAGCGAGGTACACACGGCCTTGCACGTGTAAAACAGAAAGAGAAACACAATCTTAGCATGTAACAGCAGGATAAACACAATCTTACACGTGTAAAATAGCAAGAGAAACACGGTAACACGTGTAACACCCCCCATCACATACACCATGACATAAGATGCAGAGTCACCAAAGACTCCCCAAAGAGGAGCAGGGCCATACAGAGTCACTTGATATAACCAGGAACACAATCACCAATAAAGTTTTAGTGTCTGGAAACCATGCACAACCATGGCGGGGCAAGACCCTGCTTGCTGCCAGCGACAACCATCTCCATGGAGACTGATGGGCGGTCGGTAGAAGCACCATATGCCTCAGGCCAGTCGCGTGGTGCTGTGCCATCTGGGTGCTGTCGGGGCCCCCAGCTGCGTTCTGAGCCAGGTTCCGGGCCTGCAGGTGGGGAGCGGAGCACGGCTGAACCTCCAATAGAGATGCAGGGAGTGAAATGGAATGCTGCTCAAAAGAGGAGGATGCCCATTCATGTGTGATGGTGCATCAGCTGACAAGGGCATGGTGGGGCATCACGGGGGCACGGGGTGGGGGGGAGGATAGGAGTTGGTGACATTCCCGCATGGTTCTGAGACGCTCTGCGTCAGGAGAAGCGACCTCACGTTAGCAGCGGTAATGCCCCATGAAAAACTAGCCGACGTCAGTGACTCCCCAGCGCACGGTACTGTCTGCCATGTGGGGTGTAAATGAGCCTCATGGCACCGTAGGAGCTGGCCTGAGATTCAGAGGGAGTTCAAACAGAGGACAAGGACCTTTAACCAGCACTAGGAACGCCAAAATCCCAGTGCTCCCACGGAAGTCTGACGAGGGGATGGAGGAGGATTCTGGCCTGACCTTAGCAGTGCTGGGACTAGTCTGGGGAGGGCACGGATGCTGAGGGGGGACCCACACCTTTGAGATGGTGGCCATCACCAAACAGCCTGCTCCGTGTACCTCACTGCGAAGCAGAATGCAAATCAGCACATCGGTCCTCCTTCCCCATTGAAAAGCCATCTTAATGATCAAAGCCACGTATGGTACTGCTGCCAACAGGTGGCACTGTGGCAGCCTGTGGAGTTTCCCCCTCACTGCTGCTGCTGAAGTTCAATATTTCACGTTTGGAAGAAGAAAATGGAAAAATGTCCCATGGGCACAGAATTCCGGTCACCTTGTGCACCGATGAGTGACTGTCTATCCCACCGGCGAGGGGCTGGATGCAGAGCCTCCCTGGTCAGGACACTGACCAGCCCGGGTGCAGGAATTTTATCCGGTGGCTTTTGGCCCATTTGGCAAAAACCGACTTCTCAGTGATGAAACGATGGCCGCCGTAGGGGGCACTCTCATGCAGGAGGTACTCGGCGCATTCGTCTCGACTTCCGGCTTCATAATAGTGGTACGGAACTTTCCGGTAGCCCTCTGTCCTGCACGCCGAGAGAGAGCACAGAGATGGCTGTGTGAATAAACAGGAAGTCAACGGGGTGGGGGTGGGGGGGAGACAGGGCTGTCAGAAGGGCCAGTGGCTAGAAGTGGCCATTCCCCAACAAGAAGCATTACCAACCAGAGAGCTTAATGCACTGTGACATGGTCAAAATTCATGTTGTCTTGAAAATTAAGGATTTTGCGGAGAGGTTAATCTCACAAATGCATCTGTCAGACAGACACATCATGCAGGGTCCAGGCACCGTCCAGCTTCTGAGAAGAAGCATCTGGATCTCCTTGCTGAGGACAGGCTCTTTTCTGTCCTGTCATGTCATGTCCTCAAAAGTGGAGTCTTACTTTATCATTCAGCAGCTAGATTTCAGTGCACAATTAGGTCTTTAAGTCTGACGACATGGAACCAACAGACGCCTGAACAGCAGCATCTCAGGGGTTTACACATGAAATGGTACAGTGGTCAATCCCAGTGATGAGGACAGCTCTAACAAGGCAGACATGAAGCACAATAGCACCAAGGCAACCGTGCCACACGGCACGCTAAGGCTCACGGTGACACTAATGCTAAAGCCAGATCAGCAAGGCTAACGCTAACACTAATGCTAACACTGAAACCAGACTAGAAGGGCTAATGCCAATGCGAACACTGAAACCACACCAGCAGGGCTAACACTAACACTAACTCTGAAACCAGACGGGCAAGGCTAACGCCAACACTAACACTGAAACCATACCAGAAGGCTAACGCCAACACTAATACTGAAACCAGACCAGCAAGGCTAATGCCAATGCGAACACTGAAACCAAACGGGCAACACTAAAACTGAAACCAAACGGGCAAGGCTAACGCCAACGCTAACACTGAAACTACACCAGCAAGGCTAACACTAACGCTAACTCTGAAACCAGATGGGCAAGGCTAACGCCAACGCTAACACTGAAACCATACCAGAAGGCTAACGCCAACACTAATACTGAAACCAGACCAGCAAGGCTAATGCCAATGCG
>JAAGVU020000043.1:1003478-1025970 GCA_011763525.2 Mormyrus iriodes | reverse complement strand
TATATATGTGTGTGTGTGTGTGTGTGTGTGTGTGCGCGCACGCATGCATCATTCTTCTGGTCACTAAGTTTTTACAATAAAAGCCATATTTCCACATGAGAGCTACAGCTTCAGACTTGCTGAAACGTGTTGACGTTAAAGGGTTACACCTCAGGCCTCCATATCCTTCCACGCTGACACTTGCAGTGTAGACAAACGCAGGATCTCGCACCAGACCTGACACCATCACCACAATCAGTGAAAAACAGCAACACTTTAGGCAGGACGTGTCAGTCTCAAAGCCTCTCCGGGCACCAGGTTCTCCCTGGAGAAGAGCCACCACACAGAATCACTCCAGGTAAATGGAGCATCAGCAGAATCCGCAAAGATATTCCTGATAGTCTACCAAATTCATGAGAACAAACTCTCAATAAATATTACACATTTTCTGCCGTTACAGAGTCATTAAAAGTGACCTATAATCGAATCTGGCCTTTCTAAGAATAAATGAATTAAAGCCAACGAAGAAATCACTATTCAAAAGCGTATTCTTGGCCCAAGAGTAATTAAGGGACTTTACAATGTCTCCCCTCATGTTCATTATCGCAGTCATTCTGGGCCAGAATACTCTGCCCTCGCTTCTGTTCCCCATAAATAATCCCGATATATTTCCTGCCTGCCAAAGATCCGTTCATATGGGGGGATGTATCAGTGACCCCAGCAGAGCTGAGCTGAGCTGTGTGCAGGGCTGCTGATGGAAACTGCCGCATGTCCCAGCACACCTGTGATTTCCTGAATCGAGGCCAGGATCTCCTTCGCTTTGTTTACCTGCTCGCGGCTGCCGCGTATTCACAGGTGGCACTCCCTCCCCTCGCTATCCGCCACGACAGGCCCACGCGGGTACACAAAGCGGCCTCATGTCGCGCCGCCTGAGGACATGGGCTTTGCTTGCAAGCAGGGACTCGCTCTGTCATTTGCGACTTAGCGGGAGGGTCGGTTGGGAATCGTAACACTTGGACACAAACGGAAATCTGTCATGGTAAGGTCACCCTGACTGTTCTGTCTGTCACACACACCACAGGCACCCAACTTAAACACGGCCTGTGGAATGAGCCTTATTTAGAGACAGCCCATAAATATCGCGCCCCAGTCCGCATGAGCAGCACAGATTGCGGCCATTTTGGAAGCAGAGATGGGCCGAATGGCCGGCGCCTGACAGTGCTTTGAGTTTAGAGGTATGACCACTGTAGGTCCATTTCCCAGATGAATACAGACATTAAAAAGATCAGCACCTCATGGACTGACAAGCTATAATCACTAACAGCAAACACCAGCAAGGCACCACTTCCGGAGCTTCCGCCTGCCGTCTCCCGTAGGGTCACTCGCAGTATACAGGCAGTCCCCTGGTTACAAACAAGATTCGTTCCCTAAGTCTGTCTTTAATTTGAATTCGTAGGTAAGTCAGAAAAATAATAACAGTACATAATAATGATAATAATAATTATTATTATGCTGCTGCAAAACTAAAAGCAATTAAATTTGGTACTAAACTGTACCTCAAACTGACAAACTGCTGAAGTCATGCAATGTTTTCCTGAGCGTGACAAAGCGGCGCACGCGTTCATCATCATCATCATCATCATCGTATTTAACCTGAATTTTTAATATTACAGGCTTCGTGGCAGTACGTTTGCAAGTACAGTTGCCCGTAAATTGGAAGTTTGAAATCGGAGAACTGTCTGTAGACCGTAGATAGCGGATTATTCTGATCCCCCTCCCTGGCCTCAAACTGTCGCAGTTTGACAGCTGATGGTGGCACCGTGGGACATGAGAGCCCATCTGGACATACAGAGCTGTTTAAACAGTAATCACAGCTATGAGCTAAAAGGATGGGGGTTGCAGGGGGCCAGCGTCCTTGGTGGGAAAGAAAGTGCTGCGTGTGAAAAAAGACGACAGTAGGGAAACTAAGAAAACTGACAGTGCAATTAACAGAGTGTCTCATAATGGGGAGAGCTCCAATCTATTGGGGTAGCATACCCACCATTAGGTATTAGCGGCGAACTGAGATGGAGGCTCGGATTGGGTGGGATTTGCTGAGGGCTGTTTATGCTGACCCAATTCCAGCACAAAGGATATAGAGACCGGCTTGTTTTAAGCAACATCTAACACCCACGTGCAAGATACAGGCTAATGCTAAACTAACACTAAGTTAATGCTAAGCTAATGCTAAAGCTAAACTACTGCTAAAGCTAAACTAATGCTAAGTTAATGCTAAGATAACAATAAAGATAGACTAATGCTAATGCTAAACTCAAATAGATCCAAACTAAGCCAAACGAAGCCAGCTCAATGTGACAGGAGTCTGACCTGCTGCTGTGAGGAGCTGCAATTAGGACTTTGATCCGTGAAACTGCAAAAGTGAACTGAAAACAAGTTCACACAATACGGAGAAAGCAAATAAGCGTCCACGGTGACGCGAGCCTACCTGTCTCTGCCCGTCTCTTCCTTGAAGACACGGTCGCAGTGGTTCATGCGCTCTTCCGTGGTGACGTAGACACGCACCTGCGGGTAGCTCTCCATCACCTGCCGCAGCATGTTGTAGACAACGCCCCGGCCATCACGCCGCATATTCCTCAGCGGCCCCCACACCACGTACACCGTGTCATTGGCCTGGCCGAAGAAGTAGTGTTGCCTCTGCACGAGCAGTGGCACGCTGGTGTGGGAGACGACCCGCAGCGAGGTGCGGCGGCCCACGTCATCCTCGAAGCCCCGCGTCGGCGCACTGTTCATGCGCCACACGCAGGAAGCACGGTCGATCTCAGGACCTGCCAGGCGGCCCAGCATCTGCCCGGAACTGGAGACCACACTGCACGTGTCGCAGAACAGCTTCAGCGGCTGCGGGGACAGGTGGGGGATGGGGGGGAGGATGGTTCAGTAAGGCACCTTTCTTTCTAATATGGACATCCTTCCCAATCCATACAGGATTATCGCACTCCAGGTCCGCCCTAAAGTCTGTCCCGGAATCTCGAGGAGGGGATTTGGATATTTGCATACCTGAGGGCCACTGAGATTCTGGATTTCTGAGGGAACCACGCTTTTCACATGGTATGAAGCAGTAATTCGACATTCAAATTAATTACGCACTTATGGCAAATCGGCCAAGCGAGTTTAATCCGAAAACAAATGGGTGGCATTAACCCAAATCTAATATGCCTGTCAGCTCACACTCAGCGACTTTGACATGTTGTCACTGAGATTTTTGTCCCTGAGCTCAGCTCACAGCCCAGAGGATAACGCAGCACCCTGACAGGCCACAGGGAGACGGGTGGTAGACTCCCCCAGCCCAGAGGATAACGCAGCACCCTGACAGGCCACAGGTAGACGGGCGGTAGACTCCCCCAGCCCAGAGGATAACGCAGCACCCTGACAGTCCACAGGGAGACGGGCGGTAGACTCCCCAGCCCAGAGGATAACGCAGCACCCTGACAGTCCACAGGGAGACATTTTACAGACATTTTCAGCCACGCCGTATCGACAGAGCGGTCTGTGGTAAATAAGCACATACATGCTTCTAAATGCGGAGGCGGCAGGGAGATGGTTTTAGATCACACAGGGGCTCACACCAGTCTCTACAGGGCTGTCAGCAAGGCCCGGAACAACAGCTCACTCCCAGGTGTGTGCCTCCACGCTTCAAATTCCAGGGTCAGCAAGTCGCAGGTTCAAATCCCACGGCCAGCAGAATGATGTCACAGAGTGATATCACTGAGCAAGGCCCTTAACCCCCAATCGCGCCAGGGACTGCTGACCCTGCTTATTCAACTAATGTATGATACTTTGTATAAAATCATCTGCTCAATAAATAAATGCGTGCAATAAAAGGCCAGTGAGGAACTTCCACAGCGGTGTACCATGGATCTGGTACAAAGCTACAGCAGAATTTCAATGAAAGGCCAACCCGAAAGCCCAGTTTTACAAGAGGTCTACAGAGCTACCTGGTGAAGCAATTCAGATTAACTCAAATGTGGCAGAAAGCCTTTATCTCCAAGAATGCGGGATGATTTTCGGGCATGAATCACATTTTCCATCAGTGGATAAACGAGAGCAAACATCTTCCTAACTTGCAGTATGAACTGGGCAGGAACACATCCAACCAGAAGCTTTATGAGGATAAGCCTTTTGTGGCTCTTGTGCTTAATGTCAGGATTTTCCACTTGAATGAAGCCTTTAAAAGCAGCACAAAGCCTGGGAAAGTCATGGGAAAACCAGAGAGCCTGCAGGCTGCCATGGTTACAGGAAATACAACCAGGCCCTTGGACACAGTGAGACTCAGCTGATATCTGCAGCTCCAGTATAACCAGGCCCCTGCTTAGAGGCTGCGAAATCCTGCAGACAGATGGGCATCCAGGCGCGGGGGGCCAACGTGCCAAGCTGGGTCTCTCCTCTGAAATGCTCTCTGGATGTTACTCTGTAACCGCGAGTCTCTACTCCGAGGATGTGAATTAGCAGGTAATTGAAAAGCCCAAGAGAAACAGAGGCTCTAAAAGGCTCACTGTTCCAGGCCGACCGCAGCGGGTTCCCTGCACGGATTCACGTCCTGAGTCATTCACCCATCGCAGGACATTCTGGAAAGACGTGATGTGTGTGATGTTTGCCGAGGGCTGCTTTTGAGGATGGTGGCCAGCGGTCAGCATAAGGATATGGACAGGGGTCCGGCACCAGCTAATCGCTGCAATCGCGTGAATATTGGCATCTCGATAAAAAACGACGTAGAGCCAAAGATGTGGCAAGATGGCAGCAGTCACCGCACCGTACAGCCTGAGGCTGAGTAACCAAGAGGTCACCATGGTGTTATTCAGAGGGAGAAAATAGGCGAGTGTCTGTAAACTGAAGGGCAGGTCAAAATCATGATGCCGATGGCAGCGGGGGGAGGCACGTCAGACAGGGCATGGCAGGGGTTCAGCGACCCAGTCTCAGGTTCCTCGCAGCTCTCGTTTGTGTTTCTGCAGAGTGCAGCTTCTTCAAAGCAACGTTTAATCGTAACGAGAACAAGGGTGTGATCAACGGCAGTTCTGGAAAACCGCAGGGCCTCCCTGTTCGCTTCCTGAGGCAATTCTGCACTTAGTAAGTGCCTGTTCTTTATTTTCGTGCACTTCAGTGTTGGGGAAACTACTTTTAAAATGGTAGCTTTCCAAGCTACAAGCTACTCATGACTAAAAGCAGCTCAGCTACAGCTAAGCTGCTGCTGTAATATAGCAGGTAGCTACACTACATGCTGCAGGGGAAAAGCATCTAACCACATCGAAGCTGTTTCACCCGGTAATACTTAATATTTGTGCTGTAAGATACTCTCAAAGCAAGTTAATTTTAAAAACGTGAAACATTAAAAATTGAAATAAAAATCTATATTTTTTTTTAACACTGTAATGTCAAATCACAATACGATTTAAAAAAAGGTTTCTGTATTTGGTGTAAACCAAGAGTACTTCACTGCTGTGTGAAAATCAGAAAAAAGAGATTCTGATAATCTGTCTGAGACCCAAAGTGCTCCTGTGCATTTTAATGAAAGTGTCTGAAATATTGTTTGCCCTGACGTATTTTTCAAGCCTTCAACATCCATCCCCAGAGTATCCAAGCAAAAACACCAGTCAGAAACACCTGGTAGCTGGAAATACCCGTCTTTGTAAAGAGAGAAAAATAATACAGGTCGCCGTCGACTTACGACCGCGATCGCGCCCGACTGACTGGTCGTAAGCCGGCCCTTTATTTTATATGGAAAAATGATCATATGTATAGTATACTGTATAATAAAATTATATCGTCTCTAAGTCATATTGTTTGGTGTTTTTCACCGTTTTCTCTCTATTTTCTTAGTTCATTATTGTTATAACCTTTCTATCACCATTTAAGCTGCTCAGACACAAACGGACACGAATGTATACTGTACCGCGCGCCGCGAGCAGCAGGCTAAGCGCGAGGTGGACGAATGAGCGTCTCGTGGCGATGCGCGCGCTGCCGGCAGCTAGGGCAGAAATGGTCATATACTCACGCGGGGCGACGCTCGCGCTGCCAAAACGCAGTCGTGGCCACATATCTGCGGTCTCGGAACGGTCATAAAGTTGATCAGTTGTAAGTCAACATTTTTTTTTAACAATGTAGCGTTTTACCACGCTACAATGCTATTTGTAAAAAAAAAAAACAAAACAAAAAAAAAAGGTTTCTGGAAAAGATACAGTGTTTTAAAATTAGTTCCACTACTGATAAGCTACTGAAAAAAGTAGTTAAGTTAGTAGCGTCACTAATTTTAGTTAGCTACTCCCCAGTACTGCATGTCATGTAGCAACACGGTTAAGGACAAGTGTCGGGAGGGCACTGCTCATATTCTCTGGCCTGTTAAAGGAAACGTCTGTGACACAACCCGACCTCAGTAAACCAGCAGCACAGTCAATCACAGGCGCGTAAACCAGCAGCACAGTCAATCACACGCGCGTAAACCAGCAGCACAGTCAATCACACGCGTGTAAACCAGCAGCACAGTCAATCACACGCGCGTAAACCAGCAACACAGTCAATCACACGCGCGTAAACCAGCAGCACAGTCAATCACAGGCGCGTGAACCAGCAGCACAGTCAATAATACGCGCGTGAACCAGCAGCACAGTCAATCACACGCGCGTGAACCAGCAGCACAGTCAATCACACGCGCGTAAACCAGCAGCACAGTCAATCACAGGTGCGTAAACCAGCAGCACAGTCAATCACAGGCGCGTAAACCAGCAGCACAGTCAATCACACACGAGTAAACTAGAAGCACTCAAACAAAGACAAATCAACCAGTAGCTTGATCTACTAACATCCATTTGATGAGTGGACGAAAACAAACATGTCAAAAAGGACAACAGGCATCACGGGTAACCCAGATATGAAACGCAGCCAGCCCTGACTGAAATAGGCAGCCTGTTAGGCTTTATGGGGTCAGCGGGCAGATTCCCAGGGGAGACGGGGGCCTGACCACCCTGACACTTCATACTGTACAGCAGGGCACACATTTTACGGGAAGTGACAGGGGAAAAACATGTACGGATACAGTGTGACACACGTGCATTTTGGTGAATTTGGTTTGTGTGTGTTTTGTGCCCAGTTTGATGGGGGGGGTCCTCCCTCATTCCCATGTGTGCCGGGGCTCTGGCCTGTATTTGACTGTGCTGATTTCCGTTTAAACGTTGGTGTCCCTCTGCTGATGTTAAATGGCCTCCTCGCCATTTCATGCTGCTGCTTTGGTGCAGAACACCTTCGGTTTGTCTAATCAAAAGCACCAGGAGGCTCCTTTCCATCCTCTGCCCGTCCAAAAGACTGCATACATTTTAGGGAGGAAGGTCTTTACAAGAAAATTACCCCCGGACATAAATAAATAAATAAGGGCAGCACATCACAATATTCACCATTGATTTTCTGTTGACGCCAAGGATCAATCGATGCATTAACAGGAAAATATCGAACTTGCGTCAGACTACAGGGTCTTGCCTGAACAGCTTAAGGTCACAGAGTCGGAAGTGTTACTCCAGAGAATGGACTCAGGCCAGCGTCATCACTGAGCCCTTCTCATGCATTCCAGAACGAGGCTAAAGAGCTCGATGCAGCACACGCTGATGAAATGACACGGCAAGCGGCCAGAGCTTCACAGAGCCAGCGGGAGCCAGTGGGACAGGCGTGTGCAGAGAGATGAGCCTGACGCAGGCTCAATCCTCACTCACATTTTAACCTGATTTACTTGTGCGTCCACGGGAGGTGGGGGGTCATTTATCAGCAAATCAGCCTTGTGCATCCCCCCATGCCCGATATCCTGGCCCAGCAGGGTCATGGGAGCTGACGTGTCCCTAAGTGGCGATGGAGACACCATATTTAGGCTGGGTTCTCCTGCTATGTGCTGCCGATGCCCCCGATGATATTCTTGACGATGGCCCCAAGGACGCCCTGACAAAGCCCCCAAGGACGCCCTGACAAAGCCCCCAAGGACGCCCTGACAAAGCCCCCAAGGACGCCCTGACAAAGCCCCCAAGGACAACTTGACATTGGCCCTGATAACACTCTGAGAATGCCCCCGACAACGCCCTTGACGACACCCCTGACAATTCCTTTGACAACGCCCCTTATGACGTCCTGACAACGGAACTGATTGTTGTCACGATAAACTGCACTGGAATTGGAGGAAAAGGGAGTGTCCAGAAATTTGAGGAAAATGAGACTCAGACACCATTAAAACAGCCAATTAAGCCAATCAATGACTTCATTAAATTAAGTGACTCCTTTTGGCAAATGGGTTCCTACTGAAATACCGGGGCGCGAAGATGGTGCTCACGGGCAGATCGCTCCGCTGACTTCCCCCCGCCCCCACACTCCCTGTCCCTTCCAATTCACCATGCCGCGTGATGTGGTCTCCCCCCGGCCCCCAGAACCGCTGCAGTCCAGGTGCAGTTATAAGTGTAGTGCCATCAAATGAGACAGAAATTTAGCAGCAACATGCAGATCAGAGCTGCACTCCAGACACGACCATATCCATCCTAATGAGGAGAGTGTCAGAGCGGGGGCAGGAACCAACGATGGGAATGAGAAAAACAGCCCACTTCCCACCGCCCTCAAGTGGCCATGTGGTGGTATGACATTAACAGGCTGGACTGCACTGGATTGCACTGGATTGCAGTGAAAATCTCAATTGCTGTTGGATTTGTGTGTGACGCATCTACAGCGCTGACTTAAAGCTCCAAGTGATTAGCTGGTAGAGTGCAGGAAACCGGTTCGGCACCAGTCACAAAGCCGTCCTGGAACATGATCGACGGACGGGGTCACTGCAGTCCAGGCCGGATCGGCACCAGACTTAAAGCTATTTAGGAACATGATCGACGGACGGGGCCACTACAGACCTGACCAGATGCAAAGCCATACCGAGAAAGGTGACCGCTGGATGGGGTCACTGCGCGTTTGCCAGAACTGCCATCAGAATGGAGTGAGGATGTGACTATAATTGTCACCGAATGATGACGTTGCTGCGTTACGATGTCATGTGTTATTATCACTGAGCGGTGATGTCACTGCATTACTGTCATGGAATGATGTCAGAGTGATCATTATATCACGGTGCTACTGATATGGAGTGAGGATGGAGTGATGATGGAGTGATGATCTCTCTGTGCTACTGTCACCGCAGCCACAATCGCACTCTTCCATACGAATCATATTGTGCATCAGTTATGCACACATAAAGGTCATGGGTAGCAGACTGCATTTGGTCAAAATCTGAAGTGTGCAGAACAATGGATGCTATTCAATCCCATAATTCTGGACGTGACTTCCGGAGAAGTCAGGAGTCAACTTATGAAAATGGCAGGCAATGGTAATGGTGTTTCTTAAGTACGAGTATAATTCTTAATATTGGAACTCTACTGATTATTTAAAAAGTATGATAAACGTATTGAATTACGTTGTTTTTTTCTAATATAAATTTTTAAAAGCAGGACGTGAAACTGTTGATGTGAAGAGCTATGATGACGTGGAGAGATGTGGGGAGGTGTGGAGAGATGTGAAGAGGTATAGGGAGGTATGGTGAGGTATGTGGAGACATGGAGAGGTGTAGGGAGGTGTGGACAGGTGTGGGGAAATGTGGAGAGGTGTGGGGAGGTCTGAGGAAACGTGGGGAGGTCTGAGGAGATGTAGGGAGGTGTAGGGAGACGTAGGGAGGTGTAGGGAGACATGGAGAGGTGTGGGGAGGTGTGGAGAGGTATGGGGAGGTATGGTGAGGTGTAGGGAAGTGTGGACAGGTATGGGGACACATGGAGAGGTGTGGGGAGACATAGGGAGGTATAGAGAGACATGAGGAGGTCTGAGGAGACGTGGGGAGGTACAGAGAGACGTGGGGAGGTGTAGGGAGATGTGGGGAGATGTAGAGAGGTGTGGGGAGCCACAGGAAGCTTTTTCAGTCGATGCGAACACCGGTTTCCGATCTGTCAGGCTTTCTTGGGGGGGGGGGGCTTTAATGATCTTCCTCCCATGGCCATTGGCACCATACCGCACGGAGTTGGTATTCCACGCGCTTCAGCAAATAAACCGAAGGCAAATTGACTCTGTCACCAGCGGTAATGGCAGGAGACCTCTGGGACAGGAAGTGGAAATTTAGACGTGACATGGGCTTCACTCCACACGAGCAGACAGGTCAGGGCCCCTCCCTGAAGGCATATCTGGCCATTATGTGGGTAGCTAGCGCCCCCTAGTGTGACTGCACCGTCTGCATCCAAATCTCCACGTCCCTGACCGTGGCGCGATAGCAGACACAGCGTGCACGCACACACACACACACACACACACACACACACACGTAGGGCAGCCCTACCACAGGTCAGAGCCGGAGAGAGTTGGCGCATGTGGGACAGGAACAGTTTACGGGAATCGTGACTCCCAAAGCCCAGGAGAGGAAACACAGAAGCATGTTAGAGTATCACTCAGACGAGGGCGTGCTGCGCGTCCCATGTGCTGAACACGGTAAGGCTACAGTATGACAACGACAGCATGAAGAACCGCCGGAATGCTGAGTGACACACGAATGAAATAAGACCCACAACATCAGAGCGTCACCATCCCCAGCCACCCCGGGACGACATGCAGCTGCCTCTCCTAGCTTTTACCCGAGGCTCCACTGGTGCGTTTCGACACAAGCTGACTGCTGCCCGCCCTTATAGCCCTGTGCCTGCGTCGCGCTTATCAGGAAAGTGCTCCACAAATATTTACAGGCGAGGGAGGGAAATGTCTTCCAGGTTGTGCTGTGAGGGTCGCCCTTCATCTGACCTCTTTGAGTGGCAATGCATCTAAATGAACTTTGATAAAGCAAAGGATTAGGCGCTCGGGGACACTGTGCGTGTCCGTCACTGCATGTCACTCACCTCCTGATCGGGGACCCGAATGTATCCTGTGTGCGGCTTGGACGCCTTGTGCTGGCCAAACACCTGCTGCAGCAGCACAAAGCAGCTCTCCGTGTAGCTGATCACGCCAAACACGGACAGCGCCACCATGAGGGATGAAGCGATGATATACTTCCTCTGAAGGTAAGAGGGGAGGAGAGGAAGAGAGAACAGGTGGTGAGCAGGAGGAGGGGACCCGAGGCCGTCATTTCAGAGCCCTGGCGCCCGCCGCCCATCAAGCAGCCGGCATGGCCACTGCGGAGCAAGACAGAGAGTCAGACACACTGTGGTGGCTTCTAATGAAGAAGTCGCTGCAGCATGTCACTCAAGGCTCTGTCTCCAGACAGTCAATTTGATATTATGGGCTGTTTCCATATTTCAGAACGGAAATTAGCCTTTTGCCACATCAACATTATTTTCTCATGTACAGGACAGGAACAAGCAGCTCTCGACACTGAGTGAGAAATTAGACCAGCTCCATCTAGTAGTTATGACAGTAGTCCATCCTCGCACACAAGAAGTGTGTGTGTGTGTGTGTGTGTGTGTGTGTGCGTGGGCGTGTGTGTGTGTGTGTGTGTGTGGGGGGGGGATTAATCCCATGAGATATACCAGCACATATAACAAGGAAAAGGGAAGCACCTCCATGGAAACCAAAGGTTGTGCAGAAAAAGAATGAGAGAAAAAACAAACAGCAATACCAGCTAAGCAGGACCATAACATCAAGGCAGGATCATGATACCAAAGCAGGACCATAACAGCTAAGCAGGATTGTATCAGGAAAGCAGGACCATAACATCAAGGCAGGATCATGATACCAAAGCAGGATCGTAACAGCAAAGCAGTTATGCCTATAAGACCAAACAACACTCAACAGCAAACCATGGCCACAATACGAAGTTCCCTCACTCCAGTGGTTCATGCCCAGCAGTGCAAAGAGCAGAAGATGTAGGTGAATCAGGTGGAGTGGCGCTCCTGTATCATTCTCATTTGTGCATATGCCCAGCCAAGAGAGGCTCCTTCGCAGCTCAGAATCCTGTTTCCTGCTCATTTGATTCTCTCTCACTTCAAACTAAATTAACCTTAATTTCTCACCCAACCCCCCCCCCCAAAAAAGCTCATAAACATAAACGCCAGGTCCTGGGGGCGGTGTGCAAACAGGGCCTCTTTCTAAGTGCACAGAGCACTGCCTAGATAGAGCACAAACCGGGGCTTTACTATACAGACAACAGCACTGCATCGAGAGAGAACACACTTTCATGAAACACCTTCAAAGAAACATCTGGTCTCACCTAAGGTAATAATGCCTTCCACACTGGACTGTCTTCTATTAAGAGCGATGAGTGTTTCAAGGAAATATGAGCTTTCGCTGACGCCCAAATGAGCTTCGGTGGCGTTCGGGGGATTCTGACAGAGCTGCACCGAGAAAGAGCAAGATCCTTCTAAGGATCAGGAGTCAACATCACGTGGACCTGCATCCCTAAACAGGAGCATTAGAGCTCACTGGATTTCCACACCCCATCAAATGAAAATCCGTTCTGGAGACACAGGAGTAGCCAAAGACTGTCACCATGAATAAATGAATGTCAGCTGAACATGGCACTGCGGCAGCAATCTGAGGAACCCCAGCACCTTTCAGGAGCATTAGAGAGCCTCTGTGTGTCAGTGCCAGCCGCTCCGGATCTTTGTGTGTTCAACACAATCAGCACATCTACACTGTCAGCTTGCAGTACTTTAACTATACGCCCTTTTCACATCATCACAGAACACAGCAAAAAAAGGTAAGAAGGGCATTTATGAAACAAAGTCATTAGTAGACAGTCCAGCTTAATTATGAGAGATATCAGAAATACGGTCATTTGGGTGAGGGATCTCTGGCATTCAAAGTTACTCCACACGCCACGGCATAAAGGTGGAGAATTAAGGATGGAGACGGGAACGTGAACGTCGGGGTGGAGCGGCACGGACACACGCAGCAGGATGTTTCGCTCTGACGTGGCGATGGGATGAATCAGCCTGTTTGGCCCCTGATGAGAGGAAGAGGACGACAGATGCGTGGAAGAGTGAGTGTGACCCAGGCCTGCAGGGACCCATGAAATGGCACATTCAGTGGTTCTCATGGCAACAGCAATAAAAACAATCCTCCTTTGACTTTTATCTAGGCCAGAAATCACCCATTATGATTAGTCAGTTTATAGGTGCCAAGGAAATGATGCTGAAATGGGTTATATGGGTAAAGCCACTAGGGGGCACCGCGTGTCTCAGCGGGTTTGGGCTCCATGCATGTGAGTGGAAGGTCACTGGTTCAGACTGAGGGGTCGGCAGACTTGTGCCACAGCCGGGCCCTTAAGCAAGGCCCAGGAACCCTGCTGGGACCCCAAGCTTCCCTCTCACTGGTATGTGTGTGCGTGTATGGGTGTGTGTGTGTGTGTGTGTGTGTGTGTCTCTCTCTCTCTCCAAGGAGAGCATGATGGAGTTTGTGAAAAGGTGCCTGTAGTCAAACAAATGGCACACAAAGCTCCGTTTCCTTTAATCTCTGTACACTGAGCTGCACCTCTGAAAGTCCAGGCACATGTAAAGGCCATGTAAAGCCCAGCCGGCCATATTATTGTGGGACAGAAATCCCTCGAGAATAAGACAAAGCCAACATGCTGCTCGCGTCCAGACTGAGCTCAGAGTCAGCGACAGCCGGACTGGCAGCGGGGCAGGAGAACTAGGGACTCCAACGGGGGCTCACAAGACAAACAGGTTCCCAGCTAACTCAAAATACCCCTGGACTGTCATCATCTCCCTCAGGCGTGTGCTGGCTGGCCTAGAAACACCTCCTGCCAGCTAATCAGCTGGCAGAGGCCTGCAATCACTTCCTGGTAAGGAGTGTTCGGCTGACAAGGCCCTGATTGCAGGCCTTATGCCGACAAGAGTGGCTGACAGCCATTTGGTCTAAGCACATCACTCAAGACCAAAGTGAAAGGTTTTCATTTACTTAAAAAGTCATAGACTCAAACAGAAATCAGCTCTATAATATTTTCAATTGTACCAGGAATCCTCTTTTGAACTACTCTCCTGCCAAGCATAACAATCTCACCGTGTGAGCATGCCTGCGTACCACGCAGTAACCGGCGGTGATCCTGTGAGGATAATACTGGCATTCACTTTTGTAACTGGTAACCCTGCTCTGCTTCCCACCTTAACATATACAACTGCAGCATAATCTTGAAAATCTGCAGGATATCCCAAAGGAGCCAGTCAGCCCAGCTGATCCGCTGGCTGTGGACCTTTTGATCCCTCGGCCGCATTCAGCATGGTTCCTTGTCGCTGTGGGCAGACTCTCCTAAACCCTGGGACATCGTCCTGCTATGAGCACCTCAAGCCTGGTCCACATCTTCCTGATTTACAGGAAGTAACCCTGTCAGCAAAGTCCCACTCAACGCTAGTCCCTGTGCAGGGATTGCAGCCGCTGTATAACAAGTATAATTAGCTTTCCTGATGAGAACCTGCTTTTTCATGCGCTGGTCATCTTTAAGTTGCATTGAGGTGTATTTGGAATAAATTTTCCATTCATCTATCCATCCATCCATTTTCTGTAACTGCTTATCCTTTTCAGGGTCTCGGAGGCTACAGCGCACGGCAGGGAACAACCCAGGAAGGGGCACCGACCCATTGTAGGGCACACACACACACACACCCTTCAGGAAGGCTGGCTGTGATTAGCCTGCACTATTGGCCCCTTCAACCCTTTAAGTTCCTGCTTCTCAGAGCCCAAGTTTTTCCATCATTTCGGTAAATGGACTTCGTTTCGGCCACAGATCCCAGGGCCTCACAAGGTCTTGTGTTCGAGCAGAGAGTGTGTCACGCCATCAGCCCAGACGCTGATGCATTTCCCACCAGCAGGCTCCCTGGTGATGAGTCCATCCCTCTGTGCTGCTCCCACATCCACAGCTATGCTCTTGTCCTCCATGCTAGTCTGCCACCACCCAGCCTGGGCACAGTCACAGCTCTCCAAACTCCACTCGCTATCTCCCATCTGGAACTAAATTGCTCGTTGGCCCCAGCTCACCCCCAACCCCCCAAAGTACCACACGCTCGCACCCTGTAGATATAAACAACTTTAATGTCTAAATTTGGGCTGAAGGCACAGTGTAAACATGAGGGAAACCTGAGATATATGCCAGTATTATTACAATTACTGCAGGCAGGTTTTTCCATTTACATTGTATCTTAATTCGCTTCATTTTCATTTATGTGTATTTGAGATTTAGATCTAATTCATTCCTGTTATAACGAATCCTTGGACACCCAGCAGATTCTTTGCTGGAAATCCCAGGAAGGGATTCTTTTCACCCCTAACTGATTTAATCTTTCTCCGGCTGTACGGCAAATCTCACTTTTCCATCAGAGAAGCTCTCGGCATCTATCGGAAATCTTCCTTTGAAGCAGCTGCGTTCTGCTTGTGACGCGCTGCTTTCGCGCTTTGGCTCGACAGCGCCCCCTCATGGCACACGCTCCTGCTGAGCAGACGGAGGCAAGCGGCCCTCAGGCCGGGATAACGCTGAAAAGGACGCGAGCCCAGCAGAGCTGGACTGACACAAAGGGACCCCAAAAACCCTGTGCCGAAGCTGCCCAGCAACGGAGTCGCTTTAATCTCCAAGGAGACGGTGCACAGAAAATCACATTTGCATTGTAAAAACACTGCTGACCGCTACATCACCCACAGCACGGCGGCTGGGGCGACGGCTAAAATCCAATTTTAATTAGCAAGGAGATTGATTGAGAAATATTTACCAGATAATCCTGCAGCCCATCAGCCGGCAGTGTTTGAGAGGGGGCCGTGCCCCACATGCCCGTCATGGCTTCAGAAAACAGCGGTTGCTTTGCGGCTCCACGTCGGACCCTCACCCCGTGGGCGTTTGGGGGCAGAACCTCTCTCGGGTGGTTTTAAAGTGACTCGTAAAATGTTCGTTTACACAAAACAAAATCCATCAGTACATAATTATTTGAAAATTATGAGTGATCATGCACAGAAGCAGCTTTATTTAAAAACAAAGTTAGTGAGCATATAATGTCTAAAACTGAACTGTGATTTTACAGAATTACACACACTAATCTCTCTCTCTGTCTCACACACACACATACACACACACACAGAGCTGATTCTGGCAGATTTTCAGTCACCCATTAATTATTCGCTAAAATAAACGCAGCGTAAACAAACCTTCAAACACCAGCCCATTTAAATTCCGATTGGCACGTCAGGGAGATTCTCACTGAATACATGTTTACCTCATGCACACTCGTAAACAGAGCCCTCATTCCACCGGACAGTCGCTCTTGGGCTGGCACCCAGCATGTGGAAGGACCCCCCTCAGGCCCACAAGGAGCTGCCATTGGCTGGCGGAAGGGGCTTTGGGCCAGTGGGGACACCACAGCCTGTGGAGTTGATAACTGCATACAGGCTCGCAGAGAAACTCCCTGCCGACCTGTCTGACAACCAGGTGGATGGGGCCTCTTGCAAAAATATCTCCCCCTTGTATGACAGCAAAGCACTTGTTCATAGCTTGCACGCCCCCAGCCCCGTCCCCGTGGTGACACATGGCGCTAAGCCCTTAGCATCTTCCCCTCCAGTCACAGACACCAAGGATGCTTTGGGTGTATCGGTCGCATCCTTGCCAACGAAAACAATCCCATGATTCACTGAATCCCAGATTCGTTCTTGGGAGGCAAGTTAGCAAGACCACTCTTACCAAGACCACAAAAATGATCTTTGCATTCGTGGTATTGATAAAGACCCACTAGTTAACACACAGGTCCTCAATCCTGTCCTCAATCCCGCCCTTCCTAACGCCCATCTAAAAATGGCTTCACGTCGCATGACTCTCCTCCTGCGGTGCCTGGATGCGCTCTGCGCTGATCTGCGCCGGAGATGACAGCCTGTAAGGGGACTCTGCAGGTTAAGCTATAATACGTGAACATCACGACACGGTACTTAAATAAGTGTGTTAACAGCTATTTTTACTGGCCAGAAGGTGAAAATAGAATCATTAAATTAAAAATATGTGATGGAGCGCAGTGCCGGTGAGTCAGCGCAAGTATTGGCATGAGTAAGCCCCCGAGGTCAGTGCCGGCTGCTTAATGACCCACGAACAGGCGGTGAGGCCACCCTCCCTGTGGAGGACAAGGCAGACACTGTCGCAACGAGGTCACCCCCCCCATCCGCTAAAAACAGAATCCAGCGCACATCTCAGCCAGAAGCTTCATACTCCGCACAAAAAGCCAGAGAGATTAATACCCAGGCAGGGAGGGGCTAACCTTCTCCCAGGCTGCTTCAGATTCAACTGGAAAGTGAGTCTGGTTCCGAACCTACAAGCAGCAGGTGTGCTGGTCCAGACGCGGAATCGAACACGCTGCTGCCTCATGGGTACACGTCCTGGCGTTCCACTTATCGGCCCTCCTGACAGTTTTTTTGCTCTCCATTTTATTTTTGGGGGGGATTTGAACTGAATTAGATTTTCACTCATCCTGCTGTCTGGGGTTGTTGTGTTTCATCACAGACCCTGACGCAGAGGAGCCGGCCTTCCCCAGAGACGGGTGCTGGTGTGGCCACGTCCCGCAGCTCGCCGTGAGCGGAGGGGGGCGGGACGTGGGGGCCGGTGACGGCCACAGAGACACGGGCCTATCGACTGAAATGCAGAGCGCAGGGGTGCACGTCGGGATCACGACAGTGACTCACACACCATGTCCAGGTACAAGCCGACCGCGTACATTCCAAACATATAGCAATTTAATCTAATCCTTCAGTTGCCACTGGGGCTGAAGATGCTGAGTTTGCAAGCATAAAACGGCACAATATTTACATTTCAGCTTATGTTACAGTATGGTCAAAATGGCCAAATTAACATTTATTAATATTTATTTTTCAATATTACATTCTAAAAACCGCACAGAGCCTCTTTTATGTAAACAGAATTATGCACACTGAGTAAACAGCATTTTGAGCAGAGGGATGAGCCAGCAGGGGGCAGCGACGTCACTGGGGCCGTAAAACAGGCTTTATGGCTCCTCAGCTCCTCTCAGTGATCAGCGAAAAGCTACCAAACCCCAGGAGCTGCAGGGGTGGTGCTCGACCAGCCGCAGGTCACCCCATGAAGAGGTTCTGGGTTAAGTTCAGCAGAAAGCACTGAAGCCCTGAAAGATTTGTGCTGCGCAAGTCCCAGCAATCCTGCCCTTGACGAGTCGCCTGGGACAACATTAACGGAGGGTCGGCTCTCAGGCTTACAGGGTTCACCGTGCTCACGGGCTGCGCCAGAAGGTCCCATGTCATAAAAATTTAATGATGAAATAAGACACATTCCAGCAGCGTGGACAGGAGCTCTTAGCTGATATCTGACCGACGGAATGAACAATGGCAACTTTCCCAGTGCGAGACACCGGCCATGATAATTCAGCTATATGGCAAGATGGCCCAATAAAACAAGAGGCTTTTCAGTCCATCAGCCAGCGCAGAGTCAGCCAGCAGCCTGTAGCTGCCCACATTTCAGCTGCGACACCCTGGGACCATCCCATCATATTTATGGGTAACAGATAATACAGCCCTCTCCTTCACTTTTATGTGTGTGATCCACGTCCAAAGTATCGCCAAGTGACTGTCCCTTCCTTGAATTTTACATGTAATTAAATGAGCCCTGCATAATTATTGACACATCTGAAATCCAATAAACAGTGACCTTAAGACGTTTCCAGTCCACGTTCACATATTTTGGAATTCCCCCGCCTGTCTGCGAGCAGCCGCGCTCCGTTAATAACCTTCCTCGGGCCTTTCTGCAGGTGCGTGACCCTGGCTGCCGGCAGGCCTGCCAGCGATGTGGTGGCTCAGGCAGGCAGACGCTCCTGGGCCCAGGGCTCCCCACAGCAATGACAGAAAAAGCACAAACCAGGGGGTGTCGACATTCAAAGTGCGTTGCAGGGTGTGCTCCGTCGCACAGTTGGGAAGGCCACAGTCTGCTCACGAAGCGTTCACAAGAGGGCTGACTTGGCATTTCACTGTTTCACCTCCTCAAAACATCCATCCATCCATCCATCCATCCATCCATCCATCCATCTCACTTATCCAGTACCAAACTCTGGAGAATAATTCCCATTTCCTCTAACATGATGGTGATTTCATGAGAAAATGCAATACCGGCCCTAGCATGAGTCAGGAGAATCTGGGGAGGTTCTGGGGAGGTGGCTGCTCATGGCACGTAGGTCAGGCACGTCGTCTTTGCCAAATCTCCTTCACATGTGGCTCTCTGCAGCCAGTGACCATCTCTATTCTGCATTCCGCCGATGGCAGCCAGGCATGGTGGTCGCGGATTTATACTGAGTGTATAGAGGACCCCTGCACACCTATAAAGAGCTGTCCACCATGTCTTCGCTCAAGCTCAGTTCAACAGAATTGAGTTCTTTCGGCCTGTGTGTGAAAATACACGCTCAACCGGAACAATGGTACGATGGTGGTGATTAACCAAAAGCTGGGTTCTGTTGTTGACAGAAATGGCCGGATTATCTCAGGGGTCTTCTTGTTTTCCATGAATACAAAGGGAATTTTTTAAAAAATAGCAGAGAAGAGAGAAGAATTTAATCCAAGGTTTTGTGATCTTCATCTATCCTCCGAAAGCAGAATAATTTAGTCATACTACTCGGCTTTTCTGGTCACACAAGGCAGGCATATAAAATACAGCGATCCTCAGTGTAGCTCAAAGATCCTCTTATCTCTCCTATCTGCTAGGCAGAGGCACAGAAAATCCAGTGTGACCCATCTGGACATCTGCCGTTCTCTTAGTTTAAAGTCTCCTCTAGGTGTTCCTATTTAAGGTTATCTGAAATGTTCCGGAAACATCGTGTGCTGACTGAACAGTCAGTTCAGGACATGAGGTTCTCTGAAACGTCTCCGAACGCTTTTGTGTACATTCTCTGCACATCTCCCTTTGGGCTACAGAAGCCATGAAAAGCACAGAGATAAGCCGGCCAGGTCCTAGGAGTCTTCATTACCCACCAGCGTCGACCCCCTCACAAATGATGGCTGCCCATTCGAGTCACGTGCTAATCAACTCGAGTGAACGACCAAAGGGGGGGTTTTCTAAGACCAGAAAAGACAGGAGAGAAGCTATGAGCTGAAGCAGGGAAACCAGGGTCTGAGGCTTGTCCCCTTTCAGCTTTCCGCAAACTACCTGGAAATTACCACATATAGGTTTTACAAACATTCAGCGAACCTGTGAAAGGCTTCATCACCGACAGCCAGCTTAAAACCATGTTCTTCAGCAACCGCAAGCTGGGTGTCAGGAGGCCCTGCATGCGAATCCACGCCGCCACACACCTGCTACTAGGATGGGGCACGGGATGAATTTTCAAGTGAAGCCGTGCAATATATTTAATGCTTGGCCTCCTTGGGCGAGGAGCTGCAAAGCCTGGGGACATGGAGTCCATTTTCTTTCTAACCCTGACACAGCCCAACGCTCTCATTACCGTGACTGATAGCCAAGCAGTTATGCGGCACAGAAGCTACACATAGACCTTTGTCTGCATCTGCCACAATGTAGCATTGAGTAAAACTGCAGTCAGAATATTCATTCCCTACTGTTCATGGGCAGAGCCTTCCGTCTCAGCATCTCCGGCCCCATACAGGCACTATACAGGCTCATCATTCAAACCATTAAGTCTTTATCTGGGTCCCTCATCCCAAGTGCCTTGAAAGGGTGCCCTAACCTGCAATTTCTCCCCGTCATGGCCTCCCATCCACTTCCCCGCTGAAACAGTCCCAGGACTGGTGACATGGCAATGGAGTCACGCTTTCGTCCTGCTCGCCATCACGGTGGAGCCCAGCTAACCTCTCCCAAAATGCCAGATGATTGCAGAAGGCATTTCAAACCCAACCGAAGTCGTTCCCTTTGCTGAGAACGGAGGCACGTGTAACATTGTTGGTGTATTTATACAGCTGAACATGCAGAGCAGTTCAGGTCCAGGATCCCTCCTTAGACTTGGACCACTGCATTTTCACCTACTACACCACCTGCTCCAGCAGAACCACTTCCTGAGGTCAGAAGATCGGGAAAGCAGGGACGAGGCACAGGCAAGCAAACACGAATTTGCGATGACCCGCTCTGGGGCCACGGAGGTCTGTCTCTGCAACATTATGCTAAGATCGAATCTTAAACAACCATGTAGTTGGATGTGTCAGGACTGGAATTACCCAACAGCCCAGTGGTGACTCTCCATTGAAAGGAGAGATATAGTTCTACAGCGATGAGCACAAGTCAGCGTGAGGGATTGTGGTCCTTCCCACAATCTCACTATGATACTGCAATACTTAACCACTGGGACCGTTATGAGTGCCGACAGATGGCCCCACCCACAGAGCATGAAATGACATCAACACGTTGTCAAGGCCAGGCAGGCTTCAAGGTTTCGAGCAAGAAAATGCAGATACTTGCTCAAACAGATGTCAGCCTGCCCTCAGGTTATGCCCTGAGCAACTGGCCTCAGATCAGCTTCTCATATTAATTAGATTATAATCTGGGGGGAGCATGATATTATAGAAAACAAATGGTCCAGAGTGAGTGAACCCACGTAACTACAGACAGAAATCTAACTTGGAAATTAGCTTAAAGGACGGATGTGTCACTTCTTGCAGTTCACACACAGCTTGTGCAGATGAGCTACAGTGAGGACCTGACTGGCAGTCACGGTTCATGTATCTTCAATGCAGTGAAGAGGAGGTTCACAATCTCAAGCCTTCACAGACACAACTGTACAGATAAAACTGAATTTTTCCTCACACACAACATCAAATACATTCTTATTGTTTCCCCAAAAAGGTTCCAATAAAAAGGAAAAACTCAGGACAAAAAAAAAAATCCTGCAATACTAAAGTAACCTTCTTGCTAGACTTAGTGAGGATTTTCTCTGCAGTTTCTGGCCACATGGCGAGTTTCACGATGTGAGACAGAAGAGGCTTTAGTCTGACTGCTGCTCAATTTTTTTTTTTTTTTTTAATTTGCTCACGCCCAGTAAACCTGCTCAACAACAGCAGTCTACATTCTACAGCATGGGTTCCCAACTTCTGGTCCTGGAAGATCAGAATGCGATACAGTTTGCAGATTATTAATTCTGAGGGAGAGATCGATTAAGAGTGACAACATTCTAACAGAATTGCACTGTAAACAGAAACCATCTACAGCTCTACTCTCTACTCCCGAGGGACATGGAAACAGTCTACAGCTCTACTCCCGAGGGACACGGAAACCATCTACAGCACTACTCCTGAGTGGCACTTAAGCTGTCTATGGCGCTACCCCCAAGGGACGTTGAAACCGTCTACAGCTCTACTCCCGAGGGACACGGAAACAGTCTACAGCTCTACCCCCGAGGGACACGGAAACCATCTACAGCACTACTCCTGAGTGGCACTTAAGCTGTCTATGGCACTACCCCCAAGGGACGTGGAAGCCATCTACAGCTCTACCCCCAAGGGACGTGGAAGCCATCTACAGCTCTACCCCCAAGGGACGTGGAAGCCATCTACAGCTCTACCCCCA
>JAAGVU020000043.1:971788-981962 GCA_011763525.2 Mormyrus iriodes | reverse complement strand
CCTGCTGAGACAGCTGCCCCCGCGACCCGACCTCGGATCAAGCGGAAGATAATGGATGGATGGATGGATGGATGTTCTGGATTGTGAATTTATTGAACGTGAGCCAAGTCTGAAGGGCAGAGTTGGCTGAGTTCTGGCCCAGTTCTGCTCCAGCCTGGATGACTCGCTTCAGCTCAGCTTGATAGCCACGGGATTTGCGGGTCGAGTTGTCAGTGCTGTGAGCACAGGGGCGGGCTGGGCGCCGAAGCTCTCGTCTTCGAGCAGGACAGACTGCCCTCGGGAACGCCTAAGGATTCTGCAGCACACACACTCTCAGCATTTTGCATGAACTACCATCATGCGTGTTGTTTTTATTGTGGTGACTTACGAGCGCTTTCGCGGCCTGCACCCCTGAAGCCTACCAGTGGCATGCCTAGACTCGATGCTGGGCTGGGTTGGCTGTTGTTTTGATTCTGATGCTCCCCAAGTGATTATTTGTGTGACAATGGTTTCCCTGAGGCGTTTCCCCTGGTGAAAACACCTCAGTCAGAGACATCGCCTTACCAGCAAGGACGTGCAAACACTCATGGTTAACAGCAGCGCACCGGGGCGTCTGAATCGCGTTAAGCCATAATATTTTAGACGAGCCTTGTGTCCAGCGCCTTCACATGACGTGCTGCATCCAGGAGCTGCCGGGGGGGGCTATTACCAGCCCCCGCGGCTTTAGATCCAAGTGGCTGAATAATGAAACAAGTTCAGATGTCTGGAAACTGGCACTTGCGCTGCCTCCGTCCTGCGCGTCTGGCGGCGCCCTCAGGATCAGCAGAAACTGCCACCACTTAGCAGCAAAGGGCCGTTCTGCTCCTTCACCGGCCGCCACGCGTTCAGGAGCGTCAGCCCCATGCCGACATGTCTGGGACCCTGGAGGGTCTGTGAATAACTGTCGCAGAGTCCAAACTCGCAGGTCAGAGCCTGGAAGCACTGCTGTCACACAGAGAAACAGTCTCAGAGTACAGCATGCACAGGGAACGTTATCACAGGATGTCCTTTGTGTTCAAAGGTAACTGTCAGAGAGTAAATTGCCCCCTTGTACTGCTTTTTACCACACTGAACTGGTGCTGGAATATTCCGGCAACAAAAGCAATCCTACCTCCTGCCGCTGGTCTTTATCTGAAGTTATTTCCATGCAAATGAAAAGCGGCCTGGTGGAGCTCGCCTCAGGAATCACAAAGACTTAGAGCCTTTCGATGGTCTCCCCCCTGCGGACACAGACGTGCCGAGTCCTGCCTAGCAGCCTCAGCCAACGGGCTGTACCTGAAAGACGCAGCGGTGAGCTGGGAATCGGCTACATGCAGCAAGCGCCATGGGAGCAGAAGACGGTGACAGCACCAATCAGCGCGGAGAACCTCTGTCTAGGAAAAACTAAGAACCTATCTACCAGTGAATAAGTAAACCGGGTATCCATGACCAGAACATTCCGGAAAGCATGCTGGGAAGACGGGTCTCTCTCCATGGCACATGGCAAGACAGTAAACCCATGACACCACTAGGGGGAACAGTAACTTTTAATATACTCTGAAAATAAACAGGAGGAAAATGATGGCTGAAAGATAAATATTGAGCTGTATGACAGACTGAAAAATAACATTGGCAGAGAGACCTGAACGGCCGTGATACACCTTCACCTCAAGCTCCATCTGTACGTTAAACAGAGCGTCCAAACCGAATCGCCCCGGGCCAACGGCGCCAGGCAGGAATGACGAGGAAAGACAGGGAAGTAACAGGTGTTCGGTATCGGAATGCACCAGAATTCACAGGCAGGAAGCTGAATGTGGGTCTCAGTCGTCGGAGAGTCATTCTGAAACCCCGCGGCATTGGCTCCCGCCGGAGCCAGACAGGAGGCCGATTCCAAAACGAGGAAACGCTGCTGTGCTGCCTGCAGGTGCCAATTAAATTCATTTAAGGAGTAAACGTCATGTGACTTATGCAGGTGATTTTAGCTGAACCGGTGCCATGCTGTCACCCTCGTAGGCAGCTTCCCTGGGTCCGCTCGGCGGCAGGCCTAGCTGGCGATCTCTGGGTGAAGCCCGATCCTCTGCAGAACGTCCTCTGGCATACACAAGACAGGGTTCACGGTCTTGATTTGCTCGTCCCCCAGGAGGGACAGGCCTGCCACTCCAAAGAGGGTATGGAATGGGTCCACCTATAGCCAGGCAGGAGATGACAGAAACGACCATGTTTTCACTGCTGACAGGTCAGATCCAGAAGCAAAGGTCTACAGCAGAGCAGCCTAAACAGGTAATGGAGGTTTCTCTTATGAGAGTAACTGCCAGCTTCTGCTCCAGTGAAACCCTACAAAGCCCCGACCAAGTAACTATCAAAACCCTAAAGAGACGGTCTGCTAACTCGAATGGCCTTCAGCAGATAATGGGGATGTTCCTCAAGGCTGAACACAGAGTCCATACAGCTAATCTGATATGAAATCGCTGGGTTCCTTCGGACTAGCACTGGCGCTCACCATGTCTCCGGGCCGATCCGCGAAGCCGCCCGTCTCTTCATCCTGGCAGGCCAAGATGAAAGTGCGCAGTTTGCTTTTGTCAATCCAGTGGATCCTGCCAATGATTTTCAATGAGGCCAGAACCCACCAGGAGTAGCAGACATCAGGGAGCTACAGGGTTGGAGGGTCAGGAACACAAGAACATGAGAACTACAGTCACTGTAAGGGTGGGAGGTCAGCAGACATCTGGGGGCAGATCCTGGAATCAGGATAATTCAGGGATGTCAGCTCGGGGATTATTAGTCTGCCTCAGGATTACTGGTCATATCTCTGAGTAGAAAGTATGCCATCCATACTCTGATCCTATGTACCTTCTCTGGACGTCCATTAAGTCCTCCAGACGGAAGCTGACGCTCACATAGCCACCAGCCAAGCAGGTCAGCATTTACCTGGTGCAGATTCCCAGTGATAGACAGGAACCCTGTGCAGCAGTAGATCTGAGGACAACACAGAAAAGCAGAGTCAGTAGGGGACGCGGGGACAGCACAGACACACAGAGTCGGGAGGGGACGAAGGGGCATGGGGATGGCACAGACACACAGACTCTAACACACCTGGGGCACAGTGATGTCACAGAGAAAGTGTGACCATGTAGGAGGGAAAGATGGAGGTGAGGATACCTGACCAGCATGGGACTCAGATCCAGGTCTGCAGCCGAATCCCCCATCGAAGTTCATACAGGACAGGACAAACTCGGCTGCCTTGTCTACGTCGATCTCCTCCAGTTTTCCCTGGAAAAATACAAACTTGCCATTTTCAGCTGCTGCCCCTTATGTTTAAAAAGAGGCTGGCTGCACTCACTGACAAGACGGAGGATATTTAAACGCTGAAATGCCTCACCAGCAAAGCCAAGGTGGCCACTGCACAGAAGGAGAATCGTGTGTCGATTTCACCTGCAAGCATCACAAATGCAGCATGTCGTCTGTGAACGTCAGGGAAAACACACACTCCTCTAAGCAGAAACCCAGAAATCAAGCTAAGAAAGGGTAGCTCAAAACCTGCAAAGCATTTTAACAAGAACATATGAAGGTTCCCCACAAAACTGAGCTACCAAACCAAGACTATCACACACAAGCAGGAAGATCCAGTGGATTGTGGGTCCTGCACCAATCAGCAAGCTCACCCCACTTATCTCCAGCGAATGAACCATCATCCTGCTGCAGGCCCTTCACATACTCCACCACCCTGTCGATGTCAATCACACTGACGCTGTCATACAGGGTCAGGATCTGAAAGGCAGCACAACACAGACCTTCTGAAGGAAATTCCAGTCTGAGAAAACATGCTGTTTGTGACACAGCAGCACACCCTGATCTGTGGGTTGTGAAATTTACACCACGGAAGCAGGCATTTCCTTAAATTCCCTGCTGTTACTGCAAATTCATTCAGATATTCAACACTGACAGAAACAGTCGAATCGAATGGACAGGAAGAAAGCTGAAGCCTGTCTGTGTAAGACACACGTTTCCAGGCCCAAGTCATGAACCGGAGCACTCTGCCTCACCTGAACAGCGCTGAGCGTGTACAGCAGGTGCGGGTCGTGACCCAAGCTGGCGCTGATCCCTCCACACTCGTGCTGACAGGACCTGACGAACTCTATGATCTCATCCTTGTTCATGCGGGACAGCTGTCCCATCAGGTCCATGACGGTGAGCCCCCAGTAGATGCCGCTCATGCGCAGGTACTCGGAGAGCGCGTATTCCTGGGGGCGGAGGGGGCCTCTGAAGGCACTGGGAATGGACACAGGACAAGCCACCCGGGACTCATACTTACATAGTCATCTTTCTTAGAGCCGTAAGCTGCGATGTAATCAGCATGTTTGTCCAGCAAGAGCGTCTTCGGCGCATCAGGCCTTAAAACAACATCCTTTATTGGGGTCCCCTGTAAAAAGCAAAGACCTCCTTATGAGGAATGGTATAAGTGAAGGCCTGAGCCTATACTATTCCAAAAAAAAAGCTGTGAAGCAGCATTTTCATTCTGGTGAAAAAATCTGTCGGAAATGTTAGTAGTATGGATTAGACAACATGAAGGAACTCCAGAAGAGCGTTCACATTAAGGACTTATGGCATGTTGTCCACTAAACAGTGATATAAATCACGGTTTGAAAAGGCACGTGTAGCTGCCCAACAGGTTGTAATTGTTATGGTCCCTTACTGAAATGCATGAAGAATACTATTCAAAGTGCCATCTAAAACAGTGTTTCCCAACCCAGTCCTCAGGGAGCCCCAAACCGTCCCCATTTTTGCTCCTTTCCAGCTCCCTACACAACCCTACCAGGTATTCAGTGATCTTGATTGGCTGGGAGCTGGGAAGGAGCAAAAATGTGGACCGTTTGGTGTTCCCTGAGGATTGGGTTGGGAAACACTGGTCTAAAAGACCAGAGTAACACCGGACAAGGACACTAAGCAGGTAAAAGCATAAACAACGGGGCACATGGCGGTGCGAAATTTGCAGAAAAGCCTAAATGTACGAGAGGAAAGCGGCCCGGGGCCAGCAGCCTGTCCCGGGTGAGACGGCGCATTAAAGGGCGACATGCGTACGGCTGATGATCTTATAAGCAAACGGCCAAGACGGGCTCCCCAGTACAGCGGCTGAGCGGCAGATTGCGGGTTTATAACAATCGGCGGTCTTTCTGTATGTTCCATGTCTCATCGCCCCGCTTCTTATGATGCTCAGTTCGCCTTCTCGGCTTTGCAACCAGATATGACAGTTAATGCAGCAGACAAATACCCCAACCACCCTTATTAACAATGTGACATATCGTATAATTAAAAATTAAAAACCAAATATCTCCGATTAGACATACCATCTTCGGGTGTTGTGTCCGAACCGTCGGCAGTCGCAGCCCCTGCGTCACCGCTAAAACGTCATAATAAAGCGACGGTATTCTGTCATGTGACACCACTGTTGTCATATGACTCAGTTGTTATTGTAAGCGTATTGCGGTGAATTTTTCATTTTTCTTCCAGCTTCATTTCAGTATTACACGTATGAATCTAGCAGCAGTTAGAATATATGTCTGTTAATGTTTAATAAAAGCTCAATGCCTGAGCCCTCCACGATGTAAGTGTAACGTTGCATTTTTTGGTATTATTTTTATTACGAGAAGGGTGACGTAAATTTCCATTTCATCCAGGCTACAAATTTTACATTTCATGGCTCAAAACACACAACAGATGTAGATGATCTCCTTCCGTAAGATGCAAGAATAATGCAAACAACAATCACATCACACAGCAATTATTATAAAAAGCTGTATCAAATATGCATACTTTGCCAATCTTCCTATAATTACTTTATTTTTTCAATACATGACAGAAACAGAAGACGGATCCGAGAGACCCAGCATAACAGAGGCACCGTTTAGCAGGAATCGGTGTTGCTGAAGGCACCTTTATAGGTGGACAGTTTGTGTTGACTTCAGTTCTTGTACCTTGCAAGATGTTCACGAGAAATGATCACTCTCTGGATTTGGGCTGTGCCTTCATAAATCTGAAACAAAAGCCAACTTCATTTACACCCTTCAAACAAGTCAATAGAGAATATGCTAAATCCTAAACTGTATGTGTACAACCACAAGGTTAGCCAAGCAGACCTGGTAGATTTTGGCATCCCTCATCAGCTTCTCCACTGGATATTCACTGTTGAATCCATTTCCACCAAAGATTTGCACGGCGTCGCTGGCCACCTGGTTGGCAATGTCCCCGGCAAAGGCTTTGGCGATGGAGGCATAGAAGGTGTTTCTGCGGCCCTCATCCACCTCCCACGCCGAGCGCTGGTAGGCCATGCGTGCGAGTTCCACCTTCATCGCCATCTCAGCCAGCAGAAACGCTATCGCCTGGTGCTGATTGCATAACAAAGAGGCTAGCAAGTGGCATACAAAGCTTCTCGTGGAGGCAAAGATACAGAGGTTTGTGGGAAACTCAAAGTTAACATTTTCCCCACACAGCTAGGAGCAGAATCCCCCACCTCTGCCAGAAACCGTCCAAAGGTCTTCCTTTCCAGGGAGTACTTTGTTGCTTCATCAAGTGCTCTCTGGGCCAAACCTGTAGCACCTGCGGCCACCTTAAAAGAAGACCACAAACGCGGGGTCAGGGTAACCACATTTAACACAAGACTACAGGATCAGCAAAAACAGGTTTTCTAACAGGGACAACAAGGCTGAAATTACATTTTTTTGTAATGTGATCAACATATTAAAACCACTCAGAATAACAAACTACAAAATCTAAACTTTAGAGCAGAATTTAAAATATTTATATTTACTATGAAAAAGTATGGGACTCACCGGTGGCCTGGTTTTGTCGAAGGCTCCCATGGCGATCTTAAAGCCAGCTCCTTCACCAATCAGAACATTCTCAGCCGGTATCCTCACATCCTCAAATGTGATGCCACGTGTATCTGAGCATCTCTGGCCCATGTTCATCTCCTGAAAATAGTAGGCAAACATCAGCTTGCTTTCCCACACGGCTTGTGTAGAGAAGGTTTCAAAACCAAGAAAATTCAACTGTGCCGGCTGCTTTCACCTTCCTGCCCATTTGAATCCCAGGCGTGTCAGCGTCTACAATGAAGCCGGTAAAGGCCTTGCTGCCAGGGCATTTGGGATCGGCATCTGTCCGCGCCAAAAGGAAATACCTATATACAGATTTAAAGAAAAAATAATTATAATGCATAACCAGAATTAGCTTTCTCCCCTGAGGAAATGATAGCAGGTATCAGTCTAAAGTTAGCTGGAGGGGAAAAGGTCTGCCCTTCAACTCACAAACCACAGCCCTTGTGAAAAATGGCTTATGAATTATGTCAGGCTGTACGAACAGGTGATTGCTGGATAAACGCTCAGAGAGGGGAAATGAGTACATTAAGGTGAACGTATTATGCACATTTGGTCCTAGCATCAAGTAACTGTCCATAAAATCTGCAAACAAACTGCGCCCCTCCAAGTGAAAGGCCTGTACACACGTCTGCTTCACAATGTAGACCTTAAATTACCCAGGACACAAAGTGAAAAAGCAGCAAGAGCCACTCAGCAGTGCCATGTGACAGCAGGCCTCTCAGTGTTACAGACAGACCCCCAGTGTGGCTCATACGGCCGCCTACCAGTTCGCCTTCCCGCCGTTGGTAATCCACATTTTCTGTCCGTTGATGATGTACTCATTTCCCTTCTTCTCTGCCCGAGTCTTAATTCCGGCCACGTCCGAGCCTGCCCCTGGCTCAGTCACGCAGTATGCCTGCCCCACAAATACTGAACGTCAGCTCAATTAGATTGAGTCACTGTCCATTCCGCTAGGTTGACTGGGCTTTAAACCCTGAACAAGGTAAGCAGCCAGTACGGCAGCCCAGAAACATCACGTCAGGTCTCTGCTCAAGGAGATCCCCAGCACACAGGCCAGAGCTCAGCCAAAAGCCTGACACTTACACACATCAGTGGTTCCTCTGTCATTCTTCCCAGGTATTTCTTCTTCTGCATGTCGTTGCCCGCAATAATCACTGGCATTTGCTGCAAGTCAGTAACATTATGACATGTTATTGATCTCTTTGGGGAAATTCGCTTTTTGTCTACCCCATCTTGCTCTACATGACACACACATGTAGGTGGCAGCGAAGGGCAGCCCCCTGCAGCGACGCCCGTACAGCTGGGGGTTAAGGGCCTCGCTCAAGGGCCCACAGATGTTACTTTTCTGATGAGGCCAGGGCCCAAACTGGCAACCATCCAAACGCAGACACAGGGGTTTTACCCACTGAGCCACACGGTGCCCAAAGTTAAAACAAAGATTCAAGTCAAACGCCACGGTCAATAAAATAAAATGTAAAAATAGATTTCGAAACGTTTAGCATTGTGCGCTGTACATTTTCAAATATCTTGAGGGATCCAGGGGAAGCCTCACCCCGAGGGAGTTGGCTTCGATGGCCGTCTGGACTCCCGTACAGCCGTAGGCCAGCTCTTCTGTTATCAGGCAGGAGTCGAATATCCCCAGGCCCATGCCCCCTGAAGGGAGGACAAGCACTATTACGGAGGGGGACAGCGGAAAGGCAACCTTCACGCGGGGCAGGCAAAGGCAAAGTGGAGACAGCGTACCGCAGGAGTCAGGGATGTGACAGTTCATGAGGCCAAGTTCCCATGCTCGCTTGATGAGTGGAAATGGATACTAAAAAAGAAGAATTCAAAATGATTACAAATCAACAGTGTATAATGATTCTGCGTCAGTACGTGACTGACACCATTTCTCCAACCAGAAACGCACCTCTCCGCTCCTGTCATAGCCTGCAGCCACGGGGATGATCTCCTCCCTAGCAAACTTCCGCGCCAGCTCCTGAAACTCCTTCTGCTGATCGGTTAGCTCTGTGGGAGTGTCTGCAGTTTAATATCTCTGCTTTGGAGATGGTCCAGGCCACAGTCTCAGGTAGAGGAGACTCACCAAAGCTGAAGCCTCCTTGGGTCACCCTGGCAGAGCTGCTGGCCAGACTGGCCTGGGTGCCCTGAAACCGCAGGCCAGTTCGGACGCAGGACTGCAGCACCTAAATGCATGGGTGCGTGATTAAATGCAACAATGCATGTAAGCTGTCAGATGTTGACTCTACGCATGCAGGGGGCTTAGCGGCAGTTTTTGGATCTCCCCCCCCAAATCCTCCAGCCGTCACGCAAACCGCCCCGAGCCTGACCCCCGTCTAGGGGAACCCCCACGCAGCTGCTCTGGGCTCGAAATCCAGAATCAAAAGGGTTACGGATGCAAAGCGACGGCGTACTCAGGAGACATGGAGGGAGAAGGAGACATCCGTCATATAAAGGCGGGCTGCGCGGCAACGAGGTGCACGTTTAAACAGGAGAGAGCCGCGGCAAAGCAAAAGAAGAGCATTATTCTATTATTTTCGCTTTAAATCGCTGTGGCACTTTACCTTGCGAAATAACACCATCGCTGTTGACGTTCCTTCCAAGCGCCGATGATCTACTGCGCAGGTTGACCTTTGCCTTAGAAAGAAAGCCGTGTCGGTACAGCCAATCAGAGCCCGCCATTTCCTCGCGTCAGACCAATCAGAATAACCTATTGTCCCACATGGCTCTCCGTCAGCTGACCTTGACTTCTAACCTACTTACATTATGTAACATCATTTTTAATGTATAGTTTACGTTTTATATTCTTAATTAGCGACATACTTCGTGGACATCTAAAGAGAAAAAAAATGTTTATTTTGGAAATGGGATTGGCTTTCAGATCCATACAGCCAGAGAAAGTAATGTATTTTTGATGCGATACATACGTTTATATTTAAATGAAACTTGGGATGGTAGCAATTTCTCCTTATACAGGTCTTCATTAAGCAGCCTAAAGTGTCCGATAATAACGCCATCCGAACTTTACTTCTCTTTACTAATCGGATGCTACTTCCGGCATTTCAACAATTTATGAATCTCCGCGGTCCCTTAGTGGAATTCGGAGCCAAGGCTGAAAACCGATCTCTAATGCACTATTTTCTATTTTCATTTCTTTCTCGGATATGGAATTTATACACACACACATACACACACAGACACATACACACACACACACACACACATACATACACACACACAGACACACATACATACACACACAGACACACATACATATACATATATACACACACACACACACATACATA
>JAAGVU020000043.1:932947-956654 GCA_011763525.2 Mormyrus iriodes | reverse complement strand
TCACCCCGCTTGGCCCTGGCACTGCATGCCCATTTACTGCAGTCACCCCGCTTGGCCCTGGCACTGCATGCCCATTTCCTGTGGTCACCCCGCTTGGCCCTGGCACTGCACACCCATTTCCTGCAGTCACCCCGCTTGGCCCTGGCACTGCATGCCCATTTACTGCAGTCACCCCGCTTGGCCCTGGCACTGCATGCCCATTTACTGCGGTCACCCCGCTTGGCCCTGGCACTGCATGCCCATTTCCTGCGGTCACCCCGCTTGGCCCTGGCACTGCACACCCATTTCCTGCAGTCGCCCCGCTTGGCCCTGGCACTGCACACCCATTTCCTGCAGTCACCCCGCTTGGCCCTGGCACTGCACACCCATTTCCTGCAGTCGCCCCGCTTGGCCCTGGCACTGCAGGAGACTGGATGTGTGTAATAAAAATGCTGGATGCTTTTTTATTCATGGTGCTTTGACTATTAGGTTGTTTCCTGCACGTCCGAGCCCCCACCCTCCGCTGGGTGCTCTGAAGGTTGCCCCCACCCACCAATATTAATAACAATTGCTGTCAGTCCCTATGCTGTTCTTCCTGCTTTTTCATGGTTCCTCATTCACATCTGCCTCTCCTTTGTGCAGTAATGTTCTCAGTTTACTGACAGCCTGTGTCACGTCCCCCCTCCAGCACCCAAAAAGGATTTGTTTTCACTCAAGGTTGAGATGAGTCAACCCCCCCCAGCTTTCTTCGTGAAATGGAGGATCAGCCGCTGTTGCCATGGAAAAGATCATGTGGTCTTAATGTGTGATGCAGGCCAGAAGTACATCCGTGTGGAAGCGCACTGTCTTTGCCATGCTTCTTACATGTTTCACACGCCATTGTGACACGCTGCCGCCAGTCCCCGGGGGCTTGATTCATTTCTGTCCTGAGAGCGTTTGGTGTACGTTTATACCCGTGGAGTGAAACTCTGCCCCAACCGGGGATTCTGAGGAGCATCGAACGGGAAAGTGAATGATATTAAATATGGAACTGGGTCAGCTTTGTCTTGTCTGTTTTGAGGCAGAGAGAAATATACCGGGCGGCCTTTTCTTGCTAACTTCTTTATGAAAATCGCAATTGTTCTACTTTGGAAATTTCCAGAAAGCAGCAGAAGTGAGGATTTCCGGGGGTTTCAGCTTGAAGAATATGGCCAACACCTGACAGATGGGAAACTTTCCGCTCTGGAGGATTAGTGTAATTTTATTTTGGTGAGATGCAGATCACCACAGCCTGTCTGCTGCTCTTCGCTGGCATGTTGGAACCGTGAAGTTCAGGCCACGATTACCTCTGAACCTGAAGGATGGCACATCTCCCTGGGCATTGGAGTGTGCTCCGAGCATGGATCGTGACACCAGAGCAGAAGAACCGGACAGCTGGGGTCCACTGGCACTGGCAGCGGGGGCTGGTGAAATCTGCAGCCCTCTCATGAGTCCGTCTTCACGCCCAGCACAGCGCTTAGCGGCTAAGGAGCACAGCGGTGTCCAAGTGTACAGTTCTGTCTGAAAGTATCTGAAATTAAATCGCCATCTGGCCCTAAATTAGGCTTTGACTTCTTGCTGTTTTTAATCGTGATATTTAGAGAAAACGCACAGAGGTGTGCAGCGCCGTTCAGCCACGAGGGTGGCACAGTTGGTGGAGGTGAGGTGTATTTGGACACCTGCCAGAAAGGGGCTCTGTTCTTGCAGCCTCCACGAGCATCTTCACTGTGTAGGTGTACACCTGGGTTGTTTCTCTACACATGGGCCGACCGGGGCCGTCCGGGACCGACCGGGGCCTCTGTGGCGTGATGCTGATCTGTCAGGGGCACAGCGACTCTAAAGGTCTCCCTGAGGGAAGAACAGCAGGGCCGGCTTAAGCTGAAGCGCTGATCTGCGGCTGGGAGCAGCTCTGTGATGGATACGTCTGGCATTTCCTGCCCTGCTGTATAAACCGCACAACAAACAATGTGCCAGCCGGATGGAGCGGCTGGTGCCGTGCCAACAGGAAGCGTCTGTAAGCCGATCTCTGTGCCGGTCCGAGCTGTTACACCAGCTTGGGTTTATATGTAAGGTCCTCAGCCAGCAGGGTGGCAAAGAGGCCCGTGGCTTTGGGCATTTTGGGATTGTCTTGGCCTTTTGCTTTCATGGGAACCCAGTATGGAGAGGGCATCAGGATGGGCACCAGGGTGGTAAAGGGAATGAGCATGGAGAGGGCATCAGGATGGGCACCAGGGTGGTAAAGGGAATGAGCATGGAGAGGGCATCAGAATGAGCATTAGGGCAATGACTATCAGAACGTGCCTAGAGTAGGCATCAGAACGAGCTGTTATGTGGGCATCAGAGTGGCCACCACAGCAGATGTAGCTACTGCCTGAACTGACCTTTGATGGACAACTTTTCATTTTTCATTGTGGTACATTTCAGAATAATATTGGCTAGGTGCAATTTCAGAGGCATAATTGGTTTTTGGTCCAGGCTGACTGATGGTCTCCTTCTCTCAGAAAGGCCATCTTTGCTGATAGTCACCTACTCCCAGGAAGCCCATTGCGGCTGATGGTCACCTCCTCCCAGGAAGCCCATCTCGACTGACGGTCACCTCCTCCCAGGAAGCCCATCGCGGCTGACGATTCACCTCCTCCCAGGAAGCCCATCTCGGCTGAAGGTCACCTCCTCCCAGGAAGCCCATCTTTGCTGCAAATGGAGCCACTTATTCATTTTCTGAATCAATATGATAAAATCATTATCATCCACGTCCCTGGATAGCCTCCTGAGGCTTTCGTGCTGAAAAATCGATGTGCTTTCAATGAGAATCGAGCAGGATGTAGCTGTGCGTCCTCCATGTTACATAATCATCCGTGGTGAGCTCTGGGCGCTAAATTCACACGGCAGCTTCATTCCGCTGCTCCTGCAAACTGCTGCACTGCCTTGGGCTTTTCCAGCTGCAGCGTCAATCCTGCCTAACAATTCAGTATTCTTCTGCCTGCTTGACAGAAACTGACCAATGTTGTCACACACCGCTGTTAGAAGCTGCTAGATGTTCCTCCAGCTGTACGTTTCCTTGTCCACCGTTAGTCTTTATTTAAGTTCACAGCAGATCCGTGTTGAACCTTGTCTTTTCTAAAGGTGTACAGTAGACTGGAATGTCCTATTTACATCAAACCCAGAGGCCTTTAGCACTGTACCAGTCGCTTTGTTCCAGCAGATCCCCAGCCCAGCAGCTTCTGAACATTTCTCCAGTTTTGCTGCTTCAGTCGAAATTGCCCAGAAATCGCCCAGATCGGCGCATTTAGCAATTTTCAGGCTATATTCACCAAATACCAAAGCCAGACGCTACCACATGGCACACTGTCACAGCATTCACAGAGTAACCTCAGCCGGCTCTTAAACAGAGCTGCTCTGACCAGCGGCACTGGCCATCCGTAGGCATCGTCTGATCTGCAGAATGGGACACTGTGCCACAGTTTAGGCCTTTTATCTGACTCTGTGTTTTTGTGGTATGTATTCCAGCCCACTAGAGACTAAATGTATTAGTACACTGTAAAAAAGGCAGAGAGTGTCGTGGCTGATTCAAGAGTTTCTGCTGCTGACTGACATAAAACTTTCTAGAGCTGATTGAAAATGCAGCCATGTGTGACTTTAGGTTTGTGTGCCATCAGACGGAATGTGATAGTACTGCGTTTCCGGGTAACACAATCAGCCACTCTCCTCCGAACAGGCGCCCTTATAGAGATCTCAGCGCAGGATCCACATCCCGCAGCCGTTTGGCACGAGGCCGCCGAGGTCCGCTCAGCCTGTGACAGCCATGGTGAAAAACTGGTCAGACACAGGCCTGGCCGCCGTATGCCAGCCAGGAATGGTGGGGTCGCTGTGGAGACCTCCCACCCACACCCCTAAAAACAGAAGGGCACTGCTGCCCTGTGATATGTGGCTGATGACCACTAATATCACAGTACAGAGACTCCCACAATCTTCTGCGGCACATTGTTTCCAAATATCATTCAGGCCAGTTTGCAGGTGGATGCTGAATAATGCATCATCACCTCAGGCGATGCTTGTGAGGATGTGCCTTTCTTTTCACCCCAGAGATGTGGTCTTCAGACAGGCCCAAAGGCCGAGCACACACCGTACCTCTGTTCTACAGCCCATGGATCCACTTTCAGGCCTGTTAACACTGAGGGAAGCTCCTCCCTCTGTTCTCTTTCACATGGCCTCTTTGCTGAGACCCAGGCTTTCAATACCGCGCACCAAGCTGACCTTCTGAGCGAGCAGCGCCGGAGCTGCCATGAGTGTGGCCCTGAGTCTGGGCACTGCTCCTGCTTTTTCACCGCCTGAGTTTCTCCCGCTGCATTAGCATGCCGCACGCGCTCCGCTGCCAGGAAGTCACTATGCATTTCGATTTGGCCACATTGTTACTGGGGACTCCATGCCTGCATGTCTCAATCCCGGCTAATGAACTCAAAATGAAAATCATCCAGTCCTCTTCATTTGTAAGTTGGAACACATCTGTGATGCTCCTGGCTACAGTGTGTTCTGAAGTTTCGGGTCTGGATGTTTGATCCTAGGGTGAATTTTAATGCTTGATTTTGGATTCAGTTGGGGAACATCTCAAAACTGCAGGCCAACCTCTGTAAAGCGCTGAAATACCTGACATTGCTTCCCATCCAATTAAACATCATTTACTTCATTCAGCACCTTTAACAGAGACTAATGGGCAGACTTGATTTGATCGACCTTTTGCAGGAAGCCCCTTCATTCGCCGCTCTCCAGCCTCAAAGGACCTTGTTATGAATCGCGTATAAAATGCATTTTTGCAAAGCGATAAAAATAATGATTGGCGATGCCTCGTCTTTCCCCGGGCGCGACGTGTCACGGGTCGCCGCCCGGCCAGCTCCTCATTTTCCCTCTTCAGATATTTTAATTGCATTGGTGGCTCCCTCCCGTGTGCAGACTGGCGGGAGATAACGAGCGTCTCTGCTGTGCGGCGTGCCTGTTTGAAGCCTTTTACCAGGTCCTTCTTCCCTCCTCAGAGTGTGTCGGTGGCTTTTTGGCTGGAAACTGGATCCTGCCTCCTTCTGGAGACATTGCAGGCCTGTTATGGGCAGCCAGTTTGGGGGTCTTTGAGTTTAGTCCCCCAGGTCTGGGGCTCATGGGGGGGCTGTAGGTTCAAACTTCCTCCCAGGAGGGGGGGGGTTAGGTTGGAGTTTGGTCTGCATTAGAGGGGTGATTTAGCAGTAAAAAGCTCAGACAGTGGACCCCCAGCTTTGGGTCTTGTAGAGCTGATTGGAGTGGCTGGGAAGCTGGTTCACCTGTGTCTTCCAGAATTTTTTCCCAGAGCAGCTTGTTGCTCATCGTCCTGTAGCATATCTCTAAAGCAGCTCAAAGTCCACGCGGCGCTGAAGGTTCTGGTGGAACAGCAGAGGACCACTGTGAGAAAGCCAGTACTAGGGGATCACTAGGGGGAGGCTGAGTAGATCACTCTGGGGTACAGCAGATCACTATGAAGGAGTTAACAGATCACTGCGAGGGACCAAGGAGATTACAGTGGAGGCAGTAGATCATTATGATGAGCACATAATGTCAATGTCCAGTAGATCACTATGAGGTATACAGTAAATCACTAAAGAGGAGCCAGTAGATCCCAATGAGGACAGTGATCATTTTGCGCACTGCAGGGATGACCCACCCATCTTACGTGCTTGTCAGATCGCGCTCAGTCTCACACCGCATGTTCAACTGTTTCTGCCCCTTGCATTCTTGCTTCTCCTGGTCTTATGAGCTACAGAAAGACCAAAAGCGGCCTCTGATGTTTCTGAGTCACGGTTATAGAGGAAATGACATGGGCAAAACGTTTGATTTAAGGCTGGAGCGATGAAGGAGCGAGCTGTGCCTGACTTCAGAAGCCCCAACATGCGCAGTGGTCGTTGTAGCCTCCCAGAGGCGAATTCACTTTTCCTTCTTCTGAGGAGATCAAATCCTGCTTCATGTCAGAGGGAGGAGGTGCCGCCCAGAGCAGAAGCTGGCAGGGGCTTATGTAAGAGCGTCCCCTTTGACGCCCATCACGGGAAGCCTGATGCTGCACTTTGGAAGCGTCTCACTTTGAAAGGAAAGTAAGTCAATGTAGTGCTGATTAGGCTTAGGCTCAGTTAGGCACCAAACATTATTAGCTGCCATCAAGGTCCCAGTCCAGCCCTATTTCTTTAGTAGCTTTTGTCCATGTGAAGGTTATGGGGCTACTTCAGCGTGCTAAGGCTGAACATTGAATGCGGGAGACAATCCGTCCCTCTGCCAGAGAACCTTTGTCAGCAAGAGTCAGTGCACAGCCTTTGCCAAAGAGAGTCAGTGCACAGCGTTTGCCAGAGAGAGTCAGTGCACAGTGTTTGCCAGAGAGAGTCAGTGCACAGTGTTTGCCAGCGAGAGTCAGTGCATAGCCTTTGCCAGCGAGAGTCAGTGCACAGCGTTTGCCAGCGAGAGTCAGTGCACAGCCTTTGCCAAAGAGAGTCAGTGCACAGCCTTTGCCAGCGAGAGTCAGTGCACAGCCTTTGCCAGGTTGACATACAAGCGTTACAGCCCAGAGTTTATTGTTGAGGAACCATTTGCCTATAATGTTGAGCTTAGGTGGGGAGCGGGTTGTTACCAGCATAACTGGGCGTCTCACCTCGCCTATGCCACAGGAGAGCGCTCTAACCACACAGGCTTCCTGGTCACTCAGATCGTACTTCCTGCATTACACTAGTACGCCAGTTTGGCAACTTTATGCTAGTAGCAGCCCACAGTCCCCACAGAAATGGTCTGTCCCAAAGCGGCAGTGATTAGCAAAGAGCTTTGTTAGTGCTGCCACAGGCCCCGGCGCAGGGCTGGAGGCAGGCGGGCCTGGCTGAAAGCAGGAAGACTGCCGTCACATCTTGGATCAGAGGCATAGAAGGCAGGGGACACAGAGTCCGCTTCCAGGACCAGCCGAGGCGGAGGCTTGTCTGTGGTGAAGGCCGCAGAGCATGAAGCCCCTGCGAGGTCAGGGAGGGGGCTTGGGGGGCTCTGCCGGCCAGTGTAGAGCCACTTCCTGTCGTGAAAAGTGGCAATGCTTCCTAAGGGGAGATTCTGAGGGGGATTTCATGGCTGAAGCGGGTGTGTAAAAGGCAGCCTGTCTGATATATCCCCCATGAATCTCACACATCCTCACGCTGCCCCCTGCTGCTGGGGATGGGTATTACAGAGAGCCACAGAAGCGGAACCCTTGGTGAGCAGCCTGACCACTCTGCAGGCTCCCCGAGAAGGTGCCATTCACCACTGCTCCCCTCACAGCAAACAAGACGGTCAGAAACTAAACTTTCTGCAAACCAGTATGAGTATGAGGCATGGAGGCGGGATGGACAGTAAATTACAGGAACAGAAAGAAATGCAGATGGGAGCCGGTGGCCACAGAGCTGCGGGCTCGGAAGCTGCTGCTGATAAGGGACTCTGGGGGGCTTCAGCTCGGATGCTTAGATCTTGAACATACGTGATTTTCTCTCAGCTTCTGGGCAGATTTTGATGAATCCTCTGGAGATAATAGGAATCAGGGAGAACGAGAAGGATTCGTTTTTTTCTGAGGAATAAGGCATAAAGAGAACATGGTAGGGCCTGTGGTCTCAGATCCCAGACAGGATGGTCAGATGCTTAAAGTTAACATCTGACAGTGGCCACTGGTTGATATTCACAGATGCCCCCGGACGTTGCAAATCCGATGACGGTTTTTCAGCAGAGTGGGGGGGCTCTGTGGAATCTGCTGAGTGGGGGCCACAAACCCCCCCTCCCCGACTGCTATTCATGTCAGCATTACCCTGCAGATCTGTAACAACAGGCAGAAGCCTCATATCTAACAGGCAGCTGCAGCTTTACCTTAACCTGCTTTTGGAGCCTGAACGTTCAGCGCCTTTAATATGGCCATCTTGAGGATTCTCATCTGTGTGGCTGTTCATCTTCCTGACTGTGTGCTGAGCGCCACAGCTCAAATCCTGCACACCTCTGGTCACTGAGCACTGTGCAGCACTAATGTTTGGGCTCCAGAACTGGAACATGTTGTGAATATTTTGCAGAAAAGTTTTCTTTCAGAGCATAAACAGTATATTTATTTTATTTAACTACAAAGCCTCACTGAACTGAGTATCAGTCTTTAAAGGTTTGTATTTTGCCGCCTGGATTCACACCTTAAAGTGACGAGTTTCAGTAGCTGCTAAATATCAGGTTCTTGGACAAGACCCTGTCTGCAGATCTCTGCTAAGAACAATGTGATGGGCTTTCTGCCCAGGAGATTTTCACTAGCGAGCATTCAAACCTCACAGAACACCTGCAGGCGGAGATGTAGTGTGAACAGGAGGAGTGAGCCAGCTCTCCGTGATGCTCACACAGGGGGTGGAGCTGGGGAGCATGCTGCATAACCCTTAGGGAGAACTCCTCTGGGTGATTGGCTGTGATCTCAGTGCCCTTCTCATGCCAGCCAATACTTTTAAAGTAGCAGCTGGACATGGGAGGAGTCCTGTGGCATGGGCGGAGCCTAGGGGCATGGTTGGAGTCTGGGACATGACAGAGGCACTCCCTCTCCAGCCCCCACATCACAGTGACCTCAATCAGCACACTAAGCCAATCGAGCAAATATGTGCAAATTAAACTGGGATTAAGAGCAGAGCAGACTGCAGCCTGATACTATGGAGCCATTATTCAGATCGGAGGGGGAGGATTAGCCCCAGGCTGAGGTCATGACACTGTGTACAACAACAGGCACCTCTACCCCATCATCCGGAAAAAAACACCCCTAAAGCAGCGGACAGTCGCAGGCTTTGTGTGAGCATTTACAGTGCATTACGGGCAGTGTGTATAAGATGAGTTGAGGCCTTGCACTCGTTGTCAGCGATCTGATGTGCAAACAGGTGCGCTGACTGCGGCTTTATTTGAGGAGCACTGACAGCAACAATGACAGTAAAACTGCGGAACCGTCATCGCTCTGTTCTGCTCTGTCCCATCACTTGTGTAGAGTTTAGGTTTGTTGCTCTCCTCACTAAAAACACGATGCTGCCCCGAGGTCATCTGCCCCTTCGGCGCCACAGAAAGGAGAACATGAAAGCTTCGCTGCCACCTTCGCCTCAGGGAGCCGTTCTTGGGAAGGGGACCAGTGCTGCAGCTGTGGCTGTATGTGGATTAGGTCACAGCGCCCCTATTCCATGGGGTTACTGGGCACGATGAGAAGACGGTCTCCTGGGGGGTGGGGTCAGCATCTGGACACTCCCTGAGAGCAATGTGCCCCTTTAGGGTGCGTCTTATACATTCATGGGCTCAGCTGAGCACTGCCCTCAGTGCTTATTATTATTAATATTATTATTATTATTATTATTATAGGCCAGGGGGCGGCACGGTGGTGCAGTGGTTAGCCCTGTTGCCTGACCCCCCGCGACCCATATGGAATAAGCGGTTATAGAAAATGAATGGATGGATGGATGGATTATAGGCCAGAGGATTTCAGTATGGCCAGGGCAGGACTTTGACACTTGTATGCTGCTTTATGCCAAATTTTCATACTTTTGGAATATTATGGGATGCCAAAGTGACTATTTCAATAGTTTCAGTCTTGCGTTCTGTGATTATTATTAATCTCGTATTATTACTGTATGATTATTATTGTATGCATTAGTGGTTATTTTTTTCTGCTGCATAAAACAAGATGGTTCCTTTCCAAAGTGCAGGATCAGGGGTGATTAATGTAGCAGCAACCTTTTCACTGGTGAAAAAAGGAATCGATAGATGGGGTGCTGGGCTGGCAGACCTAAGTGTGATGCGCATCAGGCTGAGTCCTTCCTTATGGATTGCATGTGTTATGTAAAGGCCGTGAATAAGAAATATGTTTGCATCTCTCACTAGTGAAGAGGCTTAAAGGAAGAGGGGGGGGCATGTTCCATCAGAGCAAAATCTACAGGAAGGGGGGGGGCGTGTTCCATCAGAGCAAAATCTACAGGAAGGGGGGGCGTGTTCCATCAGAGCAAAATCTACAGGAAGGGGGGGGCATGTTCCATCAGCGCAAAATCTACAGGAAGGGGGGGCGTGTTCCATCAGAGCAGAATCTACAGGAAGAGAGGGGCATGTTCTGTCAGAGCAGAATCTACAGGAAGGGGGGGCATGTTCTGTCAGAGCAGAATCTACAGGAAGAGTGGGGCATGTTCCGTCAGAGCAGAATCTACAGGAAGGGGGGGCGTGTTCCGTCAGAACAAAATCTACAGGAAGGGGGGGCGTGTTACATCAGAGTAGAATCTACAGGAAGGGGGGGTGTGTTCTGTCAGAGCAAAATCTACAGGAAGGGGGGGGCATGTTGTGTCAGAGCAGAATCTACAGGAAGAGGGGGGTGTGTTCTGTCTACATTATCTTACTGCTTTTGCTCACAGTCTTACAGTGAGGGCTTTTCACTAAGCTCTCTTTAGGTTCTGCATGCTCTGAACCTTGAATTTTTAGGCAGGATTTTTCGCTGTCTTGAAAGGTGCTTCTGTCCTGATATCGATCTGCAGATACCATGTGGGTTCAGTAGTCCATGAGATGAAGCTTCCACAAAGAGCCTATATCTGTTATTACAGTATGTGTGTGTTTATGTCACACAGCGTATGTCAATGAGATTGACTTTTAAATCCCATACTGTATTCCACTGAGCTACATGCTCTTAGCATTAATTTCTGTGCTCTGCTGGCTTGATATTGACTGTGTCTGAGAGAACATTAGATTTAGGACAGAGGACATTTTGACCATCCATTGGAGGACACTGTAGCCCTTCTGTACAATTTCTATATTCGTTTTTAATCCAGGCAATACATTCAACTTTTACATTGAATACATTCAAGGGGTTTGTGTTAAGGCCTCTGATGGATGTTGCAAGTCAGTACATCTCTTTCAGACTTGGGATCTCAAATATTCCCCAGACAGCAGTAAATTGGGGGAGATGAATGTATTAGACAATAAACTTTAACCACATTACATGTTGTGTCCATATATTCCTGCTCACTTTGCCCCGCTGGCTGACACTGTGGGCATCACACTTTGGGAATAAATCGATGGGGGTATCACCATGCTCCACCGCACACCCAAGCTCTGATCCGGAGGGAGTTTTGCCACCGAGTCGGGCGAGTGGCTTAGAGAAGAGGATATTGTTTATTCATTCAGGAGGAGCAGGACAGTGCAAAGGCGGCACGTATACATTAGCAGATGGGGAAAATGGGAGGGAGAGCCGGATTCCCTTCGGCTGCAGAGCCGCCTGCACTGCCTTCATTCACGGCCATGGATCCAGGTGGGAGGCCTCAGCTTAGGAGTTGGGCTCAGTTTAGCGTTTTCGGGTTTTGAACTGCTGGCGTGTGAGATAACTGAGGGGGAGGGGTGTTACCTTTGATTTGGATATTTTTTGAGCTATGAGCAGACGATGTCTCAGTGATGCCTGCCTGAATCACACACAGGTGACAATGTCTCCTCTGTCTGAAGCAGAAAAGACAGGATAATGAAGATGTTCCCCTTTATTAATACATCTTATAGTGGCTCCATTAAAGGGTGCTAAGCATCTCAGAAGCAGGACATGCAGTGATCTGAAAGAAAGACCTCACAGAGATGGTCAGGAAGGTCCTTCAAGTCCATCTCCCCCAGCCTGTCTCAGAGATCACTGGTGAATATGACAGCTGCTGCCCAAAGGGTTTCCAAAGACGCGGGGGGGGGGGGGTCTCCAGTGGAGCAGCGTGCGGAGAGAGGAGGACACTTCCATCTCATGGTGTCAGATGACATTTGAGTCACTCGGCTGTGGTAAATGATGATAAGACAGGGGGGAGGGCCTCTGGCATCCTGCAGGACAAAGCACAGAGGCACCGCTTTATTAATTCAGCCAGTTATTGTTTTGAGGACTACAACTGAGACAAGCTCACAAAAGGGGGTTTATATCCAAAGATAATGGTCTTCCACAGGGAAATGGTAAAGCTTTATTAATGAGCAGGAATCTGTCAATACAAAATATCATCCTTCTGGTAAACAAGACTGTCAGTGGATTTTACAATTTGCATCAGGCCAACACGAAGGCAGCTGTGACTGGTTGACAGTGATGGGACATGGCAGGACGGGACAGCAGTGTGACAGTGATGGGACATGGCAGGACAGGATACCAGTGTTACAGTAATGGGACATGGCAGGACAGGACAACAGTGTAACAGTGATGGGACATGGCAGGACAGGATACTGGTGTGACAATGATGGGACATGGCAGGACAGGATACTGGTGTGACAGTGATGGGACATGGCAGGACAGGACAACAGTGTAACAGTGATGGGACATGGCTAATAATAATAATTAAATCTTAATAATTAAACCTTTAATCTTTTATACCTGTGCATTTTAAATGCAAAATATTTAACATAATTTGCTGACCATTCAGCTAGATGGGGCTATTGGCTAATACCGACCGTTGGGGCTATATGGGGCTATTAGCTAATATCGTTCTTCCAGCTAAACAAGGCTATCAACCGTCATGATGGCAGAGCTCAAAAGACAACAGTGTGGTTTATAGGGGAAAGAACATGCTGGAGAAACTACAAATGACAAGCACACTACATCACAATGACCGATAAGGGAACTGAACTAAGGCAGGCACTTAAATACACAAGGACTAACTAGGAGCAGGTGTGACACATGAGAAGGGACCAATGGAAATAGCACAGGGAAATAACCATCAGGTGGGGAGACTTAACTAACAACGAGGTAATCAACAGGACATGAAACGGCAGGATGACCAGTGACACCTGCTGGCCAACCAGGCAAAAGACGAGGAACAAGACCAGACAGGTGCTGACCCAGACACAGCTAACGTTGATCGTTCAGCTGGACAGGGCTATCAGCTAGTGCCGATTGTTCGGCTAGACGGGGCCATCAGCTAATGTTAATTGTTCAGGTCAATGAGTCTAACAACTTGGACTCATCATTTTGTGAACTGAGACTTGTTGCCATAGCCATTTTTTTAGCTAGACAAGGCTAATAACTGATGCTAATGATTCAGCCAGACTGATAGCAAACATCACACCTCTCCCTGGATACTGACACCCGCGGATGATGCGCATTGTCGTGGACATTTGCCGTTCCGTTATTCAGCCGGAGGCAAAATTAACCTGCAAGATATTTTACTGTCGCAACCCCTCCCCACCTATGTGGCTAATTTTACCGCGGTATCCAAATTTCCCCCAGTCGGTAGTAGGCTTGGGAGGTATCTAATTTTTCATACCATCCTACAATGTAGTCATTATACCGTGGTATATGGTATTTTGATGGCATTTTTAAAAGCACCGCTCTTCCAGTATTTCTCAGTAAAGTTGGATGAGTGTGTTGGGGGGAGTGTATTACCATTATACTGCCCAAATATAGCCAACCCCCCCTCACCCCACCCCAATTTTCCATCATCCACCTCAGTGGAATCAATTTGCCTTTGGTAGGATGTTTGTAATACTAATGTGTCTGCTTGGCAGTGCTAACGGCTAATGGTAATAATTAAAACAGATAAAGCAAGCCATTAATGCTAATCTTTCTTTGCAGGTGAGCCGCGGAAGTTCGACCCAACTTTCCGAGGGCCTGTCCACAACAGGTAGGTGCAGAGGGATGTGTGGAGGGGATGTGCAGAGGGGATGTGAGGAGGGATGTGCAGAGAGATGTACAGAGGGGATGTGCGGAGGGGATGTGTGGAGGGATATGTGGAGGGATGTGCAGTGGGATGTGCAGAGGGATATGTGGAGGGATGTGCAGAGAGATGTGCGGAGGGTATGTGCAGAGGGATATGCGGAGGGATGTGCGGAGGGATGTGCAGAGATATGTGCGGAGGGATGTGCAGAGGGATATGTGGAGGGATTGTAGTGGGATGTGCAGAGGGATGTGCGGAGGGATGTGCAGAGAGATGTGCGGAGGGATGTGCAGAGGGATGTGCAGAGGGATGTGCGGAGGGATGTGCAGAGGGATGTGTGGATGGATGTGCGGAGAGTATGTGCAGAAGGGCGTGTCTGATTCCCACCTGCTCTAAGATCTGATTTTTTCTCTATCTCTCCCTTAACTTTGTCCTTCCCTCATGTTACATCCACATATGCTGTAAATATAAATTTGTCCTGCATAAATGTAAATATTTTAAAATCCTGTCAGTGTTACCATGTGCTGTGCTGCCTTGTCACTGGCCTTATTTTTACTCTGTGGTATCGAAAATCTTTTAAAACTTTTCAAAACAGTGACACTGAAAGCCTTTCTGAGTCATGGTTCCACCCTCCCCCCAGCTCACTGCATTTCCACTGAGTCCAACAGAGTCTCATAGATCTTCACAGAGTCCCACAGAATCCCATGGAGTGCTACAGAGTCCCAGAGTCCACGGCCCCATGTGCCCCCCCGTCAAGTGACTGCCAAGGTTCATCTGGCCAGATGCTGGCATGGTTTCTCCTGGTGGCACCTTGTGTAAAACAGGTCATTCCCTCATGGAGAAATAGCAACTGAAAAAAATGAGTAAGCGCCCTTTAAGCACAGAAGGAGACGCCCCGGAGCCTGCAGCGGGATCGGGACGGACAGCCCACCCCTGCAGGTGACGGTCGTTGTCGCCCTTGTATTTCCTGGGAAAACAGGCCTCTGGTGACCTTTACATTTCAGAGATCTGTCAACTGCGATTTATTCTGCTCCTGTAAAAAATGTCCCTTTCGGTCCTTCACAGTCTCAGAGCTCCGGGGGAGGGCTGCTTTACTGCAGAGAGACAGCGACATTGAAATATTCAGCCCTATTTAAATATCTTGTTGTCTTATGAATCTCTTCTGATCGGGACAAAGACTGGAATATTGGGGTTTGTAAGTAATGTAATTGCAAATTCTACTCACAAGGCACTCAAGAATTTTACACAAAGTCTGTGGAGCGATTGGCCTTGCTCACAGCCCCAGCATCAAAATTGCTTTACCACCTCTCAGACTTGATCTGGCGACCTTCCGGTCACAGGTAGAGCACCCCAATCTGCTGAGTCACACACTGCACTATTTGGTCAGCTGAAGATGCAAGGGCAGCTCTGCTTGGGCCACATGTCCAGACTATGACCCGGCTTGAAGAGCCAGTGCCTTGCTCTCGGCTGTGCATCATCATGTGCAGGTCCTCTTTGGCTCAGGCTGTTCCTGCTGTCAGGGCCTGATGGTTAACCCCAGCCCTGTTCCACTGACAGTGTCTTATCACATATCTCTGTGCCCATTGGACATCGGGCTGCATCTAACCAGTACTAATGGGGAAAAACTACTGCGCCTCTCTGAAGGGGGATCAGGTGCAAGTTAATGACAGAACACACAGCACAGATCTTCAGCAGATCACAGGACCTTGAAGGCTTTGCCTAAGGTCGATACCTTGAAAAATGTCCACTTTCATTAAGTGCAAGATTCAGGTCGATTAGTGACCATGCCATCGAATCGGAATTTGTGTAACAGGAGATGATTGTGGGTCTAGTGTATCCTTGGCAATGTGAAGGCTACCCTCTCAGCTCCTCATACTGTGTTAAGACATTCGGCCTCTTGGCTGGGTGTATTTTTGTGCTTTTATCGTGTTTATGATGTAGCGTAGGGCTACTCAAAGACCCCCACCACCACAAGTCGGTTAAATTTACTGAAGGGGAACACCCCCCCCTTTGGGATCCTTCCCTGGAGACAGTATGCCGTAGCTCTGAGGAGCACTGAGGGTGTAGCACCATGGCTGTCTGCGTCCTCCATCCAGTGCAGAGCCGGCCACTCAGTTACCTCTCTCCCTAAAGAACAGAACACGTTACCCGGGACACGTTACGCTGCCGAGGACTCCCTCAGGCCTACATGGCCTTGCCCACGCCAGGGAATCGCAAATGATAATGTGCATAGCACCTGTATCATTGCTACTGTTTGTTTCAAAGCTTGGAAATGGCAAATGCCATTGGCTGTGGCTGGTTAATGTGCAGCTGCAGGACCTGGGGGTTTTCAGGTCAGAGTGTTGGGGAATTTCAGTAACGCGCCAAACAGCCGCCATGCAGATGAAGACGCCAGGTGTCACTATGTATGAGAAGGAGAATGAGGAGCTGTGTGATGGTCATTAGTGACCAAGCTTGGGTACAAGCCCCTTTGTATAAAGGCATCTGCTATCAAAACAACAGCTAAAGCAGGTCCACTGCAGTGATCAGTGATGAGGGGTGTAAGGACTACAGCTAGTTTCAACTACTGTGTCTCTGGTGCTTGTTATCACACACAGCTATGACGGCTCTCTCCAATGGAGTTCATGTATCGATGTTATGGAAGATGCTTTTGGTACCATAGTATCTGAACGCATCTCACTGCCTGTCCCAGCTGATGCCTTAGCGTTAATATTCTGAATCTCCAGCACATGCCTCCATGGCCTCGTGGAGAATAGAATTCACTGGTGGCTTCACAGCTATGCATCTACTGTCCAAGCTGACTATAGCTCCCTGAGCACGGTCACCCCCGCCTCCGTGACCCGTGTGAGCTGCTGCCAGGCCGAACCAGCCAGATATCTGGGTGGCACGAGGTGATGCGTTCGGCTTCGAAATGACACATGGGCTGGAGCAGAGAGCTGCAGTCAGGGAGTTCATCTTCCCAGGCATGTTCAAACTGGATGCCTTCAACAAAGTGTCCCCATTCCGTTAAACTTTTTGCATACCTTAGTAACCTCGCCTGACTCCATCCAGCAAGCTCCACTTTTAATTGAGCATTTGAAAATCCCTTGAAGGCTTTCAGTTTCGACTTACAGGGCAGAAACAGGGAAGCTGTTGTTATTGCAGAGCGTCACTGATCCCGCTGTGCCTCAGCTATGAGTAGCAGTCTCAGTGCTTCAGGGCCCCTTCCCAGCATGCTCCTGTCCCCCCCCAGTTTATTCCGGAACGATACGCCTCTTACCCTCTCTGAGATCGTTAGGCAGCTTTTCCTCATTAAATCTCAGAGGAAGCTTGCTGAAGAGCAGATGTGACGCTGAAGCTGCCCAGCGCCTTCATGTAGCTGCCTTTCCAAATATATCAATATAAAATATAACCCGGAGGGGGCCTGCGAGGTCCTGGAGGTGCTCACTGCTAATCCAGTCCCACACACGCGCAGCAAGACCTCCTTGCCAGAACTTCTGTGCGACTTGATGTTTGTCCATGTCTGCTGTCCCTACAGCTCCTGGCACCTCTGAAGGTGTCTTCAGAATCACCAGGACTCCCAGTTCTGAGCACAGGCTTTACACGCAACGTGTCAGAGGCTAAATATATTTTTGTAGAATGCCGTAGCGGTGCTTTGAGGACCTCGGCCATCCGCCCGCTGTTGGGGTGACGTTTCCATGGAGGTACATACCAGAAAAAGGCCTGCCAGGCTGTCTGTCTCTTCCCACAGTTTCTCTTAATGAGTCGCATTCAGGCAGCAGACGAGGTGCTATGCATCAGCACGCAGGCGGGTGGCACCCATGCAGGGTCATACAGGCCTGTCAGAAGTACGGGTCTCTCACATGGGGAGGCTCTCTGCCCTTTGCTGTCCAGGCATACAGCGTCCAGCCCATAATAACTCGCTTCTTCTGCCCTGGTGCTGCCCACAGCTGTCAGCATCATACTTGACCCATCATCATAGGCTGACCCAGGTGTGCGGAGATCCAGAGCACATTCTCATTCATTCTAATGTGACAGAAAATGTATTTTAATTTAATTTTCATCCATTTGCTTCCTGTTACCTGTAGCAATGTTGGTGTTTTAGCCTAACTCTGGGGGCCACACTCCAGATCGCTCGGACCCCCCGCAACAATTTGTGTTCGGGCGCAGGGAAAACATGGCCATGAACTGGAATGATTGCCCAGGCAGTATAACCCCCAGAAAAACACCCCGCCCCCACCAAGTGTGAGCAAGCAGGAGATAGTGTGTGGGAGTCATCGTCATAATTTTCAGCACAGTAATCTGTAGATCCCTCTGATAACTTCTGTTCTCGACAACATTATGTTCTCAAGAAAGACCATTAAATATTTTTAAGACTTATACTAAACATTGGACACAGGAATGTAGTTATGAAATGTCTAAACGGCAGGTCCACGCTGGATTGTTTAATAAGGTTTGAAGGTGCGAAGCAAACCACATGCTTTTATGTTCACAGCAAAGCGCTCCAGAAGGTTCCACAGCCCTCAAAGTGGGATGTGAAGTAGCAGGGCCTTTCCTTCGAATGAGAGCCAGTCGAGGTCTTTTGCATGAAACTCTTTCAGCTCAGACTGTCTTTGCATGTTTTTCTAAGGCGGATCTCTAGGAGTTCCTGCACTATGCGTGGGACACAAGAGAGGGATTCAGATAGAGGAGAAACCGAAGACAGATGAGTGCAAAATGACCACATCTGTAGACAGAACAAGGGGGTCATGGGGGCTTTAGGGATGATGTTGGCCTGGCATTGTTTATACTGCAGTTCTTGCAAACAGACTTGCCTTCCATAGTGTGCGGAGTGTTCTGACCTCCCGGCAGGTGTCAGGTGAAGCGGGGCTGAAATCCCAGGGGGGGGCACACCGTGGCCCTTTCTGTAGATGCTGATACGTAAGAACTGCTTCATATCATAATTAAGAAACTAATTTTCACTAATTTTCATTTGCAGGTTTTCTTATCATACTGTTTACAGCGAGTAAAAATATTAAGATGGTAATCATTTGGCTAATTTATTTTGTAATATACATTTAACTGTGCAAACAAAAGATCTTCATGGCGGCTGAAGATGGACAGCAGTGCTCCTCCATGCATGGCCCCGATGTATCTGACAGGTGGCGCTCCGCTTGTCTCCGCTGAGTCTTTCCCTCCCTTAGCAGGCCTGAGCTGAGGGGCAGCCGTATGCAACACTCGTTTTCTTACGTGTTGGTAAAGCAAAGGAAAAGTTGCTCTGTTACTGGTGGCAGCCGCCTCCCAGTCACACCGAGGGCCGGGGGCTGGAGCGTCGCTCCGGAAGGGCGACACACTGATGCTCTCCTGCGGGAGAACATCCCCCAAAGCTACACGTGCTTCTCCAGGCATATGGATGATGGACAAAAGTCTCCATCATCAAAGGAGGGAGTGTGCTGCTCCCCAGGGCCTGAGAATGGGCCGCATGGTTGATCCTCGCTTATTTAACTGGCCCACCTGCAGCTCCTTAGAGACGCTGTGGAAAATTAGCTTCTTGTCTAGCCTTCATCGCCTTTCTCAGGGACCATCAAAGAGGACGAGTGCCAGCAAGGGCTGGTCAGCTCGTTACAGCAGTAGACCCGCTGCCTGAGGTTCCCCCTGGTGTTGTGCGTGTGGCCCCAGGTTTTTAGTGTGAACTCATTAAGGCAGAGATTAGCAGACAGTCTGCCCCTCACCTGGAGATCACCTGTAATGCGTAGGAGGGTGTTCGGGCTCACTGCTGGTCACTGAACATTTCATCCAGTTCTGTACCCGCACTTCCAATCACGAGAAACCGGGTCGGACTCAAGGTGTGCCTCACGTGCGCACCGTGCCCGGTACTGGGGGGGCTCTGATGGCCTTTAACTGGAAAGACTCGGAGTGAGAAACACCCTCCTTAATGCTTTTAATAGGCTATTCTACTGAATAATGGGAGGTTCCTTATTCAAATAACCCACGAACACAATATGGTAAATCTCTCTACAGCAGCCGTACAGACACAGACTTCCATGGGCAGTTTCCCCTGCAGGGAAAGTTTCCCCTGTCCTCTCCTCCCAATGCCTCCTATGTCACTAAGCTGCTCAGTTAGTGCCAGTGGGACGATATCAGCATCATCCAGCTGAGTTCTGGAGCTCCCCGACCCCCACGCCAGGAGCCCTAATTGTTCCTCGCACCTCCCTCCCCATGACTGGTGACCGGAACAGCCATGAGAAGCGTCTTCAGAGATATCTGTGTGCGGGGGCCACTGCGCCGGGGTCTGCCGTGACATCTCTGCTGCACTTTGCCATTTACAGACACACTTCCCTTCTCCTAAGGATACAGACGCGTTGCTTGTCTTTCTGCGCTGTCATTCCTGCGGAGCAGCATGGCTGAGCATCCTGGCTACATGGAAGCAGCGCCTGAGACCCCACAGCTGGGTGCCCGGCACAGCGTTTAGCTCACAGCATGGTCTCACCCCTCCCCTTCTGCCCCCACAGGAGCTGCACCGACGTGCTGTGCTGTGTGATTTTTGTCATCGTCATCCTAGGATACATCGCCCTGGGGACTGTCGGTGAGTCTGTGCCATACCCTGTCTTCCACCATGCATGGTTGCATCATGCTACACTGCATTCCAGACTGCTGACACAAGGGCAGGGGTGCAGTGCCTGTCCATTTGTGCGTGTTTTTGCGTGTGTCCGTTTGCGTGCGTGTTTGTGCGTGTTTGTTTGTGCGTGTTTTTGCGTGTGTGTTTGTGCGTAGTTGTTTGTGCGTGTTTTTGCGTGTGTCCATTTGCGCGTGTGTTTGTGCGTGTTTGTGCATGTTTTTGCGTGTGTCCGTTTGCGTGTGTGTTTGTGCGTGTTTTTGCGTGTGTCCTTTTGCACGTGTGTTTGTGCGTGTTTGTGCATGTTTTTGCGTGTGTCCGTTTGCGCGTGTGTTTGTGCGTGTTTTTGCGTGTGTCCGTTTGTGCGTGTTTGTGCATGTTTTTGCGTGTGTCCGTTTGCGCGTGTGTTTGCACTTGATAGGTTTGTTGTTTCTTGAAAAGTCATTTTGCCCCCCCCCCCCAGTTTGATAAGTGTTTGCAACCAAAAGATGGCCCCCCAAAACTCTGGGGTCATGCAGATGTATGGTTTGAGTGGCAGTAAATAACACTGCTGGGTACAGGCTTTTAACAGATGGGGGGGGGTATTCATTCATTCTCATGGAGATTCATATTGCCTTAATTCCAGTGGCTGTCAGCCTACGCCAGGGAATTAGACAATGGTGTGAAACGCAGTCCGCTGAGGATCAGCCCTGCCTTGGCTGTTTTACTGGGCTTATTGGACCTGCAGTTCTTTCCCACTGGACTGTCAGATGATGATCACAATGGAAGGGAGGGGAAGATGAGCGGGGGCGGGGCTTAGGGGGCAGGCATGGGGGCGGGGCTCAGAGGGTCAGTCAACCGGGGAAGCCGCAGGTTCAAGTGGCAGCTTTGGCTCGCAATGACAGCCGCTGTCCTCCGGGGGCAACGCAGTGACTCATTATTACACCATTATACCGCTTTCATATGAATATCTGGGCCAGTTTCTGTTGTTTCTGATGCTCAGCAGAATATCATAATACAGGAAAATCTGATCAAACTGGCTGGATTTGAAAAATGGATCTTTTGAATTGTTATTGGTGTAGGATTCTGCCTCAGAGCCATTTACTGTCTGAAATGAATAACTTTTATTCTGCAGATTATTAGCAGTGTGATCACAATCTCTCATTATAGAACAAGAACAAAAGTGAAAATGATTTTGAAACTGGATTTCCTGGCTAATTGTAATTACTATGCCTTCATATATTTTGAAGGAGAGGTGGGTGAGATTTCACCCCCGAAAGGTTGTGTTGATTATGCAATCTCGGCAGTCATGATAACACACTTTAAAAAAAGACCTTGCCCTGTCCCCGAGCGCACAGCATTATCACGGGAGGGGCTGCCTTTTTACACCCTCCCACGTCTCTCCTGGGAACTGGCACCTCTCAGAACACGGTCTAAATGGGCCACTTATTCTGGGTGCGTCTTTGTTTACACATTCTAAACAAAATGAGTGACAAAAAGCAGACTGCTGATTGGCTGAGTCAGGCTCAGCCAGGATTCTGTAGCAGAATCATGGGTAATAATTTAATTAACCAGTTTAGACTGAGTACAGACAGACAGGAAATGGACAGTAAGGTATAACAATAATAAAAATCATAGTCATCATCATTGGCATACATTAGCACTTTGGCTAATATACCCACACAGCCTCTGAATTCAGCTAAATTTTTGATGTTAGCAGAAAATGGGGCTAAACCTCGAGGCGAACAGGTGGTTTCTGATGCAGAGCAGCTCCTCTCATACATCATATGTCACCTAGACTTGCATTAAAAACATCGACCCAGCACTTGCTTCTCCCCAGCAGGGACACAGGGGGGATAGGGCAGGGGCATGGCAAGGACACAGGGGGGGCATAGCGGGGACATTGCAAGGACACAGGAGGGATAGGGCAGGCACATGGCAAGGACACAGGGAGGACAGGACAGGGACATAGGGGGTACAGGGCAGGGACATGGCAAGGACACAGGGAGGACAGGACAGGGAGATGGCGAGGACACAGGGGGGACAGGGCAGGGACACAGAGGGTACAGGGCAGGGACATGGCAAGAAGACAGGAAGGATAAGGCAGGGGCATGGCGAGGACACAAGCGGGAAATGGCAGGGACATAGCGAGGACACAGGGGGGACAGGGCAGGGACACAGGGGGTACAGGGCAGGGACATGGCAAGGACACAGGACGGATAGGGCAGGGACATGGCAAGGACACAGGAGGGATAGGGCAGGGACATGGTAAGGACATAGGAGGGATAGGGCAGGGACATGGCGAGGACACAGGAGGGATAGGGCAGGGACATGGTAAGGACATAGGGGGGATAGGGCAGGGACATGGTGAGGACACAGGAGGGATAGGGCAGGGACATGGTAAGGACATAGGAGGGACAGGGCAGGGACATGGTAAGGACATAGGAGGGATAGGAGGGACATGGGAAGGTCAGGGCAGGTGTCACGCTGGTCCATCTCAGGCTACTTGCAGACAGCAGTGAGCCCAAATGCACATCAGCCCAAATGCTGAAACCCACATGACACAGGGAGAACATGCAGACACGAAGGGGGGGCTGTGAACCCCAGGCTTCTGACCAAATTCAGTGGCTACTGTATAAGCGTGCGGTTTCAGATGCTCCCCGTAGGGCTTGACTGACAGCCTGACAGCAGAAATGCTGAACGCAAGCGGCAAACAGGCTCTGGTGGCCACATGATGCCCTCCTGACAGGCTGTGCACTTCAATTTTTGAGAATTCAGCAGATACAAGTGTTTAAACCGAGGCCTCTAAACATCTGAGACTCAGACAGCTACTGGGACAGGGAGGGCAAGAGAGGTGAGAGCTGAGGTTTGCTTCTCTGACCCAGTATCTGCAAGCCAGGGAGGCACCCCCCCAGAGACCTCTCCCAAGAGAGGAGGCAAAATCACATGGGAGACATGCTTGCCCCAAACAGCATCTCATTGTACTTTGGACAATGGCAATAAGAAGATTTTACTGTAAACCCAAAAGGCACCCAAGACATGGGCACCAGGTACCCATGCAAAGTGGTCAGGTATCTGGGCAGATGCTCTGGCCTCCATCATCCTTCCATTCTAATCTCTCCTTGCTGTCCCGTCCCATGTGCTAAGGGGGGCTGGGTCTCTCCATCACTTTAATTGGCACCCAGTGATGTCATCCATTAATGCCCGCGGCTCCCTGGCACTAGGCAGAACACTAGCCCGTGGATGACATCATCCCCTAAACTGTGGGTAATTGTCCTGCAGAGGGTAACAACCTGCACTGCCCCTGCTCTCATATCCGATGTCTGGCAGCTCCGTATTTCATGACCTGCTACTTGAAGTTCAGCCTTTTATGGGACTGGAGTTGCCCCGCAGCCCCTCCTCGGGAGGGTTTGCGGAGAAAAGTTGCAGAAATACAGTACTGTGCAAAAGTCTTAGGCAGCCAAAGAAGATGATGTTTAAATGATCTTTATGTTGGTGTAAAACTATG
>JAAGVU020000043.1:911141-926239 GCA_011763525.2 Mormyrus iriodes | reverse complement strand
GTCAGCGGCGGAGGGCGGGTAGCTGACACAGCAGGATGCAGGCTGGCGTGTAAGAACAGGAAGGAGCAGCCAGAGAAGCCCTACCCTTCCATCCCAGCATCCCCTGGGGCAAAACAGCTGCCTCCCCACCCACCCAGCACCCCTGGGGGTCTGCTGACCTTGATCCTGAGCAGCAGAGACATGGCAGCGGGGGCAGGGGGCAAGTTTGACGGGAGCAAGCGTCCGGACCCTGCTCTGGGCTGATGTCCAATCAGCTTTGCGGTGACAGGTACAGGCGTGGAGTGGCCTCTGTCTCTGAGACTGTGACTCCAGCCCTCGCCGGCATCTCTCTGAGAGAGTGACTCCAGACCTCGCCGGTGTCTCTCTCTGAGACGGTGACTCCAGACCTCGCCGGTGTCTCTCTCTGAGACGGTGACTCCAGCCCTCGCTGGCGTCTCTCTCTGAGACTGTGACTCCTGACCTCGCCGGTGTCTCTCTCTGAGACGGTGACTCTAGCCCTCGCCGGCGTCTCTGTCTGAGACTGTGACTCCTGACCTCGCCGGCGTCTCTCTCTGAGACTGTGACTCCATCTCTGTGAAGCCTGGTTCAGCCGGTGCCTTCCTCTGTTTCAGGCGGTCGCTCAGGTCCTGAGAGACGAGGACTGTCCCTCCATGATAGTGCCGAGCCGACCCTGTGAGTAAATGTGTGTATGTGTATCTGTGTGTATCTGCATGTATGTGTGTGTATATGTGTGTATGTCAGTGTGTATGTGTATGTGTCTGTCTACATGTGCTTGTAAATGCATCTGTGTGTGTGTGTGTGTGTGTTTCTGTGTGAGAGGGCTTAGTTGTCATTTCTTTGTTTGAACTTAAATGGAATCTTTCCATCTTTGCTGTGGTGTTGTTCGGTAGTTACTAACGGAGTGTAAAGCCTGGTGTATGATGTCATGTATGTCCATATGGGTGTCGGGTCTTTGTGGCACCTGACACACACAGGCTGTTGCTCCTCTGCTGACCCATCTGCCCCCTGGTGTCTCCCCCGGCTGTTTTCTGCCCCTGGTGCCTCCCCCGGCTGTTTTCTGCCCCAGTCCTCCAGCGCTGTTTCCCCGACTTCATCACCAGGAACGGCACACTCACAGTCGCCAACCGTACCTCCTTCAGGGACGTTCTGGGGAAGACGAGGAATGTCACTGAGCTTAGGGATGCTGCCAAGTCAGTCTCTGAATTCCCTCTGATTCACCATGCCCCACCCCCTGACCATGGAGGGTCCACCCTCCATCCCTCTGCCCTCCATCCGGCATGCTCCACCCCCTGACCTCCATATCCCTCTGCCCTCCATCCGGCATGCTCCACCCCCTGACCTCCATATCCCTCTGACCTCCATCCAGCATGCTCATGCTGTTCTCCAGTGACTGTCCCAGTCACTCTGGCTCACAAAGTCCGTTTTCCTGACACCAACAGTGGCATCACTGGCCTTCTGCATGCCAAGGAAGTTGGCATGAAGATCTTTGAGGACTTCGCCAGCTCCTGGTATTGGATCGTGATGTGAGTGCCTGTGGGTGTCTTTTGACCCAAACGTTTGTTGTTGATTTGAGTTTACATCAGGAGCATGGAGGACGCAGTATGAGTGTGTTGGGTACAATAAAGTAGCAGATATGGACAGTGACATGGATGGAGGGCATCGAGCAGAGGGGGCTGCTCTCTCCGCCATAAGGAGTCTATCATTAACATTGCTTCACTGCCACACACGCCTGTGTCTGTGGTTACTTGGTATTCTCACCACACGTGCATCTCTTTGTGTTCACAGCGGCTTGGTGGTGGCCATGCTGGTCAGCCTGACCTTCCTCCTTCTCCTGAGGTTCACTGCTGGCTTTCTCCTCTGGTTCACCATCTTCGGCGTCATCGCTGTGGTGGGATATGGTCAGTGCGGGTGGGACCATCCGCTTCATGTTGGTAGAGAGCCTGGGGTACAGCCTGCCTGTGAGCCCACGTGTTTATGCGTATTTCTGAGTGTGTATCTCTGTGTCTCTGAACCCTCCGGCCCGTCCTGATCAGGTATCTGGCACTGTTACTGGGAGTTCATCACACTGAGGGTGAAGCCAAACAGTGACGTCACCGTCTCGGACATCGGCTTCCAGACCGAGCTGCACATCTACCTGCAGCTCAGCCAGACCTGGCTGCTCTTCAGTAAGATTCCCCGTCTGTCTCCAAGAGAGTCGTCACGGTGACTGTCCCTGGGCAGGTTCCCCCTAACCTGGTCTGTCAGCTCCTTGGCAGCGACCCTGAGTTATCAATTCAGAAAATCCCACCAGAAAAACTCAGAATTTGATACAAGGGCTTTGCTCTGAGCCTTCAAATCATGTTCCTTACAATCTGAAGCTGAATGTGGGGATGAGTGTTCCTCAGAGAGCAACAGCGTGACTCAGCACATCCTCGCATCGACATGCAACAGCATCCATGTGCCAGCCAGCCGCTGGCATGACGTCCATTACAGGGTCATGGAGCGCATCACAGCAACGTCACGGCCTCTGCATGTGTAATATCAGCCAAGCCACCGGCTGGCATGCGCGTGTTGCCGTGAGAACGCCCCCGCCTGGCTGACACGCTCCTCTGTGCTTGCAGTGATCTCACTGTCTGTCATCGAGGCCGTCATCATCCTGATTCTTGTGTTCCTGAGGAACAGGGTGCGAGTTGCAATCGCATTGCTCAAGGAGGGCAGCAAGTAAGTGACTGTGGCCCGCTGGTGCCCCCAAGGGGTGCCTCTGGGAGGTGCAGTGTGTTTACAGAGTGTCATTTCTGCTCAGGCCTCTTTGTATAGTATATTTTAATATTTTGCTGCAGTAATCCGGGTCTCTTCAAAGGCATAACAAACTCGAAACGTTAAGATGAAATGTCATTGCCCCTGACAACTGTAGCACTGGCCAATAGGGTTTTTTGGGATGTCGGTGGTATCCCGGGGTGACGGCTATGGGATGGCATGGCTGACAGTGCGCCACCATGTTCCCGCCTAGGGCCATCGGCTGTATCACATCAAGCGTTTTCTACCCTGTGGTCACCTTCCTGCTCCTGGCCGTCTGCACCTCCTACTGGGCTGTGACAGCAGTGTATCCTCTCAGCTGCGTGGTGTGGAGTTCCACCGTCTGTCGTGGGCTGGGGGGGGGCGGCTCATTCCTCAGGGATTTCAGTGGTACTGTGTGGACTCATTGATGGTGACAGCTCATAATTATTTATACGGATGATTGTGTGAGGTGTCCATGATCCATCATGACCAGTTTATGCACTGGTTTTTTAGGGTCCTGGCCAGTTTGGCTTCAGGCATCTCTCTGGACAGCCGTATCCCCTGGAGGTAGCAGCCAGGCCATCTGTTCTGCTGGGCCTCAAGCACATTTGGTCGCAAATGATTAAGTGGCTGAAAAACTGTGTTGAGACTGAGGAAAGTGTCTGGGCAGTGAAAAAGGAAAAAAAACTTAAATGTCAGTTATTACATAAAAGTGTGGGGGACTGTGGCAGGGTGGTTTTTGTATTTACACAGGTTGGCCAGCAGATGGTGCAAGTCTCTTCGCTTTTATAAAACCATCAGGAACAATCACAGAAGAATCCGCCAGTGGTGCCATTGCTCTCTAGGCACGCATACGTTTTTAAAGAGAGTGGCAGCTTGCAGGATCATGCAGCCCCAGGGCGCATGTGCGAACATTCACCTTTAGATGGCGCTATATTGTGGTATTCACCTGCCCGGTTTGTCTGAGCCCCTCCCAAATTCACATAAGAGGAGCAGCCTGCCTACAGGACCCCCCTCCCTTAACTGGCTTCCACCTCAGCTTCCTAGCTTCCTCTGGAGATGCCATCTACAAAGTGATGCCCTCACAGGCCAGCTGCATGTACGCCAACATGACCTGTGACCCCGAGGTGAGCTGCTCTTACTTCCTGCCACCTGTCTTCCAATTGGTCAGTTTCCCATGGAGGCGGGATGATCAGCGGCCGCTTCCAACCACGATCAAAACACTGAAAGAGTTTTGAGAGGTTCAGAGATGCCCAGAAGTATGATATTCCTTCAACACGGCCTTGTTTAGACTGTGAATAGAAGTAAAAATTCAATTTTGAGCTTAATCGTATCTTAGAGGTTCTGTTACATAACATTAGCATGTCTCTTTTCTTGGCTGTCTTGTTCAGACCTTCAACAAGACCAACGTGAGCAGGGTGTGCCCGGGCTCCCAATGCACCTTCGCTTTCTACGGCGGCGAGAGTCCCTATCATCGCTACATCTTTGTGCTGCAGCTCTGCAACCTGCTCATCTTCCTGTGGCTGATCAACTTCAGCATCGCGCTGGGCCAGTGCACCCTGGCTGGGGTTTTTGCCTCCTACTACTGGGCTCTGAAGAAGCCGGCGGATATCCCCCCATGTCCACTGTTCACTGCGTTCAGCAGGGCTGTTCGGTGAGCCAGGGCGCACTCCACATTAACGGGATACAGCTACGTTTCAGAGAAACACCTCACTTCATTAACTGACACCTCAGAGCCCCTTCACCCTGGAGCAGAGATCCAGCAGAGACTGGATTTCTTTTCTGTATTCTGCCTGTGTACAGCTTCGTTTCAGATAGTCATATGATAAATACACACACAAGGAATCTTGTTGGTCCTCTGCTGCCCTCTCCTGTCTGTTTTGGGTGAGTGCAGAAGAACTCTCACTGCCATAAGCCCACACTTTCTCACTGTCTAGTCAGCTTGAAGGTTTTCTTGGCATCTCCAGGGTCCTAGAGCCACTGTGATTGCTGTATGTTTGACCGGCACAGGTACCACACTGGCTCCCTGGCCTTCGGCTCCCTGATCCTCGCTGTGGTCCAACTCATCCGAATCATCCTTGAGTACCTGGACCACAAACTGAAAGGTGAACCAGTGTATTTCAGATTCTGCTATCTGTCCATTAGGGCAGCATATGACATAGAAGGCACTAGTCTGCCGGAGACACCGGGGGGGACATACAGGCTTCGTCTGACCCCAGCAGGCCACCAGCTTTTCACTCCCCTGCCTGTAGAGTTGCTGACCGCATTCCTCCCTGCAGGTGCTCAGAACATGTTCTCCCGATTCCTGCTCTGCTGCCTCAAGTGCTGCTTCTGGTGCCTGGAGCGTGTCATCAAGTTCATGAACAGAAACGCCTACATCATGGTGAGCTGTGGCTGCTGGCCCTGGCACTCTGCTGCCATCTGGTAGACAGAAGTTGCTACAGGGCTCAAAGGGTCAGGACTTTATAGGATATGCAGATGAGTGGCATATCTGTATGTTAAGATCTCCTCACTGGGACCATGTCTTGCAGATTGCTATATACGGGAAGAACTTCTGCACATCAGCCAGAGAGGCCTTCTTCCTGCTCATGAGGAACGTGGTGAGGTAAGGCCCTCCCAAGCCAAACCCTCAACTGGCCCAGCGCTCGCAGGCGCTCTCTCTCACTGGATCATGTTTTGTCGGCAGGGTGGCCGTGCTGGACAAGGTGACCGATTTCCTGCTCTTCCTGGGGAAGGTGCTCATCGCTGGCAGCGTAGGTGAGTGCCACTCAGTGGCAGCATTTATCAGTACTCCCCCTGCTGGCCATGGTCACTCACTACATGAACAGAGCTGACTCTTAACACTAATAGGAGCGAAAGGGGCGGGGTCTGCATGAATGTCCTTGTGGCTGCTGACCATCGCGCATCTCCCCACCGCAGGTGTCCTTGCTTTCTTCTTCTTCACACACAAGATACCCGTCATCCAGGGGGACGTGCCACCACTCAACTACTACTGGGTACCGCTGCTGGTAAGCAAATCCAGGCCAGGAGGGATTCTGGGAAAGCCAGCTCCTCTGACAGTAAGGAGTGAGCGCAGGGCGTCATGGCCACCATGAGCGGGCTCTAAATGCACGGTGTGTGATTTTGGCAGACGGTGATCCTGGGCTCGTACCTGATCGCTCACGGCTTCTTCAGTGTCTATGCCATGTGTGTGGACACGCTCTTCCTCTGCTTTTGTAAGTGTGCTGCCCCCCAGACCCGCACTCAGAGCCCTCCCCCCTAGCCACAGGCCCGCTAACGCTCTCACTCCTGTTTCAACCCCCTGCCACCCCACCCAAGGTGAGGATCTGGAGAGGAATGAGGGGACGTCCAGCAGGCCCTTCTTCATGTCGCCCAGCCTGCACAGGATTCTGGGAAAGAGCGAGCCAAGTCCTAAGAAGTCCCGGGGCTGAGCGCCCCCTGCAGTGGGGGCAGGTCACTCCCAGTAGCTTTACAGTCACCTTAGCATACTTTAACGTGCCCTGGCTGGACTCCCTGTGCTCTTTCTGGGCCCAGATGGGCGGTGAGCCCTGACCGAACATGAGCCCTCCAGCAGGATGCAGGAGGACCTGCGCATTCAGTCCTGTCAGAGGAGTTGACAACTCACCTTTCCTTCAACTCTGCATCTCCTCCTCCTGCTCAGCCCTGCTTTAGCTTCCACCATCAAATGGGTCTTCACTGGTGTGACGGACAGTCAGGCATCTGCCTGCCCTCGAGGGCCTGTCCTGCAGAGCCCAACACACCATCAGGGGAGGACGCTCAGTCCCAGAACACCCGTTTTTATTCAGCAGGATACACATGGATGATACTCTTGTAGGTTAGAGGATGTTCAGTTCAGATGTGACTTCAATGAGCACCCCCCAGTGGTGGCAGTGTGCAATTACCACCCATGTTTACCAGAATGTGATGCGTCTTCAGGCTGCTGGTATAGTTTTTCAGTATTTAGTACAAGGGCTGTTTACAGTGAAAGTGCCCCCCCATCCACAGCCTGACACTGGCTCCCTGCATCTCCCCACTGGCCCTTTGGAGTCACGAGACCATCCGTTTTCATGAGCCACGCAACAGGAGTGAACCCCGCAGCGAATGAGTCACTGTACGGCGGCTCTCACCTGCTGGCCCCGCAGCGAATGAGTCACTGTACAGCAGCTCTCGCCTGCTGGCCCGCAGTCTGAACCCCACCCTACCCTAGTGTTCGCTTCCTATACCACCACTGCATAGCACTCCCTGACGCCCAGGAGGACATACACCTGGCTGGGAAAACCTGCAGTTTCTAGTCAACGTGCCTAGCCAAGGAGAACCTGAAGATCATGAAACCTTTTAGAAAAGCTTATAAGAGGATGTAAAAGCCATTTTTGGTATTTTTGGTTTTGTTTTTTTTTTTTTTTAAACAGGGCTGTAGTCAGAAGTGCTACCTTTTTTACAATTATAGTCATATACTCATTTTTGTACTCTTGGGGAGGGGTATTTAATGTCTTTGTAATGGAAGTTTTTGTAAACAGATTCATGAGAAGTTTTCTAAATAAATGTTGAATTATAGAATTTAAGTCACACCTCAACTGCTCATATCTGGATTCCCCCCCTCCTCCTCACTGAGTGATCATGGGGGGAGGAATGATTTGACAAGTTTACACCCCCAGCATCATCTCAGCATGTACTGTGGTGCCCTACACCAGCCTCCAGAGGGTGCACTCACATTTGGCAGTCTCAGTACTGCAGCTTCTCACTATGGCAGGACCAGAGGCTCCACCCCCACCATGCTGTAGCACTAACACTCTACGACTCCCTGCTGGAGGGCTGGCAGCTGGAGGGAAATGCCAGGATGGACAGTAGGCATGCCTGGAGGCACAGTCTGAGGAAGCTGCCCAGGACAGGCTTAAGGAAATTAGGATGGAAATAAGTCACATCCGGGAGGGAAGCTCACAGGTCTGACATGGCCATGTAACATTCTAGAGCTTTCCCCAATTCTAGAGGCAAAATCCAGCAACTAGCCACCATACTCTTGGGCAACTTCCCATTTACAGCTGGAATTTTGAATTTCTCATCTTGGCCATGCTGTATAGCAACAAGCCCCCCCAGTGTGAAGTCATTCATCCGATGGAAGCCCTACACGGGACAGGCCGCTCATACTCACAGCCAGCCCCCCCCCCCCAGATTTCCAAGTAACAAAAACGGGCCTAAGAAGTCAATTTTTGCAACAGTTTATTTTAAAACAAAGTGCTCCATCACATACAGAAAATAAGTTAATACCATGAATTTACTCACCAATAGATTCAACAAAAATTTTTTTTTTTTTTTACACAACAACCTCATTTAACACTGAATTCTCCCCACCTTTTTGGGGTGGGGGGGGGGCTCCTTCTGCAGCTGGCCCCAGTTTGTGCTGCACAGAGTTCTGACCTGCGTGTAGAGCCTAGTCACAGGTCCACACACCCTGGTCAGCTCAGGCGTGGCTGACCGGAAGCTGCGTCATTGAGTGAGACAACAGGGGCTGGAACATCACCGCTGGGGAGGGAACTATGGGAAGAGGCAGGCAGGTCACCCCAGGGAGGGGAGCAGAGAGCCAGCCGCAGCAGCCATGCAGCACGGCCAGCTCTTACATTTGCATCTCCTGTAAAGACTCCCCATTTCCATGTTGGAATTAGGATTTTGCCCAGTGAACCCCCCCACACAGCCCTAACCTTTACCGCAAGTAAACAAAATGCAAGACTTGATGCATTTGTTTGATTGCAGGTCACAGATCTATATAAAACATGTTTCTCTTTGTGAGGACTGAAGGGGGGTGGGGGACTCCCCCCATCAAAAACAGCAGGTTTTTAAAATTGCATTGTGGGGACCCAACAGTAAAATACACAACCAGCCCACCCAATACTGAGCCACTAAGGCATGGGTGTCACCTGAGCAGGAACTCTGTGGCATTTCATAAGACTTAAAGTTCAGCGGGACCCAGCGCATGCAAGGCACACAGGAAGCCAGATGCATTTAAGAGCCAGCCACTGGCAGGTGGAGGCACTTACCATCCACATAGGAGTGCAGTGCAGTGAGCATGGGGCCATCGGCCGGCCCAAAGGTGGAGTAATGCAGCTCCTCCATCAGTGGAGGAGACAGGCGGGACGGCAGAGAGGACACCGGCGGAGCAGACACATGGCTGGGGCTCACATGCTTCTTGTGACGAGCCCGACAGTTCTGGAACCAAACCTGGGTGGGGAGGGGGGGGCATCCTGAGAGACCTCAAGTGAAAAATCAGACCCCCCCCCCCCCCCCCAATAACCTGGACGAGGTCAAAGATCAGACAGTCAGTTAAAAGCTGAAACAAAACCTAATCTTGTCCATTAGTCGTCATATGATTTCATATGAAAAAGGTAGATGGAGCCCTTTCCAAGAATGGGCAGGCTGGCCACGCCAGCGCAGATGTGACCAGCATGTGAGCACAGCCTTTCATAACAAAAGCACACAGCATGACGCACCGAACAGCAGCACTCGTCACGGTGCGGGGCGGGCTGACCTGGATGACACGGCGGCTCAGGCCCGTTCGCTCGGCCAGCTTCTGCAGTGTCTGTGCATCAGGGTTGTTGTCCTGAGCAAACTGCGTCTGCATCACCTGGAAGGCAGCAAAGCACCGTGGGGTCACAGAGGAGCCGGGCACTGGCTCACTCAGCCTGCAGCACTCACTTCCTGTCTCACGGCAGACTGCCACACCCCCACACCTGCAGCTGGTCGGCGGTGAAGCTCGTGCGGGCCCTTTTAGCTGGTTTGGGCTGGTTCACTTCCTGCTCCGATGGCATGGCACCATCTACGTTTATACCACTTCCTGTAGAGGACAGTGGGGCCGGGGGTCATGTAAAATCCATTAGGACATCCTGCTCCTGGCAGCAATTAACGTTCCCATCACTGTACCTTAAAAGGCTGTTACCATGTATGAAGTGTGCTGTAGTCATGCGAGCCCCCCCAGTTCAGACATCATGGGATGATTCCAGATTAGCAGCCTCCACCCACTCACCAGTCTCCACGGCCCGCTTCAGGTTGTCCAGCATGCAGTCGTAGTGTACGCGGCAGAGGACGCGTTCCTCCACCAGGGCGAACTCCTCCCCCGTGGAGAGCTGCCGCTTGCAGGAGAAGCAGGCAAAGCAAGCCAGGTGGTAGACGCTACCCTTGGCTCGGCGCACCCAGTCCGTGGAGTGGATGTTCCTACCGCAGCGGGCACACCGCGTCCCGTATCTTCTGTAAAAATGAGTCACGTGGTCAGCGAGGACTCCCCAAAAGCAGGGGGCGGTGTGCCCAGCTGGCAGGCTTAGACACCACACCCAAGAACCAGCCTAGGACCATTCTAATAGCCCCTTCGGTTCTGTGCACATCTGAAACATGGCAGAAAGGAGGGGTGGGGGAGCAGTCAATGCAGGACAGGCAGAGATTAGTTTAAAAAGCTCCTGGTCTACAGTGCAGATCACAGCAGTTGGATAAGCAGGTGCCCCACTGCTAGAAGTGCCAAAACTGTCTAATATTGGGCTGTCAGTTTGGAATAAGACCGCGGGCTAAAAGGATGTGTTAAAGTTTGCCAAAAAGCCACGTCTAGCCATTCTCCCCGGTTAGAAATTAAGCGATTTCCTTCACGGGAATTACCTGAAGTAGTCAAGTTTGCAGAAGACCTCCTTCTCCTTGATGTAGCAGCTGGCGTGCCGCTGCAGAGAAATGCGACAGACGCTGCAGGAGAGGCATCTCACATGCCAGCACAAGTCGTTAACCTGAGCGGAAAAAAACGCGATTTTAAAAGGCAAAAGCGTCTCAGTGCGGCTGGGGGCCAGTGCGAAACCGCGTCCGAAGCGCCGACCGCGGGACGGAGCGCACGGGTCACGCCGCGCGTAACGGAGGTTTAGGGAATGAGGCAGAAACGAGGCACCTTGAGCAGATACTTGTCGACGATGTCCGAGCCGCAGCCGGTGCACACGGCTTTGCCGGCCAGGGCGGCCGCGGCCATGCTGCGCGGCGACGCGGACGGCGACAGGGAGGAGGACAGGGAGCAGGAGTCCTCCTCAAAGAACTCCTCAGCCGTGCTCTGAGGAGCAGACAGGAGGCACAGGTCAGTCCGAGCGCCCGGCATTATCTGGGGGTGGGGAATGAAGCGTCCCAAGCAAGCATTTGCGGAGGCCTGAGGAGCGAACGGGACGCCGAGGTCAGGCGCCGCCGAGCGACGGGGAAGCAGGTCTACCTGTTCGGCATCTCCTCTGCGCCTCCTGCAGCCTGCGAAAGGGGGAGTCGCTGCGGCTTCGCAGTCTTCGGCCATGGCGATAAACTTGCAGGGAGAGGAGCGCAGCGTGAGCGGGGAGCCGGAGCCGGGAGCCGGAGGCGCCTTTTAACCTCCGCCGGCAGCCCATAAACATCCACTTAGCTTTTCACCATGACAACCCCGGCGATGATTAAGATGTCATTTAAGAAGCCCTCGCTTACAAAAACGACGCCGCTTATCCCCGCGTTATTATTGCCTCGGGCTGAGACGCGCTTTGGGTACCTGCGACGCCTCAACAAAACGCGCTACTCGCCAAAATATCAATTTCTGCCGTCAATCAAAAGTTTCGCGTCTAGGAGAAACAAATCGAGTCATTTAAATCACAGCAATTAACTGCGCGCGTGCAGACCGCGTATGAACGGGGGTAAGCGAAAGGTTAAGTGTCTTATTAAGCCGGTCGAGGGCTAATTAGGGGCTTTAAAAGGCCCGGTGTTCCTGCCCGTGAAGAGAGTGTGAGAAGTCAGTATGAAAGCAGGATTAAAGGACACACACACACACACACACACACACACACACACACACACACACACACACACACACGATGACAGCTTTGAAAGAAAGGGATTCCCCTTTGCAGAGCCACGCGGCCGAAGTGAGTATCCCGGCGGGCGCCGCCTCGGGCTTCCCCTCCACACCTAAACACTGTCATGCATCCAGCGCGCTTTTCCCCTGAAGAATAATAAAATTTAATAAAAGTGGGTTTTATTTGGAATGACAGCGCTGATCGGCGAATGGCTATGCCGCATTCGCGCTTCATTCGGGATTTGCCCCAATGAAGCGCCGGTAACCAGTAACGTGCATAACGCGGGCCGATGGCACTTACCGTGTCACCCGAGACTGACTTTAACCCATTTCCTTTATCCTCCCCTTCACGGCATACGAGTATTTGTTCGCCTTTCCAATACATGGTACTTATGGTCGGTCGGATAAGACATGCCAGGACCCCAAAAAGGAAGATCCTGGAATCCTAAACAGCCTTGCAGAAGCCCCGCGCGGGAAGACCCTTACTCATCCAGTCCCATATCAGAGTTTGCCCCGATTCTATGATCTACCTCAAACTTTTGTTTTCCTGAGGGTGGACCTCTTCCTCCGAGCTCTTCCTGCGGCCCCCTTGGCCGCACCCCCTCGCCTCTTACACATGCCTTTCAGATGCATTGGCTTGGGGTATGGGGGTACCTGCGCTGCGCCCTGCGGAAATTTCACGGCTGCGCCCGGCTTAGTGCGCCGAGCCGGCTGGCCGCGGAAGAAGCGCATGGCTTTAGCAGCGCAGAAAAGCAAGCATTTAAAATGAGCCGCCAATCATCATCATCATCTGAAGATAGTGAGGCGAGCTAAACATGTACATACATATAAGACGGGGCGTCGCACAGCCGCCGCTGATATTTAATTCTTCCCCATTAAGACTAACCCGCGGCATCTGGACCAGGGGCTGACAGCTCAGCGTTATTACCGACCAGCCGCTTCAGCTTACCGGTGCCTCGGCGCAATAGCGTCACTTTTGGGAAGATTTAACTAAGATATCCAATAAAATATGAGATCTTTTTCCTCATATTAACAAATCCCAGCTTTAGCGTTGCATTTAATTATAGGTTTGAGTCTTATCGTGGCTGGCCGATTCAGAGCGCACCTGCGTGAGTTCCTGCTCTCAATTGCGGGTCGCGATTAAAAGCCCGGCGCTTCGACCATAGTCGCCTTGTGGTAGATTTTATAAAATATATTTTGAATTCCTATAAATAAAGACAACTGCCTGGTTTCACGTCATTAAATGTCTATTAATTCTAAAGTAATTTATATAACGCATTGCGTTATTCACACGTTAGACGTCTTTGTTTATATACGCACACGCTGTATTATTGGTATCTTACAGGAGTGTCTTTACTTTTAAGTTATGAACCATTTTAATTTATTTTGATTTTAACGCGCGTTTTAAACTTAGAGATTTCAATTTAAAACGACTTACTGTATTTTTAAGTAAATTCTAGTGAAAAAATTCTAGTGAAATTTAGTTTTATGAACTGTTTAAAATGTAATTTACTTGAAATGTTGAGTATTTTTTGCCAATTAAAATCTGTTATATGAGAATTTTATTGTAAAATAAGACGAATATTTTGTATGGTGGCTAATGTTTTAAGCTCGTCTTAGAAAAAAAAATAGAAAAATAAAATTGAATAAAAATAGGTATCTTCCTGTGATTTTACTTTGTCTAAGACACGTAAAATAAACGAATGTTAGGGCTTTGCGCGTGCCGTTTGCATGTATCAGACACTATATGTTCTATATTTTCTTTGATCTCTAATTTCGCTAAGCCTCCAAAACGCATAACAGCATAAAACCTAACATTTACACCATTCTACTGCAAACGAAAACTATTGTTAATACAGGTATCCCTATTTTCATTATTTGTTGTTTCATGTTTAACCGATACTGTGGGAAATGAAAGTTTAAAAGTAATTTTAATTTCCATAACGAAATCACCGGCGACTCCTCACACCGCGCTGCTTTTGGTAACGTATCGGACGGACCGATGCGCTTTTCGCTCGACAGCACGGAGACTCTGTCCGACCCTCGGCGATCATTTTAATCCCTGCCCCATACTCGCCAAAATGTGTTTTCACAATGTATCATTTAAATTAAATGATTTTAATTATTTTTGCAGCCTCAGTATTATCTGAATAAAATTAATATATTATTGAATATTTTGTGTATTTCTACCTTTCTCTTTCGTGTTTGTCCGTTTTTTATAGCCTATATGTACGAAAAGTTTGGCGTGTTCACACAGGTTCACACAGGTGGCCATCATTCAGGAATACTGAATGAAATTGTAATTCTAAGCGGGAATTTTAACTCCTTCAAATTCGATAACAAATAGAAAGTATATAATAATTAACACTGTACATGCCAGTAAATGTCGTCTTCCGCAAAGTATTAAATTGAAAACTAATAGTCGATTATTGTAAGTCGATATAATTTTTGAAATTATCCTGCCTTCATTTCCCCCTGCATTAATTCTGCAGTTTAAAACAACCACTTTTGGAACATCGTGCTTAAATGAACACAATACTATTAATTTATGTTTCAGTATAGGTTACCCTGCCAGTTTTTGGCACTTTTGGATCAACATTTGTGTGAAACACTGAGAATGTCAAATACGGTTTATTTGCAGTGCAGTCAAAATAGAGGGAAAGCAGGTGTTTAGGGCAGCCAGACTGTCACTCGGACCTGCGTCCGGGAGCCGCATTGAAAGGCCAGCGTACGCCGCACCGGCGCGCCGAAACGCCGCTCGGGGCCGGAGCAGCACGGGGGTCTGCAGCAGCACGGAGGCACCGGGTTCACGTCTCCGCCGTGTCGTATCACAGACAGGCGGCAGAAGCACTTGCCAGACTCCTACCTTTTGGCACACATTTCCTTCTGTGGCGCTGAAAGAAAGAGCTCATTATGAAAATGCTACTTATTAAAATATGAACATATATTTATCTTGATAAGAAGGGCTCTGATAGCGTATTGTTCTGCAGCACTAGTATCAATCAGTGTGTTTTAATCCCCACAACGCCTAAGTAATTCCCCGCGGCTCGGAGGACTGTTTTGCACCTTAGTTGGATTATAGGGCTGCGCAATCTTCCATGAATGATTTCAAGAGACGTTAATTATTTCCTTTTACATGCAGATACAGCCAGGAGACTTTCTTGCGTCGCACCAAAAGCCACAGAAGGTAGAATAGACCGTAGCCTCCATTGGCACACCGGCGATGGTCACCCCAAGCCTTGCTCATTAACGCAGCCTCGGTAGCGGAAAGGAGGCTTCCTGTGCTGCCCCTTACAGGCCGGATGCTTTATAGTTGCAGTTCCATAAGCGAGATACGCGCACAAGTTCAAACGAATCGCCTTTTTGTGAGTCAGCTAGGTGACAAACTTGACTCACAGAGGAAAACTCCAAGCTGTGTGTGTGTGTGTGTTTCTGTATCTGTATGTGTGTGTGTGTGTGTGTGTCTGTGTGTGTGTGTGTGTGTGTGTGTGTGTGTGTGTGTGTGTCTGTGTGTGTGTGT
>JAAGVU020000043.1:869665-902001 GCA_011763525.2 Mormyrus iriodes | reverse complement strand
AAATACAAACATCATGCGATATGGAGAGAGGGTGCTGAGTGTCCACCAGAGTGCCCTCTGCCCTCCGAGTGGCTCCAATTTAATAAACACCCTGAACGCTTCCAGTGTCCCAACATTGACTGAGGCGACTCCTCCACAAGGTCCATGAGTCTGGCTTCATATTAATCTTTCACCACTTGCTTCTTGTCACACTCTGAAGACAAACTCCAGTACAAGTTCAAACCCACCACCCTCTTTGCTCTGGCCCATTTAAAAGCGAATTAAGGTGTTTTCTGAAAGATTTGCTGTAATCTGGGGTCTGGCTCTGAGAGCTTCTGTGTCCCCGTGAAGGACTGTGATTAAGTCAGGAGGAGCATTTCATCCCAAGTCCCATCAAACAAATAATGGCTGCCAATTGACAATCACTTGAGGTCCTCTCCTCCGCCAAAGCCAGGCCCTCTTGGTGATTAAGAAGGGCAAACTTATACCCGTCCCCAGCTTCAAATGACCTCCTAATAACTCCTTTCATTTAAAATGCTAATTGTGCAGCTGTGGGCCTGCGGGAGACCGGGCCCAGTGAGCTGGGGATCAGCAAATGCTCCTGAAAACCCAGATGAAGCCTCTACGGGCCGCAGCAAAGCGATGGAGGGCGGCACCCTGACGGCCCGTGGGTCACATCAGACCGACCATCACGGAGGGCCAGCATGACAAGGCGGCCGCTTACAGACGGCGTGCAGACACCAGAGCGTCTCACAGAGTGGGGCTGTAAGATTTCATTCACTGATTACTCAGCCAGTACTTTAAAGTGAGCCAGTTCACTTTGTTGAGGCAATCTGAGGGCCCAGAATAGCCTGTCACTTAGCGCCTGTTATTAGCCCCTTTCCGGTGGCTGCGTGCCTCCGAGTGACGCTGAGCGGCCAGCGTAAAACAGGATAGAGGTTTGAAAACATTCCTCCAGCTCAGTGCTCTGCCCACAAAAGGAACGGAAGCCAACATATCAGAAGGACGGCTGGTGGTTCTGATTTGCATGCGAAGAGTCCAATGAATCACTAAGATATCCGCACTTCAAAGGGGGAGGGAAAAGGCGTCCCTCTTTGCTTTGTTGGGCATTTTGATTTATGACTTAAAAGCAAGTCAAAGATATCCGTACAACATGATCAACAAATAGGTCAGACTGTAAGCAGACAGCTAACCATTAAGATTAGGGGGCTGGGTGCGGGAAGCAGATCCACAGGCTCGCTGTGTGTTTCATGGAGATAGATGGTTTGTTTAACCTCAGAAAGCATTTCAAAGTGCTGCAGTTGCAGTCAGTTTAAATGGCTGTAAAAGGATATCTATTAAGGATGAGCATTTATTGGAAAAACTAATATCAATTATCACAATTCCATCATTTTGCTCCAATATAGTTCTTAAAATAAAATAACACAACAGAACTGAAATGAACGCCATTCGCCCGGCCTCCCTCGCTGCTGCTGCAATAGCGCACAATAGCAAGTCATGAAATTGCCGTTGAAGTCGCACACAACGGTAATTGCTCCGTAATTGCGTACAGTGAGCCATAACACGCAGCAGTCTCAGAATATCAAAGTCGCCGTAGAAATGTTATTGTGAAATGAATGGAGACACATTTGCAGTAATGGAGTGATGCATTTGCCTGCTACACGGTTAGGAGTAGTGTCGTCTAATTCCTGAACGAATCGTTCTTTTGAACTGTTTTTTTTTTCAGTGAATTGGTTGAACCAGTTTTCAAATCTAAAAGAATCAAACTTTTTGTAGATCCATGCGTTGTACAGGTGTATGTCTTAGATTCTAAAAATCTAAAAATATGTGACAAATTACCATATAAAAAACAAAAAGCCACCTTTTTAAGTTCCCTTAAATCTGCTTTTCATAGACTCTGTAGCCATGGTGCCTGCAGTGCCCCTCCGCACATCGTAATCCTTTGTGCGAGTTGTCACGTTTCGCTGAAGCGGTTCACTGTTAGCCCTTTTCCACTGCACTGCTGCCGGTGCTGAAGTGAGGACACCGGCGAGAACCGGGCCGCATTTCCACTGACTTGGGAGCCCAGTGGGACCCAGGTACCAGCCCTGTCACAGGCCACGCCTACTACACAAAGCAACAATGGTGGAGCACATCTTATGTTTTCAGATGCTGAAAAATCCCTCTTTTTGTCCCTGTATAGCTTTTTCAGTTTTTTTCAGCTTGTTTATTATTTGTTCCGTTGATCTGTCAAATCCAGCAGCTTTCAGCTCTTCCATTATATCTTCATACACATTTTTCTGTCCTAGTGCCCTTTCTAATTTCTGCAGAATTTCTTGCAAAGACCAGATTGCTAACAGAACGTTATTTTCTTCCGCAGCCCACACAACTGCAGATTCGCTTCCCGCCATTTTATTTATTTGAAGTTGCCTCGGTTACTCCGCCCACCTCCGGTGACGTCATGTGTGCCTGGTTCCAGACCAGCAAATTTTTGGTGCCGGTTCGGAGCCGAATTTGTCGCACAGCACCTTTTTTTTAAGTGGTAGAACGTGGTACGTTGGGAACCGGCAGCCGAACAGCGCCCGCACCAGTGCAGTACAAAAGGGATTTATGACTCTTTGGGTAGTTCGGCATTTTGGAGAGTTCGGTTCAAGCGGTTTCTCGGCAAATCTCGTGAGACCCAAAACAAACAGAATGACTGGTTCTGATTGTGCCCAAAGTATACTCGAGAGTTAAACGAACAATTTGGTAGAATCGGTCCAGTAAATTGAACCGAACTTCCCATCACTGGCTAGGAGTGCGGCCCGCCCCGGCCCGCCCCGGCCCCCACACGCGCCCCCGCAGGCCCAGAGAGCGGGCGCTGTTTCGGGGACCTGTGCGGACACGCAGCCTTCTGCCTGCCGTCTGCTCTCGGTCTGCCCGGGGAGATGGAGCCCGGCAGTAGCGTGCCTCGATCACCTTGATGCTTCGTTCCACCCAATGGAGACGAATGGCAGCTATCAAAGGGCGCATCTGGAAACATGGCACTTTGATGCAGCTGCGTGTAGCGGCGGAGCGCGGAAGCGCCGCGTTCAGAGGCGGCGGCGGCGCAGCTCTGCGGTCCGCTCTGCGCACAGCGGGGCAGCCAGACCTGGCTGCGCTCCAAGGCTTGTTGTTTTAGGAAAGGTGCATATATAGCTTACTGGAGAAAGTCAATAATGTTGTGAAACTTAGGCTATTTTTTGTTTACTTTATTTTTTTATTTCTCATTCTATATCAGTATCCTTACCCACTATTTTGCAATCATATTTCAGTATTTAAGTCGTATCTCTAGCACGATGAAATCAGAAATCATTAATATGATTGCCTGGCCTTTCCGTGTTTTTTCTTTCTGATTTACATCCGAATTCTTTCCGCTGATTAGACCCAATGACTGCGCAGTATGTGCGTTTCAGAATAAGTTAAAAAATGGCATCTCTATTTCATGAATGAATATATTATAAAATGCAAAATAAAGAAGAATATTTAAAATTTATATTAATATAGAATACCCTCTGACTGACAGTCTTTTTCCGACTCTGCTAAAATGACAACATTGTTATTTCAATATAAGCTTGTCAAACGTGAATAAATTTGCAGAAATCTGCTGTTCGTCCGGATGAATTAAAATACAATTTACAGTTGCGTTAAGCTCGGAGTTGACAAATCGCGAATACAGAATCTATACACAATTCACCATTTATTTCAAGATTATGATTTTGTGGTTTTGAGTACAAACAAACCCATGCATTCAAGTCTTAAGTAATAGTGAATGGTGACTGTCATTGTGAAATTGCATTTATTTAGGTTAATATTCATTCGGCAAATGGGATGATCGACTGCATCCGTTGTTATTTTATTAATACATAACAATTGCATGCCGTGGAAAGGGTTGGGGAAATGAATTAATTGCTATAATTCTCAGGTTATAACAGCTGTGCTCCTGAGACCGGCCGTCTGTCCGCAAAGCATCAGAATCGGTTGATTAATTGTCCTTTCACACCAGCTACTGCGCCCTTTCCTTGCTTCTCATATTAAAGCTGTGTCTGACGCGCCGGAGTAGTCCGCAAACGAAGTGAGACGGCGGAGCAGGCAGGAGGAAAAGCCTGAAAAGTTGTTGGCGACGCTGGGCGACACGGTGGGATTATTGCCGGAGGACGGAGCAGCCGACGGCAGCATGATGAATGACGAGGCGTCGGTGCCTACCAAGCTCTGCTAGAAAAAACACTAAATAGCTTGGAGACGTTATTTTGAAATGTTGTGTTTGGTTGTAAAAATAGTTCGTGCTTTTGCGTTTCATGCTCCGATACGCAGCTGCAGGGCTTGTTTGCTGAGGTCAAGGCCGCCCTGCAGGAGCCGGTAATGCATCCTGCGCCGCGTAGCGTGACAGACGCGCCCGAAAGCCGCGGAGCCGTAAAGCCGCGAAGCACGGGTCGGCGGCTCCGGGCTCCGGCATTTTATAGAGAAAAGCATTTAAAACAGTATGTGAGCAGAATATTCCTCCGTTTAACTCGGCCTGTGATATGCATCGTTTTCGTTAAAATTGATAATGCAAAGTAAAAGCAGAATGTATTCCGTGCACCTTTTTAAACTGATCTTGCGCCAAATAGCCTACATGGCAATTATTGCTCCTTAACGGTGTAGTTTGCAGAAAAAAAGTAGATTATATGTCTGTTTCACAGTGTAGGTCTTGTCAGATCTCAACATGATTAATCACTTGGTGTCACTGCCTAACGTGACTGTTTGAAATCAAGCAAAATGCTCCACAGCCTACCAACACCAAACAAAAACAATTATATTCGTTTTTAACGATTTTTGATTTGAAATTCCGATGGCAGATTAAATAAATGAGAACGCCAAATGAGCCACTTGTCAATCGATGTGAAGGACGATTTTAAAAATGTAAAATTTGTGGAACCATAACTGCAGCAAGTAAAATGCACAAATGATATGATTACAACATACGCCGTCAATAAGTTTATAAACCATAGGAAATGAATGCTGTTCATTTTGCAACTGTCTACACAGATAATTTGCGAAAAATACTTTTTTTTATTATATCAAATATCAACAGCCAACATGCTCAGCGTTAAAAGGCAGTTGGTACCTCAAGTTTTGATTTCGTTTTATATGGCCTAACATATGCGACAAAATTAATTTAATGAATGGTCAACAGCCGTAACACACGTAACATACATTAAATTACAATATACTCTCAGTTACTGGATTGTTTTTCCGCAGTTAATATTCCACGCTTAACTTAAATAATACGCTGGGAATATTTATCCTTCCTTTTAGCTAAAGTTTTCGTAATGAGCCAAATGTAAAACCCATCTTTTATGTACACGCGACACTGCGCGGCTTCAGCCTCGTGCGCTCCTCCTACTCCATCCTCACTGCAGACCTCGGTGTCCCGGGCCCAGTGCTGCCCCGTATTCACTTCAGATTTCAGTGTCCCGGGCCCAGTGCTGCCCCGTATTCACTGCAGACCTCGGTGTCCTGGGCCCAGTGCTGCCCCGTATTCACTGCAGACCTCGGTGTCCCGGACCCAGTGCTGCCCCGTATTCACTGAAGACCTTGGTGTCCCGGACCCAGTGCTGCACCGTGTCTGGTGTTTAATGCAGCACCCAGATTTTACATTTCCACTGTGTCCTGTGGCTGTCTGATATTAGATATTACTATGGCCCACGAGGGGAAATACTGCATTCCTAAACTTACAGTTTGATTGAATAGGCCTATGTCATCTACACACAAACAATCAATTTAAAATCTCCATTCTGGCACGCCTTTAAAGAATGTTAAATTCCATTGTTTTCCAAAATTATTTATTTTGAAGACGTTGTTTAAGCAAAAGTGGCATATTAATTATGCTGCATTCCTGAAATGTAACATAGCTTCTCCATCTGAAGGCCGATCGAGTGCTGTACCGGTACAATGAGAAACTGGCAAGGTGCTGCGGCGCGGGAGACGCGTTCCGTCAATCTGGGATTATTTGCTATACAAACGCTCTTAATCCCCTTTATTATGATGGATCGCCAGTCAGAAGTGGAATTAGCTGAGGGGGAAAACGAGACAGATAGCGCATGCATTTGTGGTTGCTATTCTATATGAGCTTCTGGTGAATGTTTCAAATGGCGTTTCCTTTCTTAAGCTCGCAGTAAAACAGGACGGCGGCACTGGACACGAGCTGGTCTGGTTTATTGTGGGGATTATGCTTCGAGTTTCTAAGAACCGAGACGAATCCCGGCACACGCAGCTGTTCAGGAGGCCTGCCGCAAAAGTCTGATTCACTGATTTAAACGTCAGTAATAAGCAATGCTGTGAGACATTAGCGTATGGATAAGCCGCGCACATACATTCCTGAAATACGGCCATTAGTAAGTAAAAGGTCTGCAGTGCAGTGCGGGGACTAGGCAGAGCTTGCTGGAGGTGGGGGCCCGTGCGGTGACAGATCGGAGTTTATTATGGCCCTGGATGTGAGGAAATTTAAATTCACAAAACATGTTATTAAACAAGTTACCATAAGCGCTGCGCGCAGTGGTGTTAAGCGCTTTCTGGGAGTGTTTGCATGTCAAGTGGGCGTGCAGCCAGAAACTGCGCCCCCCCCCCCGGCAGGAGCAGCGGCAAATCGGCGCTTTCCACACATTACCTGTTACTTAGTCAACAGGTACCGACAAATCGCTTATGCAAAGGTGCAAAGTGCCAGCATGGAACGGAGCAATGCACGTCTTGCCAAAGTCCGTTGTTTTTCAACATTTAAATATAACACCCCTATGAACGATAACATCTAGGTATTTTTACCATTGTTCAACTATTTCCTTGTGCAGTGTCCTGATGTTCAGCTGTTTTCCCCGATACTTAATTACTTAACAAAATCTGTTCAGGATAATTTCAGTGTTACTTAAATTGCACGAAACAGTGCGTAAGTCAGCCTGTCTCTTAAACAGATCACTCTCAAGAAATATTGCAGAAAGGATCTAAAAGTCTTATAGATCCAGGTTTTAACCGTCGAACGGTTACGCGGACTGATCCGAAGATAGCGCCGGCACATGTGAAGCTAACAAGCTGTGAATTGTATCTAATCTCTCCGGGAAAGTCTGTGGCTTTAAATATGAAACCATAACCTACAACATTATGGATCTTCAAACAGATCATTTTAAAGAATGTAACAATATCATTCATTCCAGTAAAATAGACAAAACTGTTAATGATTAAAATACATATTAGCACAGCTTATTAATTAGACAGCTCAATAAATATGCTGATGTTTGTTTCCACCCCGCCAGACCCTAGGCACACACGCCCGTCTTGAGAAGGCTGCTGTTATGGAGGTGGGTGTTCAGTGTCTTCACACAGGCTCGGAGTGAAAGCAGCCTGGTCATGGGCGGATTACGGAGCCCTTGGTGCACGAGGATCTCTCCGGCGTTTTTAATTCCCCCACTTCCAGTATAATTACTTCCTCACCGCAAAACAAAGGGGCTGTGGGCCGGGGCCCCCGGGCCTCCTGGCCGCCTGCACGTCAGAGCTAAGGAGGAAATCGTCGGGGATCACCTAAATTACAGCCAGTGGATGTGGACTGATGGGCAGGCGGCAAAGCCCGCAGGCCGATGCGGGGGGCTCTGGCCACACCTCAAAGTGGCAGAAAGAGCCCCGGGGGTGCAGGCCAGCAGAGTGTCCCGCAGAGCAGGCCAAATGTAACCCAAGCAGCTGACAAATCACTTCTTACATCAGCAGCTAAGCTGGATATCAATTACATCCCGAAAATATCACATCTTGAGTTCCTCTGCTGCATTTTTAGCTAAAATCAGACGATTAAGGCAAAAATTGTATCATCCGTAGAGGGGGAACGCGGATATTCCTCCCGACCATGGCTGTAGGTCAGAGTGGGCGAGGGATCAGCATGCAGCAGTGACTGTGCCGTGCCCCGTGCAGGCGTACAGCAGTGACTGCGCCGTGCTCCATTCAGGCGTGCAGCAGTGACTGCGCCGTGCTCCGTGCAGGCGTGCAGCAGTGACTGCGCCGTGCCCCGTGCAGGCGTGCAGCTGCGGTATGTCTAACTGAGACACATGCGCAGGGCGTCGCTGAGTAACATGCTGCAGATGCCATAATGGCACAGCGTCCTCACCCTCGTTCTCCTTTTCCTGGCTTGCACTCAGATACCCGGGAATCCCACTACGGCAGCCTCACGCTCCCTCTGCACGCGGCGCTGATTGGGGGGGGCACCACTGAGAATCTGAGTTTAAAGGAGCATCGCCAGTCGCTTGTGTGATCAATTTGTGCAAATCACTTCCTGCTGAAGGACTGTGACACAATACCCCCCCAAGCTGGAAGGACCCCCAATGACAGACCACATTACCTCCCCAACCCCCCCACCTCCAACAATACAGGAATCTCACTCAACACACGTGAGGGAGGCCTGTTCTCACCCCCCACCCTCCCAGAGAAACCAGTGCACCAGAAGCAGGTCCCACACCAAGCCCATTATGCCACTGGTCTGCTGGCTGTTTGTTACGCCATCAAGTGCATTTTAGCCTGGAACCAGTAGGAATGGGGGTTTGTTTTCACATGAACATGGAGCCTGAGAAGAACCCGGCTGATCTTCGTCCTCTCATTCTCAGGAGGGCCACGCACATACAGGGAAGGCGCGCCATTGTTCCCAGGGCCGGTATATTCAGGATGAAAGCCCCCCACCCCCCATGGAGTGTATGAACAGATTGCTGGCAGTACAGATGATCTGCACGGTGTTCTGGTGCTGAGTAGGGTGTGAAGATAAACGAAGGCTGATTGGCTCGTTATCTGAGCTCTGCGCCCTTTGCAATGCACACCGCAGTCATGTGCTTAACCTGAGACTCAGCTGTTCCTACTGGCCCACATCACAGCTCGCGCCATAGCTGAGCTGGCTGCATCTATTCATTTCATTACTGCCGTTACTCCCCTCTCATACCTTGATCTCTTCCCAGTCCTGATTTGTTTGTATTTTTCCAAATTTTCCACTCATGTCCATCAGTTCAATCAGAGACAGGAGACGATGTCCAAAGCAAACAGCCACGTCTCCATCCGCTGATCCGTGCCCCTCCAGCGAGCTGTAAACAATCTGATTAGAAGCCACGTTGCGGGGCGCTGATGGGGAAAAAACAATTAGGCAGCAGGAAGGGGTGCGAGGGCGGCATGAAAGACAGTTTTGTTTTCATATTTAATATCTCTAGTCATTATAAAGTTCTCCAGCCGACACTGTGGAGGACCTGGCAGGGCTCTGCTAGGCAATTATAACATAGAGCCTTTTCAAGACAACTCATCGATTGAAAAATATTTTGCCCAACCCAGCAACCTCAGCACTTTTCCGGATGGATTCAGACGCCATGGTTCACTGTTGCCAATCATGCGTGGTTGCCGTTTCAGCCCGTTGAGCGTGCTAAGAATATTCACAAATAACAGAAACGGTAACAAGCCCAGGAATGTGTCCCCGGGAGACTGCTGATATGTGGGGCCTTTGTGCATGGTCACTGTATATCCAGGCGGGTGCAGGTCAGGTGCCCCCCAGGGAGCTGATGGGATACAACATGGAGGTCAGCTCAAACATTTGCTATTCTGCTTGCCGCTTATCGCCCTCTGATGTACTTTTATCTCTCTCTCTGTGGGTGGGGGGGGTTGCCTGTAGCGTGCCCCGCGGAGCCGCGGTTGGCCTTGGTTCCCTCAGATCTCCGCCCTTCGCTCCCATTTCCCTGATGCGGCTCTTAAGATATCCATCTCAGCTAAGCAAAATGGCAGAAATGCAGATTGAAAAAACATGGTGGCCAAGTCAAAATATCGTGCTTAGATGACAAACAACCAGCGCGAGGCCCCCGGAAGGAGGAGGCCTCCCAGACGGCGAGATAAAGCCCCGCTTGGGCAGGATCAGCCATAGTGCTTTCAGTCTTCAGTATCAGCCAATGAAGGTTACTCTTATTCCATTTTCAGGTCAATCAGCCAATAAAGGTCAGCCTTATTACACGCTTAGGCCAATCAGAATCCAGAATGAGACTTCAATCATAGTTAGCAAGTAATAGAGTGCAAAAGACATTAAACTCAGGTCATGGCCCCGGATCAAGGTCTCATTATTTCAGTCAATTGTCCATCCATCTGTGTCGCGGGATGGGGACTGTATCGTGGGAAGGGGACTGTGTCGCGGGAAGGGGACCCTCCCAAGAAGAGAACATCTTGTAATCAATAAAAATCTGGCTAATTCTCTGTTGAATTTTGAATCTAATCTCATAACTCCAAAGAACTGTCATCGTGGCGCAGAGTAAATTATTTTCACATGTCCACAGCCCAGATGCAGGTTATTTGGGATCGGAGTGAAGCTACACACCACAGCCAAACAGCTGCTTGTCCATGAATCTTCATAAGAGAGCCAGGAAATCAAGGCCAGGGAATGAGCCGGAATGTAAACGGACATATTCCCAGCTCCCAGGAGCTGAGTGTGAACCCTGATCCAACTATTCACCTAAAACAGCAGCATGAATAAGGACAGTTGCAGGCGGCTTTCGGCAGCATACAGCTATTGGCTCTCTAATCACACATGCTATCAGTCACTGTGAAGAATGTGTTCACAAGGGGAGAGGAGCTCCTGATGCACAGGGAGGCAGGAGCTGAGGCTCAGCCATCACAGGCTCAGGCCCATTTAAGCGGCGGAGACGTTTATCCCAGCTGTCCTGCTCCTGTTTCCTGACCACAGGATGTAACCCACGCCACACCGAGTGAGTCACGCATATCGACACTGCACCGCAGAAGCTGCGACCACAGTTGCTTTGGGTGAAGTATGACTTCACCATAACAGGAAACATGACGTCATTCCGCTTTTAAAGAAGACCCACCACGTCTGACTGCATCCACCAGGATCGAGCCGCGTCTCCGTGACGTGTGCTCACGGCCACTTTCAGACACACAAGCGCGAATCGGGCGGAAGCACAGCCACGTTGCTGGGGTCAGAGGGCACCAGCACAACTGACCAGGTTAATTCACTAATCTCACAGAGTGGCAACCTTTCCATCCCAAGCAGGAACCGCTCATTGCCCGTATTAAAATGAGAGCTAATTGGCTAGTTTACAATTGACCTGGAGCATCAGGCATGACCTTTCCTGCTGTTCCTGGAAAATGGGGCCCCATGTGGGGGCCGCGGGGCTGCTGAGGAGGCCACGTGTTAGCGGGGGGGCCGCACAGAGCCCCTTCTTTCTCCTTACAAATCACTGCATTTACCATGATGATAAGAGGCCCTGTGATTGCCAGGGACAGGCTACATGTGCTACCCTCCCCGTCAAATCAGCCACACGCTGAACAGAAGCTTAATCAGGGCCATAATGGGCCACTCCACAATCACAGACGCACAGCCCCCCCCCCACTCAACACTGATTGCAAGAGATGAACCACCTTCAATACCCCCCCCAGAAAAAAAACTCCCACAGATTTCCAGACCCTGGCACCCCCAGCCTCCGCTTTAATGCCAAATGATAATTTTGAAAGGAATTTATAATCACCCTTGTGTCTATTTAGAAGCTAATTGTTATTTTAAGCCATTTATGATGGGTCCCTGCTGATTATAGTGTTTAATTAAAATTCGGGACACATTCAGCCACCTTAAAAGCGGGACAGTGTTCATTTTGGACATGCAGTGAATAACAATGCATGTCCTGCCCAGAGTCCGATTAGCTGCCATCAGAGAGCCGTCCAGCCGCACAGAGGCCATGCGTACGTACCGGAGCACGAGCTGCAGAATCCCCAAGACAGACAGAGAGGACACCATCCCAGCTTTTCCTCAATAGTGCAATTACCAGCGTTGAGGCTGGCTGTTTCCTGTTTACTACGGTGAGCATTTATCCGTGTGCTATGCATGGATATTCTCACTCATCAGCCTTATTGTGTGCTGTCCAGCTGTGCATCAGCTGCTGGGATCACAATTTTAAACCTGTTGCATCACCCAAACATCCCACCATCTGTACATAACTCTTTTAGGGTGTGAAAAAACACACTGATTAGATGTTAGGCTATTCAGGTGTCCGATTAAACAATGAAAAACAAATAAAGCAGGCTGATGCCACAGGACCCGGTCCATTGCCTCCCAACAAGAAGGCTTCCGAAAGTTTGCCTTTTCACCTTGTCACTCGCAGACAAAGCAAGCCTGACAGCGTCTGTTTGCATTTTAAATCCCAAGATAAGAGCATATAAAACTGCCACTGTATTCGTACAAGCATAAGCAAAACCCATAGAGAGCAGAGCACACACTAATGACGTACAGGAACACTGGAGGCGATCGCCGCAGAATGAAAACATGGGAAATATCTTTTAATAACAACCCTTAACCTCTGCTTATAAAGCATCTTCAGGAGCCCTGATGACCTCTCCAGAGAATCCGGTGCAGGTGCAGCGCTTCATGGACCTCCTACAGCAGGGGTGGCCAATCTTATCCGCAAAGGGCCGGTGTGTGTGCGGGTTTTCGCTGCAACTCCCTAATTAGATGACTAATTAGAGGGCTGATTGGCTGAAGAGTCCTCACCTGGGTTTGAACAGCTGACCTAAAGGTTATCCCAAAAACCTGCATACACACCAGCCCTTTGCTGATAAGATTTTCCACCCCTGTCCTACAGCAAAATAGTTAGAAGCCACAGGAAGCAGTTTTGTACATTAGTTAAGCTTTACATGTTGGTGTAGGTCAAAGGCCAACGTGGCATTTGGGAATGAAACACCATCAGTAGAGGACAGACAGGAAGCAGACAGACGGACCATCTCCTATGGTGGTGGGGGCGCGGGGAGGCTGACAGAGACCCCCGAATGCGGTGGAGAGGAGGGGCATTGCTGCAGGGGACATTCATTTCACAAATTCACATGGTCGTAGTCTCACAACTGCTTACTGCTTAGGTAGTGGAACGGAAGATCTAAAAAGTAATCAGGGGCTTTGAGCACCGAAAAACATTATTTGCCAATCATCCAGATCAGCACGCATCCATCCGTCATTCAAAGGGCTTGGTGCGCCACCTATTGGTCAGACTTTGTTTTGCATAATGCCTTCAAACAGGCTGCTAGTTGGGGGTCTCAGCAAAGCAAACGCTTCTTCTGGCTGGGCTACAGGAGGACTCAAGCCCATCAGCAGCTGTGTTTCCTACCATCCCGGGCACCAAACGGCAGCCCTTCGCTGCTGATTACGTTTATTGTGACAAATGCATTAGGAACTAATCCCTGAGCCTCCTAAATGAGCTGTGCAATCGGAACCCAACGACACACCCCCGCGAGACCCACAGCACACTCGTGCGCAAACTGAAGCAGATAGACTGGAACAAACACGAATGGGCGGATGATTGGAGGAGATTGGAGAGTTTACACTTTCAGCTCGCTATGCAGGACCGCAAGCCACAGGAAGGCCCCCCCACAGCCCTGTGTGGGGAAAGGACTAAACAGAGGAAAAAAGTGTCCTCCGGTCCGAAGGCCTGACTTACCGTCCGATCCGGGACATTTCTGCCTTAGCTCCCAGTACATCTGCCAACACACTGAAGGTGCACACACAGCTGAAACACACACAGCGCCCAGCCTTCTCCTCACTTCTGAAAATGAACCGACATTTTTATTCAAATGGACTTCGACTGTCTGATGGCTTATATTGATGTTTCACACCCTGACAGACAGCGGTAAAAGGCAGCAGAACCCACCATGACCTCAGTAACCTTTAGGTGACGGGTTAGTCTGGGTTAACCTACACGCACGTTTCAGGAAGTATGCAACAAATTCACGTCACAGACTGCATGTGACAAATGCAGGCTAAAAGTTACAGCAGCAGATGGAGTCCACTTTCGAGTGCGCTGTCCTCCTCCGATGACGTGGCATCTTTGTGACTGATGCACAAATCCTCCGCCTCTTGAGTCCGTTTCCTTCTTCGTTTGTACACAGACTTTCCCGCCATCGCATCTGTGACCTTCGGGCTGTGACACAGCTCTGCACGCATCGCCGACTGCAAGCAGTCGTAGAATCTGCAGGTACGGAAGAAGCCATTCCTGTGTGAATACGGAATCTGAGACCAGTCACAATTCCAGAATCGTACGGAGAGGGTCACCTTCTTATTCTTCGGACGTTTTCCTCCATTTTCTGATTGGCCACTTCCACCAGAAAGCTGATGTAATCCTCGCTGACCAGCAGCTGTCCTTTATGCGTCAAAGGAACTTCCAGACAGTGAGGGCTCCTCACAGCCTGGAGAAGGAGATTTGGCAAAAAACAGTGACAGCACATAAACAACTATGCTTCTCGGAAAAGTGACCTATACGGTAAAGAAATTTAGCTTAAAACGCAGCATCAGTGCTGTGAATTAAATGCATTTTCAGAGGTAGGTTTTAGCTCAGACAACACAAATAATTTGCCAGAGCCATACCATTATAATTTTACCCTTCTTGCCCACTGTCATCCCTGAGTTTCTGTAGCCAGAATTTACTGCCACAGAATGCTGTAAAACAAAAACAACACGTACATCCTAAACGTTATTAATACTGCTGCTACGTGGTTTAGAAAAATGACTGAAAAATTCAAATTTCAAAAGCTGAAACTAATTTTGAAGGCAGAGATTATAATATGATTTGACATTCTGTATATAGGTGCTTATAAAAGACAAAGTGGTGTTCGTGCAATTAAAAGCACATTTGTATATGGGGGTCTGGTCATGCCAGCATTCCACCAGGGGTGAACCTCTGCTGCCTGGGACGGGCTCCAGGTCCCTCACCACCCTGACCAGGATAAGCCCTGGAAAGATAGATGTGTGCCATACACAGTCCCATTATAGGTTATGCTTCCATACCAGGAGCTGCGCGTGCTCCAGCTTCCGGCACTGCACATGCAGCACGAAGGGCTCGAACCGGAAGGCCGCGTCCCCACGAGTCCTCGCCAGGCTCGCGACCTGAAGGGGATGGCAGCGCTGCGTCACGTGCTGCATCACGTGCTGCATCACGCGCTGCGGCGATAAGGGAGCAGGAGGCGGCGTCTCACCACGTCGGCGCTTCGGCACTTCCGGTGCGTGACGTAGAGCCAAGGGCAGCCTTTCTTCTGCACCTCAGGGCAGGCAGAGACCTTGGGGTGCGCAGAAAAGATAATGTGCCACACATACTACATTTACCTGTTTACTGTGTAACCAATTATAGATGATAGATCATTGGTTTTACTCTTTAAACATACTGCACCAATTTACAACCTAAAAAGACAACTAAAATCCATCCTAAAATGCTCACTAGAAATGTCGGCGGCCTGTGGCTTTAGGGTGGCCAACCTAATAATGCACTCCAAGATTAATAATTAAAAAGGGTGTTTATTTTGCGGGTCTGAACCTTTTCCAAGAACAAATCGAATGCGGAAAACCTGCAATCATTGTTTCCGGCACCAATTAGTTAGGTCTGTTCAGTTTTTTTATTTTTCCAGCTTTATCCAGCAGTAATTAAGTAATGTTACTCGGTTACCTATAAAAGTATCAGAAGCAGTACACTAGCGTTAGCTTGGTAAGCAGGATAGCGGCATTTTATAAAAACGGTAAGTCAATAATCTGTCAGGTATAATGTCACGGGCCTACCCCATCTATGAGTATTATTCGTCCGGAACAGGAACTTGTTGTGAAATAATTCTCAGAATCGTTAATAAACGCGACGACGTCCGAAATGTCCTCATCGACGCTGCCCTTCTTGCTCAGGTCGCTTTTGGACATACACTGTTTCTTCCACTGCAGGAAACTGTCGTCCATCGCAACGAATCCAACAAGCGCGTTATTTTTGCTCTCTCCGATTTTAACACGAAATATTCGGGCGAAAAGTGTAAACTGATTTCCCTAGCGAATGTAAATTGGGTGCTACACAATCCACACGTTTTGCTATGGAGATGAACTACATTTCCCAGAGGCTTGCTTGTACGGTGGCTCAGCTAATCCAAGAATGTTACTTCAAAAAGGAACAATTGCGCCTCCTGCAGGCTTCGTACGGAAATACTATCGTAAATGAATTGATTTTTGAGGCACGATGGGTTGAAACTCAAACGTGGTGATATGGAGATACATATTTTTCTTTTAAGTCTGTCGCTAACGACAAGTGTATGTCGTTATTTCTGAAATCGCTAAACACCCATACAACGTGTCCTAAATGCAGAACCATGCGTATTGATTTTGGCCGCAATGTCTCGGCCGCGTTTGGTTCGCGATAGTCCCAGGCTGTACGGAAATCGCCATCACAGCGCAACACCTGCACGTCGTATTGTATCTTCAAACTGCAGATTAAGTCCGGAGTGACTAGGCTCCTTATATCAGGATCAGTAAGATCTTTATGCAGTCCAGTGTGATTTAGTATCCGCGGAGGACAGGGAATATAAACCTGCCTGCGGTTTTGTGTCCCTGTGTTTCGCCAGAAAATGGCAGCGTTGAAGCTGATGAGAGCTATCAGGGTGTCTGAGTTTGGCGGTCCGTCGGTGTTAAAACTGCACTCGGACATCCCTGTGCCTGATCCAGGTCCCAAACAGGTAAAGTGCCCCTGCATTCCCTTAGTGTGCATAAAACGTATTTTCTGTAGCAGCTGTGTAAATGTGCGATGTACGTGCAGAAATGTCTGTGCAGACCTTGTAACCCAGTTAACCTGCACAGGGGTGGCAGGTGGTCTTCAGCCTAATGCCAGGACTCTCAGCAGGGCAGCTGTGCGTAACACTGAGAGCATCGCAAAGGCTGCGGCCTGTCTATGACCGTGAACATGCCTGCTCTCATCAGGTGTTAATCAAAGTCCATGCTTGCGGAGTGAATCCGGTGGAAACTTATATCCGTGCTGGAACTTTCTCTCGGAAGCCAAGCCTGCCTTACACCCCCGGATCAGATGCGGCTGGGGTGGTGGTGGATGTGGGAGACGGTGTCAGCTCTCTCAAGGTTGGGTGTCGCGTCCGTTCCTGTATTAATCCATGTCGGTACTCCTCATTGGCCTCTTACACGGATCTCATTTTATTTTTTTTTTCCGAAAATTGTCTTTAGGAGGAATATTTAAAGTTCGACATACTGTCCAATCTTTCTCTGGATATGCTGTGGTTTACAGAATGTGTTTGTTTTGCTATCAGGCAGGTGACAGGGTCTTCACCACAGCCAGTGACACGGGGGCTTATGCTGAGTACACTGTGGCCTCGGAGGACTCCACCCACCCACTCCCCGACCCCTTAGACTATGTCCAGGGAGCTGCCATTGGGGTCCCCTATTTCACAGCATACCGGGCTCTGTTCCACAAGTAGGGGCCCCTCTCTTCTTCCTGGCGTTGTCATGCAGCAGAACCTGGCACAGAGTGTGGTGTTCCAGGCTCAAAAAAGTTAAAGTGGCTAACAGCAGTCAGATGGAGAAATAGTAAACGGCTACCCATGTAGCTGAATTCTGCATGGTTGGCAGCTAAGGCAGCTGAATAAAGTGCCATTGGATGGACACTGGTCTCCATGTGAAGTAACTCAGTAAGATAAACACAAACCCCCCCCCCATTTTCTCATTTTTATTGTGTTTGTACATCCTAGGTCTAACGCCAAGCCAGGGGAGACGGTCCTTGTCCACGGTGCCAGCGGGGGGGTAAGGGCAGCTAATAGCTGGCGGTGTAGCTCACGTTCCCCTCTGGGCTGGATGTCTTCTGAACGTGATGCTCCACCAGGTGGGAGTCGCAGCCTGTCAGCTGGCCAGAGCTTTCGGCATGAACGTCCTGGGCACCGCGGGAACTCCAGAGGGACTCGCTCTGGTCTTGAAGACTGGAGCTCACCAGGCTTTTAACCACAGGGAGCAAGACTATATCAACAAAATTATGGTGGGTGCTGGGCGTGACAGCTGGTGTCCTCAGTTAGAGCTTTATTGCTGCACCTCCTGAGACCTGTCGCTAAACGTCGCGTGAGCGATTGTTGGCATCAGGGTTGACGTGTGGTGCATCATTGCCGAGTTTCTCAGGAGGCTACCAATGGCCATGGGGTGGACGTGGTGGTGGAGATGCTGTCCAACGTGAACCTCAGCAACGACCTACAGATGCTGGCGCACGGTGGCCGGGTGGCGGTGGGTATTTCAGGCTCCGGGCTGGATCGTCACACCAGAAATGTTAGCATCTGTTAACGCTGGCTCATTTCAGATTGTGGGCTGCCGGGGGCCCATTGAGATCAACCCCCGAGACGCCATGATGAAGGAATCCAGCATCGTCGGAGTAGCCCTGTTCAGCTCAACCAGCGTAAGGCGTCCTGCCGAGCGGCACTGTGTCACGGCCGAGTGTGCCTGACGTGTGATGTGTGATGGTCTGTGACTTTCCGGAGCAGGCTGAGAAGGCCCAGGCCACTGCTGCACTCTTTGCTGGGATGGAAGCAGGTTGGCTGAAGCCCATCGTTGGTGCCCGGTACAGCTTGGACAAGGCCGCTGAAGCTCACCAGGACATTATCAGCAAGCCTGGAAGCATGGGGAAGATGGTTCTAATCCTGTGAAACGTGGGAATAGCTCCCCTTCTAGGAACATCTTTATACATGCCTGAGAAATGTTTCTGAAAGGATCTTTGCTTCTTGCAGCACAGTTTGAAGTTGGGGGCAACGGTATTGGGGAGTCTATTCAACATGCGAATTGGTGCATGTTACAGTGTCAGGTACTAAAATCCACAGTCAAGATACCATGGTCATAGACCACAAAGTACCATATTGAATGGTAGATATAACATTTACTAATAAAAATTGGGTGTAAACAGATTTATGTGCTTTAAGTACCTCCATCTATGTGACTTAAATAGGAAGTATTTCTTTGGTCGGGCGTCTAGGTCCACGTGCGGCAAAAAAGCTGATGTGAAACACGGTGAATAAAGATTTTTCACCGGAAATCATCCCCTGTGTGATATTTAAAACGCGGATTCGCATGACTCACTCAGACTTGAGAGTCTTCTAATCGCGGGGACTTCAAAAGCGTCGTCACGTGACTGCGCCTAGCAACAGCGCCTGGCAACGCAGAAGCGCAGGGTGCGGGAGCGCGCAGGAGCTGAGAGCGCGCAGAGGCGAGACGCCGCGGAGCGCAGCGGTACCTGGCCTGGAAGCGCTGCCGTCATGAGCCGCCCAAATGCCGGGTAGGTCGCTGCCATCTCCCGCATCCCCGTTTCAGGGTCAGCACCCGGCCCGCCCTAATCATACCGCCTTATTTGACCGATCGCCAAAGCCGTGCCTAATCTGAAAATACTAAAATGAAAATGTCAGGGATTATTATGGATAACAACCAAATTAATATGGGACAAATAATTGTGTTTGTTTATTGAAACTAACAAAGTGATCATGTTTAAATCAGCGCCGTTATACGTGTCTGATATAACCACGGTTTCTAACAGCAAGCAATCTATTCGCGCTCTCTAAGAGGATCTTATCATTAGTAATTTCGTGCCATACTGCGTTGCTAACTAATAGAACAGAGTATCATTTTAATTTCAGTGCCAGCAAGAAATTGCCACATTAATGTTTCTGAGGACTGAGCTTTGCGGTGTAACAGGCGAGCCGCCCGCTGAGCTGCAGTAGGGGCAGATAAAGCTGCCAGTTTGCCGGAGACGTGAGTTACTGCACGCTTTGTTGTAGTTGCTGGGTAACATGAGTGTAATTAAAAAGTCAGGGACCCCTCCTGCAGCAGAAAGGCCCTCAGGGAGAGCCAGCGGGACCCGACCCCTTACACCCTTTACCAGTCAGCCTCATGGTTTTACCGCCTCACGCTTTAATGTAGGACTGGCACAGGCGATGCGTTATTTTTTTCTGTATTAATTTCCATTTAATGGTGCATCGTGTTAAATGATCGGTTTTGCATGCAGAGAGGATGTGGTTGAGTTTGGGTTACAGAAAAGCCTTGTTAGGGAGCTCATCTGAGTAACCAGATGCGGGGCTATTGTTCAGATCAGGACTGTAACCAAGCTGAGTGTGGGGGGGGCTCTTCCCAGATCCCCTCTGACTTGCCGGGTCCCATGACGGACTGTCTCCCCTGATTCCTCTCTCTTTGGGTTCCCCATCTCCTCCCTGAGTGCCTTTCTGGCCTCTCTTCCAGCCTCCTGCCAGCCTACAACAGCCTGACTGACAAACACCTGGCCGGCTACTTCAGCAACACCAGGATCCGGCGGCACCTGGTCAGAGCAGGGCTGGTACGTGCCGCGGGTTCCAGTGGGCGGGGCGCGTGTGTGCAGGACGGGCTGAGTCCATCATTAAACCACCTTTCTACCTTAAGTGTTATTTTACAAATGTTGCCATGGGAATGAATAATACAACTGTGATGGTGTTGCCCTGGAGTTTCTCGCTTGCGATTGGCTGTTTTTTGGGATGTCCGCATGCACGTGACGGTGGCTATAGGTCACCCGGAGCGGGAGCATCGTTCCCGACAAGGAGTACAAGCAGAAGCTGATGAGGAAGGAGCACCAGAGGCACGTGCGGGAATGCCTAGCCCATGCCATCTTCCACAAGGTGCTGGACGTTGAGGTGGGGCCTACACCCACACAGTTGCCATCTTCTCCACGTTGTTGACAGAGCGTAGGAACGTAGACACAGTGTGACTGTCTTCATTCAGCGACACCATCAGATTCAAATCAAAAGAAGACTGGAGGATTTCGCCCAAAGGGAACGTGTCAACAAAATCAAGGTGAGTCTCATCCTGGGTCTTTTATGTTGTGTCCAACAAGCCTCTGCAGTGATGTAAGTGTTCACTTGAAGCACCTGATCCGCAGTGTCACTGCCGACATGAGTATGACTGTCTGTCCTGTGCCCAAGAACAGAGACCAGTTCTTGTGTTACTGAAGTGCAGGCAGACTGGGCCCCCTTACCACCTCTCTCTCTCCATGCCTGGAAGGTGGAGCGTTCCAGACGATATGAGGAGGAGAGTATTACTGCACTGTCACCCAAGCCACCATCCGGCCCCAGGAACGGATACGCTCGGCATTCTGGGCAGGAGCTGGAGCCGTCGGAGTCCTCCGAATCCGTGAGTCTGCTGAGATATTCTGTACTGCCTTTCCATGCTATGTGTGCCCAGCAGAAAGGCGGGATGCACTGTCAAGAGTACATCTGTGACGGTAAGTGACAGCGTCAGGGAAGACAAGGCCAAAGGTAGGCTCTAGCTCTCCGGGCCCCTGCAGACCCACTGCTCTAGTGCTGCCGGCTTTCTCAGATCCATTAATCTAGTGCTCTGTCACTTCACAGATCCATAAAGTTACGAATGCAAACATGTCTGTGTGTGTGTCTGTGTGTGTATCTGTGTGTGTGTGTGTATCTATATGTGTCTGTGTGTGTCTGTGTCTCTGTGTCTCTGTGTGTGTGTCTATGTGTCTGTGTGCGTCTGTGTGCACTGAGCTTCCCTCCATCTCCCACATGTGTTCTTCAGCTTGGCTCCTCCCGGCCGAACACAGCGCCAGGGAAGATGCAGCGGCCTGTCCGCCTGCAGCCCATTGGCAGTGGAACCAGTGCCCCCACCCGCCGGCCGTCTCGCTCCACCCGCCAGCCCCGTGCAGCTCTGGAGGACACAGAGCAGCTTGCCTGCTACACGGTGAGACCTTCCATCCTTCATGTCCATCCATCCAAAGTCTTCTTAAGGGTGAACGATCCGTCACACACTGAGATCAGTGAGGCTTGACAGCCACTGTTGGAGCTGCAGAGAGACAGCACCCTGAGGGGTGCGCGGTCCCTGCATGCTGAGGAGTGTCCCCCCCCTCAGCTCAACATGAAGAGGGCTCCCTCTCTGTCACTCTCTACTTCCAGCTGGACCGCGAGATGTTGAGGCGCGCGGCCATGGCCAGGATTTCCAGCGGAATTTCGCCATACCGCCTGCCAGTCATCAATAACTTCGTGACCCCGGTGCCCCCCCCTCCCCCAGCCAAGGGGATGCGGAGGAGTGTTAAAGGGACTCCCAACGGGACAGTGAGGGGCCGAAAACTGCGACCTACCACGGCACCCAGTGTTCCCATGGTAACCAAGGCAGGGCGCTACATATTTGTGTGATACTTTATTCCTGGGCAACAGAAATATGCCTGCCTTCTGCTCTCAGAGATGACTAACTTTTAACTTTTTCCTCACCAAGGAAAAATTATCATTATCCATCCATCCATCCATCCATCTTCTAAGCACTCCTCTTGTTCAGGGGCACAGGGACTTTCGATTATGCTAAAATTCATGACGGAAATCTTTATCTGCTCGCAGGAGTCCAAATTTCATAGGCCTTCCATGAACGGTAACGTCTGTGTCACCATGGTGTACTTCGGAAAGTCGGTGCACCTTTCCCATGACGACGTGGCGCTGAGGGATGAGGTGAAGGTTCTCCAGCAGCACTGTGGTGGGGAGAACGTCTGTGTGTACAGAGGGAAGCTGATGGAAGGAGGTTAGCCATCTCATAGTCACACAGAACATCTTCTTTTACTGCACCTTATCTCCTAACCCAAATAGTTTAGGTAAACAGAAACGCAAGCGAGCCTTCGGAATACATCAGCTGTTCTTTGTTGATATTCCTGATGCATTAATTGATCCTTTCTGGGAAGTGCGATGCCATCCAGCTGGACGTATCTCTAGATGACGGCTTCTTCTTCCTGCCAGAGTGCTTCCGGTTTGTCTCCAGACGCCACCGTGGGTTCCCCTTCAGTCTCACCTTCTTCCTCAACGGCATGCAGGTGGAGCGGCTGAGCTCATGCTGCGAATTCAGGCACCGGAGGGGGTCCCGGCTGGGGGGCAAGCACGGCCACTTCGGCTTCACCGGCATGGCCGGGGCTTCCCCATGCTACAGGTGAGCGGCTCCTCCAGGGCCCGTGCGCTCGGCTCGGACCGAGCGTGCAGGAGGCTGAATGTTGCAGCAGGAAGTCCGGCAGTGAAACTCCAGGTGGTTTTTTTTACGCTCGGAGTTCGGTGTTGGCACCTTGCTAATAGGAACCAGGGTGAAACCTTCCTCAGATCTCTGGCTGAGGCTCTGCTCTGCTCCTTCAGCACCAGCCTCTTCCTGTGTTATACCTACAGGTGTATCATTGCCATGGGTTTGGACAAAATGCCCACCCCACCCCCAAAGAGAACCAAGGGGGATTCAGAGACTGACGGGTTCATGGCTGCTTCCTCAGAGATGGCGGAAGACGGAGAAGAGATTCGGTCGAGTCGCAGTCATGAGTGTGGGAGCATCCGCACAGACAGAGAGCAGAGAGGTGAGGGGCCAGCGGGCAAACGGGGCGGAGTCAGAGATGGTAAGGTCTTGACTGTCCGCTGCGCGCCTCGTACCCGCGTCTTTCTAAGGAGCGTCTCCTCTGTCATGTTACAAAGATTACGAGGAGGACTTTGAAGGCGATGACGAGAAGGCAGAGGAGGGTGAGCCGAGGCCTGATCACCACAGCGACGGAGAGGAAGAGTGCGTGGAGAGCGGAGGTGCTGGGAAAGGGGCGTACACTGACAGCGAGGCTGAGGAAGACCACCCCAGTGAGTCACCTTCAGCCTCACTCATTACACTGCACGGTTCAGCTGGAAGATGGTGAGAATTTCAGGGTCGTATTAGAACCGTGCGTGTTCAGGAGGCCGGTCAGCTAGAGGGTGACACTCAATGAAAGCTGCACCCCAAACAGCCTGTCACAGAAGTGAGGTTAATAGTAATTACTTAAAAAAGATAATAAAAGCAAACATTGCATGGGCCATGTGGGTCTTATAATGACAAGACTGAGTGACCTCCTCTTTCCTCCCCAGTCTTTCATTCCATTCTTCCAGGAGAGAAGCAGTCACTCTCACGGTCTTCCAGGAGTGCCACCTTCTCCTCCAGGGGCAGTAAGGACAACTCTGGGAGTGAGGCGGAGGTGAAGGAGTCCATAGATGAAGCAAGAATCAGTCTGGCCTCTTGTGCCGTTTCCAAAGCAGAACTACGAGAAGAAGATGCAGGTCCAGATCTGGAGGATCATGTCAGGGTGGATGACAATAGAGCTGCTTCTCTACTAGATGATGAGAACCTTCACCAGCCTTTAGGAGAATCTATGGATGCCACATCTACTGGTGATGCTGAGAACATGACTGAAACAGAAACTGGGACCACACCACCATCTGAGGTGGAGCCCAATGAGCGGGAGCATTGTGAGGAGGCTATGGAGAGAGATGGACTGGAGGAGCCCTCCACCGGCTCGCAGACAGACATGGAGGGAGCTGCTCCTGCTCAGGAGGATGCTCAGGAGGTGGAGCTCGAGAGGGGTGAGTAGCCCTGTCTCCTCCCCTGCCCTGCTGGCCTGTCTGTCTCTGCACAGGAAGGTGCTGTGGACCCTGATGCATGCGCTCTCTGGCTTCCTCACTGGCTTCCTCACTGGAATCCTGCTGTTGTGTTGTTTGGCTCAGCATTTGATTTTACAAAGACAGTCTGTCAAACTTTATAAAGCATGAAGGACACAGCTGCTCCACCGTGGCTCAGCCGGCTTCTCCTAAAGGCCGCAGGAAAGAGGCCTCTGAGCGGCTGACCCGGCTGGCCAGCAGCCACACAGATCAGATCAGCAGCTGATCAGATCAGCATGATTTCACACGCTCAACCAGAGCAAAGCCGGAGCGTGTCTGACTGTCCTGCGGAAGCACGGTGGAGTCGGCCTGGTCTGCTGTGGATCCTGTGCATGTTTACCCTACAGCTGATGGACGTCATGCTCATTTCATATGTTCTCATTTCTCTTTTGGTATGTAACTCTATCCAAATGTTCTCTTAAAGTGTGTCTTGGAGAATAGCGTGTTACGCACTGCTCAGTTCCCTGTCAGTGAGCTGCATGTCTCTCGTCCATCTCTTCATCTCTGTCTCCCGACATCTTCACCCTGTGCAGATAGGGCCACCGCGCCCTGCATACTAGCTGTGCTGTGTCTGTGTGTCTCTGCAATGGCAGGGAAGTCTGTTTTAATGACATGGGGAACGTACACATGTAACACTTTAAAAGGATATATCTGTGTGGAATTTCAATGTCTGTCGTTTTCATTTTTGACAAAGCTGGATACCATGACAAGCTGTATTGTTGCATTGTGGGTAAGGATAGACACGTTTGTTGTAGAAAAATGCATTTGTACTATTACATTTAGTAGGAATATCCGTGTATGCGAATTCTTTTGTTTTAAAAACCGCTAACCATAGTGCAGACTTTATGTTTCTGTAACCAGATTCTGTATAATGTACTTAAATATTAGGGATTGTCTTACATGCAGTGATGTCATTACTCAAGCTGTTAAGGCCACGAGGCATACCGTCAGAGGCCGGGCCCACTGGCTGCTCTGTAAAAACACGAAACCCAAATCCGGCTGATGACACGCTGTAGCTGTTTACAGTTTCATTGTATCAACCTGTTTTTATTTCAATGCATTTTACCAGTTTAAAATAAATGCATTAGTTTGACAAATTTGCCACCTTTCCTGATTTTGATTGATTTGATCTGGGTTAAAGACACACGCTTGAATGAAAACATTTCTCAGTCGTCCTGACAGTTTCCTAAGCTAATATTGATTAGCCGCGCAGCGCTAATGCTAATGTGTCATACGCGTTTGTGCTCCCTAACCCCATATTTGCTGTCTGACCCAAGCCAAGTCTGTGCAGGAGAAGCTGGCTGAGGCCTTAATGAGAGAACCGCACTGCAGCTCTGAACCAGAGCTCAGTGACACCAGCACTGATGAGGAGGAGGAATCCTCCTCAGAACGGCGCCGAAGCCTGGATCAGAACCTCAGGGGTATTAGTCTGGCTTTTCCTGCAGACAGACCTTCAGCACAACACACTTCCAGGCTTCCAAGTTATTCGTTTTCAGAAAAATCCTTCATGACCTGACCAGTGTCTCTTGTGTATAATCAACGATAATCACTGATTATACCTGAATAAGATTAAGTATGATAAAGTAATATATTTTAAATTAAATTTGTCATTAGTTGCTGAATTCTCTTATTGATTTAGTGTCAAATGTAGAAAAAGAGTAATTTGTACATAGAAGTTCAGTATCTATTTTCTCATCCTCCCTGCAAGCAGCTCTGCTCAGATCAGCTGGTATTTCTGTTATTTCTGCCATCTGAATTGCCTACTCAGCTTCCTTTTATGTATTCTAGATGCAGAGCTCTCTGCTGCCCTCTCCCTGCCATGGCCGCTCTATGCAACAACACCAAAAGATCAGGAGGCATCGGCAGAGGAAGCTGGATGTGAGGCACCAGTAAAGCAGGACACGGATTACACCAAAACAGGCTCTCTTTCAGATCTGGAAGTAGGAGATGGCCTGGAGCCACCCCAGGAAGCTGAGGACCCCTTTCCTGATGCTGAGGTGAAAGACAAGGATGCTGAGACAGATGAGACCCAAACAAAGATGGAGACATCGGGCACTGAGGCTGCAGAATGGGAGTGGCAAGAAGCCCCGGTGATATCTGGAGATGCCCAGAGTCCACATGTGGAGTCTAACTTCCTGGCAGTGGTTGAAGAGAAATCGGAGGAGAGTGAAAATGATGCTGTAGATGAAAAGTCTACAGCTGATCAGGTTGAGAATGATGCAGAAGAGCTTAGAGAGAGAGACGAAACCGAAAACAGCATCATCACAGAGGAGCCTGATGCGTCTGACGGAGCAGGAGAACCAGAGAATGCAGCTGAAGATGCCGGGGCTACAGAACGGGACGAAGGCCAGCGCATATTAGCAGAAGGGGAAACCACAGCCAAGAGCAGCGTGGTTAGTGGAGAGAGCTACGGTGATGAGGAGACGACGACACCACGAGGCCTGGAGGAGGTGGAGGGGGAGGTTAGGGAAGACGGGCAAACTGAAACTACAGAACAGGACATCACTGAGGCGGCTGATGGGATGAGTGAAGGCACAGCAGAGAAATCCAGGACAATGGAGCCAGCGAAGGAACGGGATGACCAAGAGGAAGATGGTGTCGTCGTGAAGGGTGAGACTGGCGAAGGCAAATGGGGGACAGGGGAGACAAAAACAGTGAAGGATGAAGAGACATGTAATGAATTAGCAGGCGGTACGGAAACAGAGGAAGAAGGGAGTGATGTAATTGGTGGGGATAATGAAGGGGAGACTGGGGAGGAAGAACAAGGGGACATCCATGATGAGGAGACGCAGGGGGAGCAGCCGAGCACTGCGTCTAACACTGAGAAAAAAGTGGTGGAAGCAATCAAGGAGGAGAACGGTGAAGCTGAGGTCAAAGAAGCAGGACGTGATGGTGAAGCGGGAGACACCGAGCTGAGGACGGAGCACACTGAAGAACGTAACGCAGAAACGAAGCCGGGCAGTGAAGGTGCAGGAAACACAGAAACAGAGGGACAGGTAGATCAGAAGCCAAGCGAGCGAGATGAGACCAACAAGACCAACTCAAAAGAGGAGGATGGGGAGAGACCAGAAGGTTTGGAAAGTAGCAATAATGTAGATCATGTGATTGAAGAAGAGCAGAGCAAAGTTCAAGGAGAAGAACTTGAGGGTGAACATGGAGAAGGGCTGCTTGAGGCAGACCATGCAATAGAAAGAGGAGGAGATACCAGAGACAACGAAGAGGTTATGGAGCTTGGAGTAGAATGTGAGAGTGTGGAACAGGTCGAATATGAAATGGAGATGAGGCTAAGCAGTAGTAAGACTGAAGAAACAAAGTCTCCACTAGAAGAAAGTCTGAATGATGCAGAAGAACCAAAGCAAGCAGAAGCAGCTGAGTTACACGTTAAACAGGCTGCCCAAGATGACAGTGACCAACCAGATGAGGAAAGTGACCCTGACAAAATGGCCGACTCAGATACAGACCCAAAACCTGCTGACACTGCAGTCGCAGAAAATGAGGCCAATATAGGAGACAGCCTGGTTGATGAAGGAACAGGGCGTGAACTGGCCATGCCAGAAAGTCTAGCCACCACCAAGAAGACAGTCGAGTTTCATAGCCAGCAGGCTGTCGAAGCTGTGGACCTCATGACTGAAGACACAGTTACAAAAGAGTGGAAGGACACTGACCCAGCAGAGGAAGGAAAAGGTGACCAGATGGACGAAATCACGAGTGACAACCATGCTGCACAATCTCTAGCTTATGACCAACTTATGACTTTTCAGAACAATAGTTCACAACCGATGATAGGACCTGATAAGGGGGAGATTAGCATAGCAGCTAATGGTGATGGCGACAACTCGGAGGCCGCAGTTAAAGATGGCGAGATGGAGACCGAGCAGAGCGAGATGGCGCTACTTTCAGATCTGCCTTCACCTGACAAAAGTGCAGCTCAGTTTGAGCCCAAAGATGAGGATTCAGGAGAACACAGAACCAGTCAAGGGACCTCAGAGGCAGAAAATCCTGTGGAGGAAGATGTAGGGTCAGGTCCAGAAGCAGAGGCTGGGAACTTGCAGACAGTGAGCGCGTACGGAGGTTACCAGCTGACGGTTGCTAGGGACGGATGGAACGCGCAGCCGCTGCCGTTGAATGGGGAGCAGGCAAAGGGTCAGCTTAAGTACATACAGGCAGTGCCAGTGAAAGCGAGTAGCCTCTACGCAGCACCCAGCAAGGAACCGCAACATGTCGGTGACCCCTGATGTAGACCATGATGGGTTCCTTACTCTGACTAAATCACTGACTCTAAAAATAATGTTATGCTTGTATTGCTGTCTTTACAGGATTATTGATCATTGATAAGGAGAAGGATGCTACATTTCCAGCATGAAGTTCTCAGTTATTAGCTGCTCACACTTCAGAACTGTGATGTTCTTTGCCGGCGTAGCAATGTTAGCGTTAGCTTGGAAAACTGCCACCTGCTCAAAGCAGCACTGACGTCCTGTCTCAGAGCTCGCCGCTCCGGTTCTGCCAGCGCAATGGCGGGAGACGTTGCGAGCTTTCAGCCCCATAGTCCCCTATGACTCTCTCCCTCCCACCTACCCTGTTAATAGACCCTCTGTGAGCGTGCCACTGAAAGGGCCCGTCACTGTTCCCTTGAAACAGATACCCCGCTCACCAGGCAGGAATAATTGATGGCCTGTCAGCCCCTCCCCACTTCCCTGCACACGCAGGACATCGCACAGCAACGGGGCAGCTGTTAGGGCCTCCCCCTGGGAGATGTGACATCATGCAGACTGCCGCCACTTAGCCGCTCAGCTAATTAGATTTTCCTGTGATCACAGCAAGTGTGAAGCACTTGCACTAGGAAATGAGCACCTTGGGGGGGGGCTTAATGGAATTAGAGGTAAATGATGAACAGGACCCCCCCCTTCTGTGTGATTTGTTTGTGCTGCTAATGAAAGAGAGATATATTTATTTTTCTATGTCTTAATTGCCCTGGGGGCTAAATTTTAGCTTTAACTTCTAAGAGAACGTTGTTCTCTTTCCATAGCTAAAATATTGCTGGTTATGATGCAAGTGATTCTACATGTTTGTTGTGTAGATGACTTGATTAATGAAATGAAAGGATGCTGAGGCAGGGTGGTGTGTGCACCTCTCAGTGCTTTGCTGTCTTGCTTTTGTCCCAAAAACGGAAGCCTACCACTGGCCAGAATTCCTAGGAAGTTTCTAGAAGGCCTTCACTGCTCTTTGTTTTAGATTGCCTAAAAATGTACCTTGTTCTGTTCAGCTTTTTGGTGTAACTGTTTTTTGTCAAATAAAAATTGACAATTCAAATGTTTTTTTTTTTTTTATTTTCTGTGTTGTCTGACAAAAAAGTTCACTGCTGCACACAAACCTCTTTTTAAGATAAAAACAGTACGGTAAGGTAAGGTACGGTACGGTAAGGTAAGGTACGGTACGGTAAATTAATCCAATCCAATCCACACCTGGGCCCTTCATGTCAGAAACACGGGGAAACCAGCAAACACGTTTACACTACAGTGACATCATTGTGGACAATCTGTTGGATTACATGCAGAAATTGCTCATAGACAGCAGGCACACGTCACTGCATCGTGGCGCCCTGACGGTCCCGGTCAGTGTCTGTGCTGACTGCCGGCATTCCCGGGGGACGGTCCCGGTCAGTTACTGTCCTCGAAGCTTCCGCCGCTGCAGGAACGGAATCGCATTGTGCTCATGGGATCTGAAACGTAGCCTTTCGGCAGGGATTTGGTACGTTAGTGGCCTGTCGCGTGAGCCTCATTCGCCTCCTCATTCAGCCCCACTGTTTCAAAGGAAAGTTCCAGAAGAAGTATTGATGTAACCCACCGTTCCGGTCGATTGGTGGGTACTGCAGGTTCCTCCGCAGTTCATCCAAAGCCAGGCTTTGGGAAGAGCGACGTTCCGTGCTGGAACAGAGACATGCAGCGTTTGGGCCAGAACCAGTCCTCCACAAACATCCTTCTGTGTGGCCTGTTGGTGCGAGCTGTCTGCATGACCCGTCCCACCCTCCTGCTCCAACCCTTCCTCGCCTGTTTAATAGATCTCGACGTAGACGATGCGTCTGCCAGACAGACACAGTAAAGCTACAGCCATGTCTCTGTATCCATGGTCTCAGGTGACATCCTGGGAATTGGGCATGCCCAGTTCTACAGTAACCCTACCCGCTCAGCCAGTGCACCAGACCCTCATCTGTCAGGTTTAGACTGGATTTAGGACAGCAAGAGCTGGAGCCTGCAGCCTGAGAGAGGCAGAGGATAGTGAAGCAGGGGAGGCTGATGACAGAAAGGCAGAAGACAGAGAGGCTGAGAGCAGCAAGGCAGAGGACAGAGAGATTGAGGCTGAGAGCAGCAAGGCAGAGGACAGAGAGATTGAGGCCGAGGGCAGCAAGGCAGAGGACAGAGAGGCCGAGGACAGAGAGGCCTCACCACCCCCTGATGTGACCGGCCGGGGAAGAAGCCGTCTGTAGGGTAAGTGCTGCACCATGTCGTCAGCTGTTTTGGCTCAGCTGAGCTTTACTGTTCCTCTGCAGGATGAATTAAAATCATTAACGCATCAGCAGAGACTCTCAGGCGTTAAGCTTCATGCCTAGTACCCATTGCTCCAACTGTGGCATGCACGATAACCGTGGCCAGGCTCACTGTGCCCCTCACGTCCGCGGCCGTGTGCCACACAACAGGTAAGCAGAGAATCAGCAGGGGCCACAGCATGTATCATTTATCACATTCGCTATCTGGTGCTTGCCTGTCTCCTAGCAACGGCAGTAGGGCTCTGGGAACAAAGTCAGGCTGGCGTCCCTGGAACGCGCCCTTCAGCGCAGGGGACAGGCTCTCTAGCTGAGTGCACACGGCAGCGCCATCAGAACATGTCTGGGCTCGAGCTTCCTGCCCTCCTCTGCCCTCCTCTGCAGCAGCTGTCTGGCCAGATCAATCCAGCTGGCTACTTATTAAAACACTCACTAAGCGATACGGGTCTGTATTTTTCACAGGAACACGCCTGCTGTATTCATGCACATCTCTGGTCTCACCCAAAAGCAGGTCTCTGGTGTGTGACAGTGTGTGACGTGGGTGATGGTGTGTGGTGGCGGACAGGGTACCCACCTCTGGGACCAGACGGCGTAGGCACGGGCGTTGAGAGCGTACTCCAGCTCGAAGCGTGACCGCAGTGCTGCCACATGGCTGCGGCCCGGCCCACCCCGCGCCCCCAGGCAGTCCGATGAGGCGGACGGGGACAGCGACCCGCTACTGTTACTGGAGGCTGGAGACATAAGCTGGGGGGGGGGGTGAGTGTGTAGCTTCAAGCGGGACGTCGCGTCAGAGGGCAAGGCCGTCTTTGAACACAAGGTCATCTACGCAGTTAACCTACCTCCACGTTGCAAAGACATTCCTCAAGTTTGGCGACCACCTCAGAGAACTCGGGCCTCTCCTGGGAACACATTCACGTCGTGTTAAGTATACAGCTTTCGGCACTTTGCTGATATAATCATTGGGGCCATAGCAGTAAAATAAAAATATAAGCTTTCACATCCATCCATCCATCCATCCAACCACTTATTCTGAACAGGGTCGCCTATCCTAGGAGCACAGGGCACAGGAGACAGGGGACACCCTGAATGGGATGCCAGTCCATCACAGGGCAGGGGACACCCTGAATGGGATGCCAGTCCATCACAGGGCATAGGGGGCGGCCTGGGGACAATGCCAGCTGGCTTTGATAAACATGAACACAGACTCTCCATTTCAGCCGCATGTGCAGAGCTGCAGACGCGGAGAGCAACAATGCGATTGACCCCAACAGGAAAGGGCCACAGGGCACGTCCCCTGATATGGATGAAGAGCTGCAAAGCCAGGCTGCCATCACTGTGCTAAGCCATGAAAGGTGAGGCCCCCCCGCATGTGCAGCAATCACATTTTACCACAGTATATCAGAGTGCATGTCCATTAAAAGGGCACTCACCGTAACAGCTTTAGCTGCCCTTTTATGGCAGTATTGTCCATAGTAAATAATATACACTGATGGAGAGACGCCTGAAAGTGGACGTAGAAGGGTGTTAGAGGTGTATCGCTTAGTGTAACAGGCACAGGAGAATGGGCAGCGCTGCC